>JAHRHZ010000048.1:32291537-32343374 GCA_024137785.1 Ginglymostoma cirratum | reverse complement strand
CGGGCCTAAACCATTCATCAGAAATGGGGGAGGGGAAGAGGGTTCTGAAATAAATAGGGAGAGAGGGGGAGGCGGATAGAGGAGAGGATAGGTGGAGAGGAGGAGATTTCTGATGAAGGGTCTAGGCCCGAAACGTCAAGCTTTCCTGCTCCTATGATGCTTGGCCTGCTGTGTTCATCCAGCCCCACGCCTTGTTATCTCGGATTCTCCAGCATCTGCAGTACCTTTTATCTCTAATAATTCAAAGAATCTGTTCAGGTACAAAGTCCCAAATAACCACCTGTGCCATTAGATTCTATGATTTTACTCTGTTTAGGATAATTGGAGTAACATCAAACAAGGCTTTAAACTTAAAGAACAGGGGATGCTGGAAATCCAAAACGGAAATAGCTGGAGAGACTCGGCAGGTCTGGCAGCATCTGACTTCTGAAGAAGGGCCACCGGACCTGAAATATTAACTGTGCTTTCTCTCCACATATGCTACCAGACCTGCTGAGTTTCTCCAGCCTTTTCTGTTTTTAAGTCTTTAAGCTTTCTGACTTTTGTTTTATTCCTATTACACTATGGGTTTTGGTATTGTGACTTGATTTGCCTTGTCTAACTGTACAAATGATGATCCACTTTTGACCAGCTCCCATAAAAGAGAAAACTGAGAGGTTAATTCATTGAGTATTCTGCAGTGCATCTTGTCTTTCTCTTTAGAACAACTGCTTTTGTCCGAGAGGACCATGCTTTCCAACTCCTTGCCATTTTCCCTCTAATGGCACTGAGTTGTTGCTGTTGAACAGATGGTCCAAGATTGTTGAGATAGTGAGTACGCAGGAATCTGTTCAGTGAGGAGTTTGCACCTGTCAATGTTATTTTTTTTTTGTTTTAGTTTCATCGAAAATCTGAGGAGCTGTCAGTGTACGAGAAGAAGCGACTGAAAAACATTCAGGATAATGCCCGGTTCTTTGCATCTTTGAATATGCTGCAGGTAAATTAATGGACAGTAGCAGTTCAAGACCAACTACCGTCTGCCACCACCCTCTGTCTCATTATTGCTGTTTATCACCAAGCTGTTGAGCTGAGTTGGTTCTGCTTATGATTTAAGTCAATTGAACACAAGATTTATTGTCTTTTGGGAAGTGGTTCAGCCAACATGACTGCTCAAAGCCACAATTGGGTAACCGATGGTTTTCTAGGATTTGGAGCAATGCTTCAGGCAGTTTGCTCTCCTTGAGAGAGGTGTACCACATCTCAAAGATTGATGTAGAGTAAATGAAGGAAAACTATTTCCAGTGGGAGGGATGTCATTAACCTGAGACGTCAAGGTACTTGACAAAAGAACATAAGATGGTATAAGGAAACTTTTTTTTCTTTTTAAGCAGCAAACTGTTGTGATTAAGACCACCCTGTCCTAAAAGGTGATGGAAGCAGATTGAATAGAGACTGTTGGAAGTTATTGCAGAAGATACAGAAGCAAACCATTAAGCCTTTGAGGCTTTTACCATTTTGTTCAATCTTTTACCTTGTCCTTACCTTCCTGCTCACTCCTTTCATTCCCAGAATAAAACGATTAAAGGGAACATACTGAGCAGGGCTATGTGAAAATAGAAGGGGAGTGGAATTAATTTGATAGGTTTATGAAAGAATGAGGACATGATGGGCCCAGTGGTCCTCTGTGGTGGATTACTCTGATTTTTTTTTTTGGATCGAGCACATCTGAAGATAGTTTCAGCTCACACATTTTCACAGTGGTCAAGATAAAAAGAGACAGTAGAATTGTACTTACTGTGTTTTACCCTGGACAAGGTTCGGACAGTGTATTGGGGATACACCAGGCTAATGCAGATGTTACTGTCCTTGTCTGGACAGTTACATGGAGAGAATGTTCAGCAATCCTTGCCACAGTCCTTCCTCTCATCTGGTCTGTCTTGAAATATTTGGCACATCAAAGTAAGTTGTTCTCCACTGATCCACAAAGGAATTTGCTCTCCTTATTTTACAGACTGCTGAAAAACTCAGAGGAATCAGTAAAAAGCAACAAGTAAAAAGACCAAACACATCTAAAAGGTATGATTTAGTGCGATGTGGTTAGGGGATCTGTGAAGTTTAGTATTATGTATTTTTGAATTGTGTCATATCTGATTATCTCTTGTGTAAGGTGGCCATTCAGTTGCTCAAGCCTTGTCTGCTTTTACACAAGGTCATGCTGTTTTTCTACTTTTATTTTCTTTATTTGTTCATGGGATGTGGGTGTAGCTGGCTAGGCAGCATTTATTGCCCATCCCTAATTGCCCAGAGGGTAGTTAGGAGTCAACCACATTGCTGTGGATCTGGAGTCACATGTAAGCCAGACCAGGTAAGGATGGCAGTGTCCTCCCCTGAAGGACATCAGTGAACCAGATGGATTTTTTCAACAATCGATAATGGATTCATCATCATCTTTAGACTCTTAATTCCAGATATTTGTTGAATTCAAATTTCACCTTCTGATGTGGCGGGATTCGAACCCAGGTCCCCAGAACATTGTCTGGCTCTCTGGTTTAACTGTCTGCCGATAATACCACACGGCCATCCCCTCCCCAACTTCAGCTTCTCTTTGACTCCACGTGGCTGCACTGTTCCTGTATTCCTTTACAATGTCAGCAACGTTGAGAGAGTAACATTTAATAGGGATATGTTGATGGTGGAGCTTCTGAAATTTCAAAGGGAAAAAATAGTTCATAGTTGTAAGAGTCTCATGATAAATTGTGGGATTGGATAGCTGATAAAAATTGCTTGTTACAGAAGTTACGTAGTGAGGAGCTGCCACAAAAATCAGTATTGGAGCTTCCATGTCAAATTGATAAGTTGGGATTCAGAAATTCATGACATTTCAGATGATGTCAAACTAGGAGGGAAACAAATTGTTATAAGCCGGTCAAGAAAATGTAAAGTTAATCTGACACATGGCTTAGCAGCAGAAATTTCACAAGAAAAGTTAATTATCAGTCTCCTGTTGTTTAGGTGTATTTGTTTTATTCTTATTGTCCTATCATATGCAGCTTTGTTACAAGTTTGATCCTTTCTCTGACTTTCAGAAAGAAACTGCAAAGCACTGGACAGCAGCCTATAGTTCGCCGATCGATGCGTTTACTGAGATTAGAACCAGGAGGCGCCCCACTCCCAGAAATGCCAATAGAAATACAAGAGAAGGCGGAAGAGAAGGTGAGTCTCACTGTTTACATGTCTGTGAATCCAGGATTTGTAACAGATTCAACATTTCTTTTGCACTTGTCAGGTTTTGGCTGGACAGGGATGAGGTTAATGCTGGGATGATCATCATAAAGTAGATACACATTAGAGATCACATGGCTCTGTCGCATTTGTGCACCTTAACCAGAGCTGTAGGATTTTACACTTTGACATGATCTTTCCAATTCCAGCACCATCTGTCTGCGTGAAGAAACACCAGGGAGGGTGTTGGAGGGGGTTTAGGCAAGTATGTTTCTGAGGGAGATAGGCAGAAAGCACCTGAGTGTGAGGGAGGCAGATAGGGAGTGCATGCACGTGAGGGAGACAACACAGTGAGATTGACTGACCGATGGACAACATGGGGCGCACACATGCATGTGAGACGGAGGCAGAGAGTTCCTTACTGTCCGTTAGGGAGCATGTGTGAGAGAGGGGGAGGAAAGGGAGCCCGCGTGCACTAACATAACTGAACGTACACCTCTGTGTGGGGTAGGGAGGGAGGGAGAAAGAAAGAGAGTGATTACCCAAGTGTGACACAGAGAGTGTAATTACATGTGTATGGGAAGCATACAGTGTGTGGGAGCAAGTGTTGTGTGCTTTGGGTTGGAGGGCAGACATGGTAAAGGAGGGAGGGAGAGAGAGAATACGTGTGTGTGTGTGTGTGTGTGTGTGTGTGTGTGTGTGTGTGTGTGTGTGAGAGAGAGAGAGAGACAGAGAGAGAATAATATAGATTCATTTAAGGTGCGGCCAGACAAGTACGTGAGGGAGAAAGGAAATACAATGAAGCTGAATGTGAGAATGCTCAGTTGCAGAATAAACACTAGCATGGATTGGTTAGGCTGTATCGTTTATTTCTGTGTTGTTTATATTGTTTTCTTTTGTTTGCTCCTCTTCCCCAGATTTCTGGGCCGCTGAAAATGGTTCGAGATGATGAAGAAGACAGCAAAGTAACAGAGAATCTAATGAAGACGTGGTTGGAGATGAGCCAGGTATTCCATGTTATAACCGAATGGGGAGACGGATTGGATCACATGCCCTTTTTGATTAACTCAACACTGAACTGTTGCATATCAGCCACCGTTTAGGGGGCTCGAGGTTCTGTGCGAGTACAGACTGATCCCTGTGGAAGAATTCTGAAAGCTTCAAGTTTTTTTAATGTAATATTGTGGAAGGTGATGATGTTTGTCCTTTTAAGAGGCAGTTGCTTTATATTATGTTGTGTTGGGTACATGTCTGAACAAGAGCTCTTTCCAAAGATACCTAAAATGTTCAAATAAATTGGCCTTTGGTAGGTGTTTTTAATCATGTGGAATATGTAGACAGAAATGTTTAAAGTGTGATGATTAAAATAAGCTATTTTAGGAGATCTTATAAATGCCAATTTTTTTTCTGAATCTTTAACTTTGGTTAATGTTGCCTCTTGTTTCCTCCCATTCTAGCCTTCATCCTCATCAATCCAAAATGATATTAACATTAAGAGCTTGATTTTGGCGTTTTGGTTAAAATTGAGAATGCAAATAAGTGAAATGTAAAGGTGGATCCTGGTGTAGTCACTAGCTGAATATTTATACATGTTTTCCCAGGGGGAGGTGTATACCGAAGAAAAACAGTCGGTTGAACTAAAAATGTAAGTTCCTTCTCAGCATGATTCTCTGTGGCGACACCTCTGCCAATCAGTTAACACTCTTCCTGTCATCATATAAGTGTTGATTTTTTTTTTTTTTCCATTATTGATATTCTTGCAACTTACCCTGATGAGAAGTTTTGACAAAATGTGTATTTTTTCCAGCAATACTAAACTTCTGTACTACAAAGCAACTGTTTTTTAGCCTAGGGTTGACTTTCAATTTTAAAATAAAAGCTACGTTTGTTTGTTATTTATGTAACTTTGTATAAGTCGCTTCCATTAAGCTGTTAATGCTCTGACCAGGTACAAGTCCAGTTTGCACAGGATGACCATGCAAGAAGGTCTTGTTGCTAAAGTGACACCAACCCGGGTCAGCTCGTTGGCCTTTCATCCTTCTCCGTGCACCTTTCTGGTTGCTGCCGGGAGTACTTATGGATACATTGGACTGTGGGATCTGGTCAGTAAACCATTCTCTTTATTCTGGGCATAAGAAAGAAAGACTTGCATTTCCTTAGCACCTTTCACACCTTCAGGACATTACAGACCTCTTTACAGCCAGTGAAGTATTTCTGAAACAGTTACTGTTGTAGGAAACAAAGCCATGGCTCCCATTAATGGTAAGTATTTTTTTTTGAGTGATGTTGCTGAGGGATAAAAAATTGGACACTGGGGAGAGTTCTCCTGCTCTCAGAAAAAAGCCCCTGATTTTATTCAGTCCATCTAAGACAACATCAGTCTGTAAGACATGCATCTTTTATGGAATTTCCTGGTTGTTAACAGATGGTGAAACTTAAGAGACTACTGTGAGCTGTGTGAAGAGGAAGTTTTTCCTCCTTACCACATTCATGAGAAGAAATTATTTTAATCCACATTTGTTTACTGCTGTATAGATAATTTTGATTATATAGAAATAGCCCCTTTACCACGACCAATCTGTGTCATGGGAGAACTTTGAACTGAATTTGTGTCTGTGACCTTCTGCAGGTTGGATTTATAAGCAGCATCAGACCATGCTTTAAGTAAGCATTGGGCAGTTTCTTAAGAGATTTGTAGATGCGAGTGATTCCGATTTACTCAGTACTGAGGAGACTGTTTACATTTGTAATGTAATGTTGTCACCTGTGGCTGAAAGGCAGCACTGTCACCTCACGGAATCAAGTTCCACCGCAAAGACTTAGCGCAGTATTGAGGCAGACAACTCCTTGCAGGAGTGAGGGAGTGCTGCGTTGCTCCAGGTACTATCCTTTAGGTGAGACTGGATGTAAAACATCACAGAGAACTTGAGGAAGAGCTGCAGTTTCTTCCTTGCGTGCCAGCTGCTACTTATCCCTCCAACAATATCGCAAAAACAGATTATCTGATCATTGTCACGCTGCTGTTTGTGGGAGCTTACTGTGCACAAACTGCCTGTTTCCTATTTTACAATAGTGACTGCTTCAGAAAGAGCTACATCGGCTGTAGAGGAATGCAGATGGCCTGAAGTCAGGAAAGGTGTCACAGAAATGTAAGCTATTCATTTCTTAGTGACCCAACTCTGATTGTAATCTTTTGCTCTTCTCTCTACTTCATTGCAGAGTTCCCAGGAGGGTACAGTCCATCAGTTCAAGCCTCACTGCAACACTGTTAACTGTTTGCATTTTTCACCTTCGAACTCTGCTGAGCTCCTGTCGCTAAGCAATGAAGGGAGTATTCGTTGTGGAAATGTAGCTGCTGCTGTCTTCGATGAGGTAAAATGCACTAAAGGTCTCTGAGTCGTCTTGTAGGTTTTACATTATTAGAATGTGTGAAATGCGTTGGTGGTTTTCTGTGACAAGAAACGCACTGTGTGCCTTCTCTAAATGAAGATTGTTGAAATTCTGTTGTACTTCAACACCTTCTGCACTGAGCCAAGAAAATAGCAAAGGGAAATTAATTCTCCAGTTGCAGTTACATTGGAAACTCAAATGTTACTTTGGTGTGTTGCTTCTTGCATTTGGTGTTAAGGCTTGTGAGAGCTCAGAGGTAGGAAGGAGAGAGTGTCGTGAGTCCTGTGCAATCCTCCTGCTTCCTCGATCATTCACATTTTTATATATTTCAGAAAAGGCAACACATTCGGTGTAGGTGAAAGTGTGAAATGTAAGGAAAATGTTCTTTAGGGGTTTAACTTGCATGTACTTTCATAATTATGTCTACTGTTTTGAATTCACTATTTTTATTGTGCTTAAAAATGTTTATTTATCCTGGACGTAACGATACTACAGCCCAAGATGTCATTAATAGGGGCATAGAAAAGCAAGGTTATATTGCACTTGGGTAAAACACCGGTTCGGCCTTAGCTACAGAATTGTGTCAAGTTTCAGTTACCCTTTAGAAAGGATGTGAAAGCTTTAGAGAGCGTGCAGAAGAGATTAAGATGGTATAATTGCAAGGATGAAGAATTTTAGTTATAAAAAAGTTAGAGAAGTTGGAACTTGAAGAAGAAAAGGTACTGAGAAGATTTTGTCCAAAGTACTCAAAATCACAAAGGCTCCAGCAATTAAACAATGAGAAATTGTTCCCATAGCTGGAAGGCCCACTATCCAGAGGACATAGATTTAAGGTCATTGTTAAAAGAAGGAATTGAGACATGAAGATAAACAGTTTTACACAGCGAGTGGTTAGGATTTGGAATGCACTGAGTGAGGCACTGGATGCTTTCAGAAGACAATCGGATAGTTATGAGGAGAAAACAATTTCGGGTTTGCAGGAGATTACTGCTTCAAAGAATCAGCACGAACACGGTGGGCTGAATGACCATCTCCTGTGTTGTGATCATTCTGATTCTGATTTAAATTAATAGCAGACTACACCTCCCCTGAGCCATTCCTGACTGTAGTCTCCTCCTTTCTGCTGTAGCGATCTGTAGCACAGTCTTCACAAAAACTGTCTGAAGTCATCTTTTTCCTTTGGAATCTCTCACTCAATTCCAACCTATGATTTCTGAGTTTGTTTTATCTCATTGCTCGATGATGCATGGACTCTGCTGATTAAAGAGTCCAATTAAAATGATATCTGAGGAATTTGGGGCTGTGCAACTCTGGATATTGTAGCCAGTTACGTTCAACATTTATATCTCTGAGGAAGGGTCACCGGACCCGAAACATTAACTCTGTTTTCTCCTCCACAGATGCTGCCAGACCTGCTGAGCTTTTCCAGCAACTTTATTTTTGTTCCTGATTTACAGCATCCACAGTTCTTTCGGTTTTTACATTCAACATTTAATCTGATCCTAGGTCTATACATCTGACACGTGGGATACATCTTCCTTTGACTTCTTGGCTGAAGATGGTTCCAAATTGCTTGTCAGTCACTGGGATGGGAATGTAGTTGTTGTTGACAGACGGACCCCAAGGTCAGTACCTGGCTGTAAGGGTGTGCACTCACTTTGTAAGCCCTCATGTAAGCAACAGTTCTGTTAGTTAAAGTTAACAATCACGGCTATTTGTGTTCCTTGCTTTTGAAAGTTACAACTTTTATTTCGCTCACCATTGGGGATGTGCTGGAAACAATACTTTTGAGTTCCTGTTGCTTGTTGCTCTTGTGAATTTGGTGGTTTCTCACTACCTCCCTGAGCTGCTGCAGTCCTTGTGGCAATGGTGTTAATCTGGAACAGTGGTGAGGTGAGGATAGTGACAGTTAATCAGGGAAACAGCCTGAATAGCTGTTTAAGTGGATTTTAAAAAGGAGCAGAATTGGTGGACCCAGTGTTCTGGACAACATGAAGCTTTCAACTAACAAGCAGAACAAATTCGTTTGCAGTTGGTCTCATTGCTGTTTGTATCTGCGATTTACGAACAGGAGTAGGCCATTCGGCCCCTCTAGCTTGCTCCACCATACCATTAGATCTGGTTAGTTCTTCAACTCCACAGCCCCATCTACCCTGAGAACCAGTGACTCTTGTGTTAGTCCGGAATTATCGATCCCTGCATTAAAACTGGTCGGTGGCCTTATCTTTGCCCCTCTCTGTCCAAACTGAAATACTTGGTATGAACCCTGCTTAAATAAACACACCATCTATTTATTGAGTGCAGTTATTTAGCACCCTTTATCTGAATGGGACTTTTTCTGTGTTGCACCACAGTGTTGAGCGGTGGAGTTGGGGTAGTGAGGTTTCAGGGTGGGTTTCACTGGAGGGCTCAGCAATGTAGCCAAATGGATACTTTCAAGTATACACTGCAAATGCTCAGATCATAGGGTGAGTCTACAGTTAGCACCATCACTGCTGCATTACCTGCTACACCCGATCTCTCATTTCTTGACGTGAAAAGCCTTAATGAAAGTAAAGACTGAAAAAAAAAAAAAGCAAACCATGTTATTCCAAAAACCTATATGTTATTCCCCAAGGACTCTTACCAATTTTTATAGATGCACTATAGAAAGCATCCTATCTGGATGCATCATGGCTTGGTACAGCAATTGCTCTGCCCAAGGCCACAAGAAATTGTGAATGCAGCCCAGTTCACCACAAAAACCAGTCTTCCTTCCGTTGACTCCGCCTATGCTTCCGGCTACCTTTGGAATAGCAGCCAACATAAAGACTCCTCCCACCCCGGTTATACTCTCTTCCACCCTCTTCCATTGGGCAGTAGTTTCAAAAATTTGAAAATACATACCAACAGATTTAAAACCGCTTCACCCCCCCTGTTATCAGACTAACAAACAGATCTCTCAAAATTTGAGAGTTTATCTTTCTCTGCACCTTCTCTGTAGCTGTAACACTATAGTCTGCTTTCTGTTCTATTACCCTCATGTACTCATGTAAAATATGGTTTGTCTGGTTAGCACACAAAGCAATCCTTTTTCACTGTATCTCAGTACATGTGGCAATAATAAATCAAACCAAAACGGTTTGAATATTTTCATTTTGTAAAAAAACTTGTATTTAACTTCAGGTGAATAATCTGTTAAAACTTGCTTTGGATTTGTTTTTGTGTGAAGATATTTATGTATGCACATACACATTACTGAATTGAAAGCAGTTTTTCTTATTTTTTGTCTTTGTGCAACTTTCCACAGCACTTCAGGGGAATTGAATGCATTTCTGGGCATAAACCAGTTTCGGACAGTCAGTGTTCACCCAGTGCATCGTCAGTATTTTGTAGCTGCTGGAACACGGTATGCTCACTCAACATATTGTTGCTCGTGTTCCTGTTTTCTCAATGCACCTTCATTACATTGTCTTTGCTGTGCTGTGTGGCTGCCTCCAAAACGTTCGTTCTATAAGCTGGCATTCAATTTAATACAAAACGTTTTTATACTAGACCAGAAAGAGGGAGATCTCGTTTCCCAGGTATTAGGGGCAATTAAGGTTGGCAGTCAGTCGAACATTTATAAATTGAAACTGATGTTTTTTTTTTGGTCAGGAAAGATTATTGAGGGATTTGGGGGCGTGGGGGGTGGAGGAAGGCAAATAGATGAAATTTAAGAATCCAGCTGATCTAACTAAATGAGGGGCAGAAGTTCAAGAATGAAATTAAGAAAGACATTGACAGACAATATTGAAATAAGTTTAGAATTCTTGTAGACTCTGATTACATGTGAGTATATGTTCATGATTGACTTAATAGTGGAACAGGTTCAGCTGGTTATGTAGCCATCTCTTGACCTAATGAATGGCCGCCTCCTGATTCTGTCATCACTGGTTGGGTATTTCTGCTCCAGTGTCACTAATGAATGAATTTTTGATTTTTTTAGAGGAAGATCTGACCTAAATCCTTCTGTTTCTGACAGATGTGTAGCTATCTATGATGTTCGGAATCTAAAAACATCACCCAAAAAGGCTGTTGCTTCCCTCGGGGAACACACAAAGAATGTAAACTCTGCCTACTTCTCACCGGTTACTGGTAATAATGTGGTGACCGTCTGCATGGATGACCGGATCAGGTAATGAGTGTATTTGAATAGTTGTTGCAAAATTAAATTGTGCAATTCAGAGAACTGAAACCTAGAGGTAGGGTTTTTTGACTTGATGGGATTTCGCTGATGATCGTCAATCCCAGATTAGTCTGTCCGCATTCTGTCACTCTAGTCTGTCTTGATAATATCATTTCCAGTTCATAGAATCATGGAGTTGTACAGCATGGAAACAGACCCTTAGGTGCAACTCATCCATGCTGAGTGGTTATTCTAAATTAATCTAGTCCCATTTGCCAGCGTTTGCTCTGTATCCTTCTAACCCCTTCCTATTCATGTACGCAGCCAGATGCCTTTTAAATGTTGTAATTGTACCAGCCTCCACCTCTTCCTGTATCAACTCATCCCTTACACACACCTCCGACTTAAATCTTTCTCCTCTCACCTTAAACCTATGCCCTCTAGTTTTGGTCTGCTCTACCCTGAGGAAAAGACCTTGGCTATTCATCCTATCCCATGCCGTTCATGATTTTATAAACCTCTATAAGGTCACCCCTCAGCCTTTGAAGCTCCAGGGAAAATAGCCCCAGCCTATTCAGCCTGTCCCTATAGCTCAAACCCTGGCAACATCCTTGTAAATCTTTTCTGACCCCTTACAAGTTTCACAACATTGTTCTGAGAGCAGGGAGGCCATAAGTGAACGCAGTATTCCAAAAGTGGCCTAACCAATGTCCTGTATAGCCACAACATAACCTCTCAACTCCTATAGTCAATGCACTGACCAATAAAGACAAACACCAAACGCCACCTTCACTATCCTGTCTACCTGTGACTCCACTTTCAAGGAACTATGAATGTGCACTCCGAGGTCATTTCCTTTACCTGCCAATGTCCTAAGCTGACTCAAGTTGGGAAACCACGTTATAGACACATACCATTGTTGGTTTGAGAAACTGGGGGTTGGTGGTTGCGTTGTTGACGTCCTCTGGTCATGCTTTGTCTTTCTTAAGGCAAACTCTTTGGGTTAGAACACAGAAACTTGAACAAGCAAGGAACTGTTTTGGAGAGGGACTGACTGTAAATGGGTTATTTTATTGTCATTCTTTACAGTAAGAGTCATGAGGGTAGGAATACACAGCACAAATCTGGATCTTTCAGCACCACTGGTCTAGTCCAGTGTTTATGTTCTGTGTCTCTCCTTACCAGCTCCCTCCATCAAGAGTGAGATTTCTTTATTCTTTGGGATGTAGGCATCGCTGCCAAGATGGTGCTCGTCACTATTAATTTTCCTTGATCTGGCCAAACTGAAGGGCAGTAAAGAGTCAGCTGCATTGTTGGAATGACATGTCAGTTCAGGTGGTTCCTTCCTAAAGGCCATCAGTGAACCAGGTGGTTTTTTACAAGAATTGATCATTTCTTGGTCACTGTCACTGACTGCAGATTTATTAATAGAATTTAAATGTCACCAGTGGCTGTGGTGGGATTTGAACCCCACGTCCTCAGAACATTAGCCTAGTCCTCTGGATTACCAATCCAGAGCCATTACCATTTCACCAATCCTCCCTGCACTGGACATACTGTGCTGTCCTGACTGACAATGAATTTACCAGGAGCCCCCGTTTTAATGAAGGCCATTTCTGTTTGCTTGAATTAAAAAGTAATTTCCGTTTAAAATGCCTTTTTTTATTAAAAAAAACCGTGGGGTTCATGTTGGTTTGTATCTTTTTAATTGTTTTTAAATAATTTATTGCAGAATATTTGACACCAGTGCCATAATTCCCAGGATTCCAGTTGTGACATCAATAATGTAAGTGAAAAGATTTCCAAGTAACAGATTAACGTGATGTTTTGCCATCAGATGTTGAAGTTGAAATGAGCTCTTTCTGAAGTTCACCCAAGTTCCTGAGATGTTTGGTGTCCCGTGGTTTACATTTGTACACCCGCTGCTGCACTGATCAGTACTGTGGTCCAGTCTTACAGCTGTGGAAGCGAAGACAGCGAGTAGATTCTCCTGTCACTTCTGTTCTTGCTTAGCCCCCTTTTGCTTGCGGTCTGTGATAGACCTTTATGGGTCAAAACTCGGAAAGGCAATCCCTGGTTCAGTTTTCACTCTGTGACTAGGGAAGGCTAGATGTCTGAAGTTCAATTCCAGAGAATGGGAGCTGGACCTTCCTCCTAGGGAGTCCAGGTGAAAGTTTGAAAGGGATGATGTCAGTGGACAATTGGCCAATTGTGGTAGATGGATGAAAGACCCTCTAATGCAGTGGTGAACACCTGAAATAGACCTGGCACATTGTCATAACTCACTGCAATAGGGCAGTGAAATCAACCCCCTCCCCTCCCCAATATTCCCTGAGTTGTCACAAAAGTTGTTAGTTTTTAAAGGAAGCACGCAAAACCCCCAAACTGCTGGGCTTTCACACCCAGGGTCCTGGAGCATGTACCAAGTTTCTGCACGTAACATGAATTACATTCTAGCTGCAGGTAAACAATTAACTCAAGTTAAAGGAGCCTCCACAAATTAAAACTCTAAAACCCTTTAAACTCTCCCTTACACAAAGAGGCAAACTCAAACAGGAGGAAAAGAAATCTTTCGCACGGGCAGAGGGGGAACTGGAAAATCACAGTTCTGTAGTATTTTTGAATGGAAGGCTTCACCTTGACCTTTTTCCAGATACTCCGACAGGTTAGCAAGAGGGACAGGGTGGCTGAGATAACAAGGCATGGGGCTGGATGAACACAGCAGGTCAAGCAGCATCATAGGAGCAGGAAAACTTGACGTTTCGGGCCTAGACCCTTCATCAGAAAAGGTGGCTGATTGACTTTGGAAAGGTCTGTGACTTATCTCATTTGAAGTCACTACTTGCAGCATCTGCTGAAGGAATGATAAGCTGGTTTTCATCTGGTTTAAAGTGGCTTTATGTAGACAACAGAGAGAGAGAGAATTTTTTTTTTGGCTGCTGCAGACCTGCTGGTTTCTCTTCTGGTCTGACTAGCTTCTCAGGCCAAGCTGTTCAGATATCTGACAACCAATCAGAGTTGGCACTTAGAGGATCTTTGTCATTGATAACTGGCCTCGTGTCCACAAACCATTCCATTTCAGTGCTAAACTACTTCTTTGTCTGTATGTTGCTGGAACCCAGATCTATGCAAACAGGGAGTCACAGTAGGTATCCAGTTCCTTATTTTCAATACACTCAGTCATCAGTACGTATCCCTGGTTTTCAACACAGCTCTCACTTTCCTTCACAGTTTTTAAAAAGCACAAGAATAAAAAGAGATAATCTTCACGACGTGTTAATTCCTTCGGGAAAGTTCATGTAGTACACTGGGGAAAGGAGGAAGGAAGCAGGAACTAGTTGCTATCGTGCACAACTTCGAAGATAGTGACACAGAGAGTGGCTCAAAGTGTAAAGGATTCACTGTGTTGCCTTATTCCTTGTCAATTTCATTCCGTGTCATTATGTTCAGGTTATACCAGCTAGTAGCGTGGATGCTGTTAAGGGGAAACTGAATAAACCTGAGAGAAAGGAAGAGAAGATTATGCGTTTGGGTGAGGTGATGGTGATGGTAGCCGAGGTGCAGACTAAGAAGGATAGTAGGGCCGATTGGCTCTTTCTGTGCAACAAATGTTTTGTAATTGGACTGTTAACCATTTTTTATTTTCTCTGTTTTAAAACAGACATAACAATTTCACTGGGCGCTGGCTGACTAAATTCCGGGCAGTGTGGGACCCCAAAAGGGACGACTGCTTCATTGTGGGTAGTATGGCCAAGCCGAGACAGATTGAAGTGTTCCATGTTACAGGCTCCAAAGTGCGAGAATTCAGGGACGCAGAATGGCTGGGGTCTGTCTGCTCCATAAATGTCATGCACCCGACAAGGAATATACTGGTTGGTGGAAACTCCAGTGGACGCCTTCATGTTTTCGCCGATGGCCCATTGAGTGGGTAATAGTGGAACTTCCTGCGGAATCTGAGGACCAATGCTCAGTCACTGTAACATTGAAGACAGGAGTCTAAATGGGTTATGTGCCGTATGTTGAGGAGAAATGCCTCTGGAAGTTTGGCGTTTTGTCTGCCCTGTTCAGTATAAATTTTAATTGATATATAAACTGCTTAAGTGCAATGGTATACAGTTGAGATCCAGTAACATGTACAAACTAGAAATCACCACAGATCTGCTCGGTTAAAGGATAAAGGCAGGTGCAATTAGGAGGCACTTTCAAACTGTACTTTTGTCTTAAAAATCCCCACTGAATGGATCAGAACGACCTTTTTTTTCCTGCTGGAGAGAAGAAACATCTCATGGTAAATGAGAAAAGTGTCACTAATAAAATTAGAACGATGTTGGGCTGTATTAAAATATCATTGAGTAATTCAGATTGGAAATATGAGTCAAATAGACGAGGGTGTAGATCTCATTTACTGCTGATGTCATGTTGTTCTCTGGAACCTGATCTTCTTGGTAAACCAGACTCTAAGAGATCTGTTCAGATGATTTAGGGCATCTTTACTGAACGCTGTTACACTTTCAGAGTTTCCAAAGCAATCAGAAAAAGAACTTGACCACTTCGGATCAGGACCGTGAGCTAAAACGTCAGAATTTGTGCTCACTTCACTTGTAGGAAGTCTGTCTCGACCGATCCATCACTGTGCTCCAAAACAATGTTTACCAGTTGAAGTATTTTCTGTCTCTCCCACTGCCTCAGAAAACAAAACCACTGAAAATGCGGTGATTTTATCCCCTCTATGCCCCAGCATTGGTGATATTATCCAGGGTATCTCAGTTGTAAGGTCAAATAGCGTTCTGCTCAAAAAGAACAGCAACTGAGTTATTTTCTGCTGATTGTCTGTCTGATTCTGTATTTTCAGAAAAAAAATTTATAGTTACTCATTCTGAGATTTTAATATTACCCATTTCAGTTTCTCGTGTATCTGCCATCAAAGTGGTGCCATTATTCCCTCTCTCTTTCCTCCTCCCTAATGATGCTGATCACTGCTATATTTCTTAATGACATCCCAGAGTTTAGCTCAGATTCGTGGGGGAAAATGCACACAAATGCAGTGATCAGCAGGTGGAGCATGGTTACTCAAGTCTTGAAAGTGGGTCGTGGAGCATATTCTTACTGTAGAGTCCACTCATCAGAATGTTTATATTTTCTTTCTAAAGAGAGTTAAATCTTAGAGACAGTATAAATTTTACTACCCCTCCAGAATGTAGGAGCAGTGTTTCATTTATGAGGCACAGACTTCAAGTATTCTTAGTGCAGAGCTTTTTTTTTTATCAGTAGAGTAGCACCATAAACAATTTTAAAGAGATGTTTCAAATAAACTTACTTTTTCATATAGTTTACGTGCATTATTTGAATGGCTGTAAAGTAATCTTAACCTAATGTTTAGTGGTAATGATTAATATTCAAAAGAATGAAATCGCACTGTGGCTGTTTAAGGATCTGAATTCAGTCATTTTCTTTTGAGAAAATAAGCAGTGGAAGTCTGTAAACGTGATCAGAAACTGTCAGATTATGAATAAAACCTCATCTCGTTCACTTGTTTCCCTTTTCAGGAAATAAACCTGTCCTTTCTTACCCTCAGCCTGTGAGTGGCTCTTGTCCTGTTGCAGGTAGTTATTGCCCAGAGCGCACAAACACATATTTGCCACATATTCTAATGACTTGGAAGTGAATGTACTGTATCCAAGTTTGTGGATGACACAACAATAGGTGGAAGGTGAGTGGTGAAGGTGACACAAAGTCTGCAGAAGGACATAGGCAGGTTGTGTGTGTAAAAACTTGGCAGATGGAATATAATGTGGGAAAATGAGCTTATGCACTTCAGCAAGCAGAATAAAAGAGGTGCATATTATTTAAACGGAGAGAGACTGTAGAAAGCCACAGCTTGAAGTGATTTGGGAGCGCAGGGTCCTTGCACATCAATTACAAAAATTAAATGTACAAGTACAGAAAGTGAGCGGGAATGAATTATGAAAGTAGGCTAGTTTTGCTAAAACTGTACAACTGGAATACTGTGAGCAGTTTGGGTCCCTTTAACAACAAAAGATACACTAGAATTGGAGGGGTTTTCTTAGGAGAAGCTGAGGAGGTTGGGCTGGTATTCATCAGGATTTAGAAGAAATTTTTAAAAAATGAACCATGCAAGATTCTTAGGGAGCTGGACAGGGTAGGTTGTTTCTCAGGGTAGGTGTATGGAACCAGAAAAGAAACAATTGAGTAAACTGTCTTCCCATTAGCAGTAACAAAGTTTCACTGCTGTTGGAACATTTCTACTGTGTCAGATCCCTTCTGTATAGTACAGTTTTATAAAGTGTGAATGGCTGCATTGAGGAGTTAATCTCTTTTTATGGGGCTCTGACATACAGAACACTTGCAGTGGATTGAACTGTTTCAATCAAGGCTTGGTAACCCCAACCACTGACCTGGTTTAGCTCGCGAGGAGGTGATTTTGACAAGAGTCTGAGCAAACTGTGATAAAATGGAGTGATACCTAAGGAGATATTCAACCAAGCAAGACTCAACCTGAAGTATTTAACAAAGACACTGGGCACAATTAGTGCCTGTTAAATTTAAAAAAGTAAATATTTCTTCAAATTAAATGTTAATATATTCACTTTCCATTTATTTATTTCTTTTTGAATTATTTAATTACCTGCCAAGCTGAATGTACTGGAAAATATTTTATACCCCATGCTATAAATGACAGGTTTTGGTATGAGCAAAGATCCCTCTACAACACTTGGCCCTATGTCTCACTAGCAGTGACACATGGGGATCATATGTATAATTACGTAGTGTATGCAAGGGCCTTTCAGCCCAAGTGTTTTTCATCGAGTGGCTCAGGGGTTAGCACTGCTGCTTCACAGCACCAGGGACCAGGGTTCAATTCCACCTTCGGGCGACTGTCTGCGTGGAGTTTGCACATTCTCCCTGTCCCTGGGTTTCCTCCCACAGTGCAAAGGTGTGCAGGGTTACAGGGACGTAGGGGGTGAGTCTGGGGGGTTGCTTTTCAGCAGGTCCGTGTGGGTTCGATGGGCTGAATGGCCTGCTTCCACACTGTAAGGATTCTATTATGCTAGATCCTTGTTGCCTGATGGAGTCATGAATGACCCTTCCTTACTGTTTTTAAAAAGTCAGATCCCAACCCACAGAACCCACCTTACCTGTCAGACACGTGTCTGCATGTTTGTACACACAAGGCAAGTGCTGCTTTTATCTGGTATCTCCATGGTTTCATTGTTGTTGTGAGAGTTGTTTGTGCAATAAAGTGAGGCTAGACTTCCTGAGAAAGGTCATTTTGCTAATAACAGTTTCTTAGGTGCACAGTCTGAGCTTGTTGTACCCATAGGAACAGGAGTAGGCCATTCAGCCCTTCGAGCCTAATCTGTCATTCAATATGGTCACAACTGCTCATCTGACTCAGTCCCCTGTTCCTGCTTTCTCCCCATACCCTTTTATCTCTTAAGAACTATGTCAAACTCCTTGAAAACATTCAATGTTTTGGTCTCAGCCACAGAATTCCACAGACTCCTCACTCTCTGGGTGAAGAAATTTCTTCTCATCTCAGTTGTAGACGGCCTGCCCTATATCCATTGACTGACATCCCTGGTTCTGGTCTCCCCGGTCATCGGGGACATCCTTCCTGTATCCAGTTGCTACCCCCCCCCACCACCCCAACTATTCTAAACTCCAGTGAAAATACTTCTAACCAATGGTGTCTGTTTTCCTGATGTGATGCCTGTGCTGGTTCTACTGTTGTGCAGCAGTGAATTGAACAAAAATCACTCGGCATTGCTCCCTGGCTTCTCTTTATTGCAATCTTAAAAACCACTCAAACAGTCTGCATCCTCAAACAATGCTTCCATTACCTGTTCTGCAGATCTATTGCCCTATCTGTATGGATAAATCCAGGGAAACTGTTGAGGGATGTGTAGGGACGTCCCATAAGCTGTACAGCTCTCAATAAACAAAATAAGTTTTTTTTTGTCAAATTGTTAAAATATTACATGAAATGATTAACAAACATTAAAAGTCTAACAGTTCTGAGGGAAAATCTCTTGCTACTAACCTGGAGTACTGGATATATTTAAACCTGGGAATTGGTTGTTATGATTAATAATATCATGGTCTCTGTACTTAATAAAGTCAGAAGGCAGGATAACTCTTGAACATCACAATAACAGAACTCCACTCTTTGTTACTCAGTTCCTGGAGGCTACTAATAATTAATCACTTATTCTAACAGACTTATAAAGTACAACAGTCTCAAGAGCTTCATATTGGTTATGGTGGAAGGGATGGGAGGTTGAATGTAGATTTTCCTCCTTGTTTAAAAGTCCTTCTTGAAATCTTGATGATTCACAAAGTCTCCCAGCAGTGGTTGAGTCCATCCATTACAAGTGGCTTTACATGCCTGATGGTACCACCCAGAGGGGAGAAGGGGTGCCCAGACTGTTGGTGACTTGGTGCCATCTGTTGATTCAGTGTCCCTGGGCGGACAGCTCAGGTTGGTTCGTATCAGGTGTCAATGAGAAGGCTTAGCAGGGACCGCACCTTGCAGGCAAACCATCGCCTGAGGGGACAAAAGTATTCATAATGGAACTGTTCAAATTCAGGGGTCTGCCGTATATCACGTAAAAAAGTAATGTCAATATCTGACTCTGTAAGCCCTATCAGGAGCAGGAGCAAGGCAAAGAGGAGGCCTATTGTCACAAGCAGCAAACGGACCACACTTAAAACAAACGTATTCACCTGTTCCCTCTCGGCCCTGTCATTAACACCTTCCGGTAAGGCACTTGCCCGTCTTCCTGGCTCCTCAGGCTCTGATGGGGCACTGATATCACACTCCTTCTCCTCTTCAATACCACAATTGCCAGTGCTGCTGCCATTGGTTTGCTGCGGGAGGATTGATTCCAGAGCGGGGTCAGACACTGGAGTGGGCAGGACACTGTTAGCTGGACTGTAAAGCTCATCTGCGATCACGGAGCTCACTTCAGTGCCCTGTGCAGGGGCGCTCTTGCCTGGGCGGGCACCAAACGTGTCTGTGTGTGAGGTCGATCGCACCGGGGTCGAATGGGCACTGTCTCGAAGAGATTCTAACCCTGGAGGAGAGACAATCAGAAACTTAGAGACAAATGAGACATAAAATAAAACAGAGAACTACAGATCAAGACATGATCCAGTACTGGGTTGGTGAAATAACAAGGCAACACAGGCTGCAAAACAATCCTGATCAGATATGTGGGATCTTTCTTCACACTCATTTACACAGAATGTAACAGGATTAATTCAACTCAAGGATTTTATTGTTGTCTCAGGTGACAATGTCTACAGGTCACAGAGCCCAAAGATAATTTCTGGGAACAGAAGCCTAACTTGTTGGGTAAATGTGATATAATTTCGCTCTCATTTAAATGTGCAAAATTGCAGTTTTAATTCAGGGAGAATTATTTCTGAGTTATAATGACTTGCCCTGGAAATAAACAGTCAGTTTGCACCAATAACAATCTGTAAACAGGAACTGGGTCAAAGACTGAAAAACATGGCCATTATTTGACACATTTATTGAGGAAAGTTTCAAAGAAGAAATAACTCCCACTGGTCCACTGTCAGAAAACTGCCCCCAACTTTCAGGGTATAAATACCAAAGCCAATCATAGGGAGAAGCAGCAGGCTGGTCTACAGTTCCCAATCAATCAGATATTGTTGTGCCTGGAAATTTCAAATAATTTTATTAAGTCATTCAGTTGGAGTACAATTCGGCAACATTCTGTTTTAATTCCAGATCTTTTTAGTGTTTGATGAATTAACAGGAACTTCTGCTTCCATACAATCCCTATAGTGTGGAAACAGGCCCTTCGGCCCAACAAGTCCACACCGGCCCTCAGAGCATCCCACCCAGACCCACGCCCCTAATCTACACCTCCCTGAACACTACAGGCAACTTACCATGGCCAATCCAGCTGGCCCGCACATCTTTGGACTGTGGGAGGAAACCAGAGAACCCAGAGGAAACCCATGCAGACACAGGGAGAACTTGCAAACTCCACACAGACAGTTGCCTGAGGGTGGAATTGAACCTGGGTCCCTGGCGCTGTGAGGCAGCAGTGCTAACCAATGAGCTACCGTGTTTTGTTGTCAGACTTATACCACAAGCTCACAAATTTGAGTAATTTACATGATTTGCCCAGGTCAGCTGTGGAATGCAGCCCAGTTTCTGGTTTGAATGAGTATTGGTGAGGACATACATTTGCGTGTTTAACTGTGAGCGTACATCTGTCTGTGTGTTTATGTGACTGTCACGGTCTGTAAAACTCTGAGCAGGAGTAGGCCATTTGGCCCTTTGAGCCTACTCCACCATTCAATATGATCATGGTTGATCCTCTATCTCAATATCATTATTCCTGCTTTCTCCCTGTATCACTTGATGCCTTTAAAATCCAAAAAAAGGCAATCTCTCAGTATATTCAGTGAGTCTCTGTATGTAACGGTCTATGTGTAGTTCAGTATTGATGGAAATATCTTCCTGTTGGGCACAGTGGGGCTGTACTGTAGTAAGGTACAGGGTCTGCAGAGGGCATGTTTGAGCCATTTTGTGTGAAGTGTTTGCTTTTGAATTCTCCCACGTTGCTAGAAATCACTACAACTTCTCTAAAGAAGCTGAGAACATACATTTCTGAATGTTTCATCATACATTTCTCCTTTTCAATCTGTTCTGCTAACAAACAGCTCTGATCCTGCGGCAGGGAGTCCTCAGAAGCTGAAACATACACTGCGACCATACACTCCCCCAGCGAAAAGCTACAGCTTTAAACCAAATGGTGCCCTTCCTGATGCAGATGCAAACTTCCTGATGGCACTGAGAGCTCTCGGCCCAGGGAATGCTGCCTGGAAAGGTCCCAGTTAATGTGCTGAGGGACTGCATGTATGTGAAGAACAGTGAACAGAAATGGTGCATTGACAGAGGCAATAGATGGAAGACGAGGAGATCTGAGGCATTCAGTCAGTGGAGAAATTTGGTGAATTCAGCAGAAACAGCGCATCCAAAACAGAAATAACTCCACAGAGGCTGGTATCCCGTCACCAAGTCATGCTTTATGTACAAGATAAAGGTGCACGGAATTACGGGCAATGTATTAGCATGGAAAGAGGAATGGTTAGCTAGCAGGAAACAAAGAGTGAGGATAAAAGAGTGTTTTTCTGGTTGGCGAACAGTGACTAGTGGTGTGCCTCAGGGATTAGTGCTGGGACCACAATTATTTATAATTTATATAGATGATTTGGAGTTGGGGACCACGTGTGGTGTGTCGAAGTTTGCGGATGACGCTAAGATGAGTGGTAGAGCAAAGTGTGCAGAGGACTCTGAAAGTCTGCAGAGGGATATAGTTAGTTTAAGTAAGTGGGGAAAGGTCTGGCAGATGGAGTACGATGTTGATAAATGTGAAGTCATCCATTTTGGTAGGAATAACAGTAAAAGGGACTATTACTTGAACGGTAAAACATTGCAGCATGCTGCTATGCAGAGGGACCTGGGTGTCCTTGTACATGAATTGCAGAAGGTTGGTTTGCAGGTACAACAGCTAATTAAGAAGGTAAATGGAATTTTGTCCTTCATTGCTAGATCAATTGAGTTTAAAAGCAGGGGGGTCATGTTATCGCTGTACAAGGTGCTGGTGAGGCCACACCTGGGGCATTGTGTGCAGTTTTGGTCTCCTCAATTGAGAAAGGACGTACTGGCACTGGAGGGGGTGCAGAGGAGATTCACTAGGTTGGTTCCAGAGTTGAGAGGGTTGACATACTAGGAGAAAATGAACAGACTGGGATTATATTCATTGGAATTTAGAAGAATGACAGGGATCTTATAGAAACATATAAAATTATGAAGGGAATAGATAGCAGGGAGGTTGTTTCCCCTGGCAGGTGAAACTAGAACAAGAGGGCGTAGCCTCAAAAGTAGGGGGACCAGATTTAGGACTAAGTTGAGGAGGAACTTCTTCACCCAAAGGATTGTGAATCTGTGGAATTCCCTGCTCAGTGAAGTAGTTGAGGCTTCCTCATTGAGTGTTTTTAAAGCTAAGATAAATAATTTTTTGAACAGTAAAGGAATTAAGGGTTATGGTGAGCGGGCAGGTAAGTGGAGCTGAGGGCATGAAAAGACGAGTCATGATCTTATTGGACGGCACAGCAGGCTCGAGGGGCCAGATGACTTACTCCTGCTCCCGGTTCTTCTGTTCTTACATGTGCATAGTACTGCACTGACACTGGTCCGGCTTCCTCAGAGCCAGCTCTCAGAGTGAGCAGGACATTTGACACACTTGTTCTTATCTGTCAGCCAGGGCTCCCGGATTGGACCTGATTAACAGAATATGAGTTCCCTGACCGGGGCTGGCTGACATCATTACAATCACTACACAAACAGCTCCCTGAGACACATTTACTCATGGTTCAAGGTTCCACCTTCCTACCCACTCCTGCTAACTTGCACATGCTGTATCCTGCACAGGGGAGCTTTCTGAGTGGGAGACTTGCTGATGAAGATCGTGAATGTTAATCCAGTTTTGGAGAAGATATGAACAAAAACAGAAGTTGCTGGAAAAGGTCAGCAGGTCTCGCAGCTTCTGTGAAGAGAAATCCAAGTTAACGTCCCTTGCTCAGAACATAATTGCAGATGAGTTCTGAGGAAGGGTCACTGGACCCGAAACGTTAAGTCTGATTTTTTTTCTTCACAGATGCTGCCAGACCCGCTGAGCTTTTCCAGCAACTTCTGTTTTTGTTCCTGCTTTACAGCATCAGCAGTTCTTTCTGTTTTTAATTACAGAAGACATGTTGGAAACATTCAAAGCAGTTAGGCCAAGCCCTGTAGGGGATCAAACTGGGTCATTTGGTCCACTGTAGGGGTCCAGGTTTGAACTGCAAATGTTTCAAATTAGGTTATGCTGAAGGAGTTTCTTTTTCCAAATTATTTTTTAGATGTGCATGTTAATATTAATGCTGTCAATGATTGGAATTTGCAATTCATATCTCCGCCCGGGGATGAGAGCGTGGTGATGATAAATTACTTTCTCAAAGTGCTGCAGTCCATATGATGCGGGGATAGCCACAATGTTGAAGGGGGAGAGAACGTGAGGAATCTGACCCAGCCACAGCAATTAAAGTCAGGACGGTGAGTGGCCTGGGGGGAAATCTTGCAGGGAGTGGTGTTCCCATCTATCTGGGGCTCTCATCCTTCTACATGATAGAGGTTGTGGGCTTGTAAGGTGCAGTTGAAAGGACCTTGAAGAGATGCTGCAGTGTATCCTGTAGATTGTACACACTGCTTCGACTGTGTGTCAGAGCTATAAGTAGTGGATGGGATGCTGGTACTGAGAGATCCTTTGTTTTGCATGGTGTTGAGTTTCTTGAGAGTATGTTTTCGCTGGTCTGTTTTCAGAATATTTTGTCAAGGGAGGTTGTAGAATTGAATAGGACTCCACTAGAGAAGGTCAAACTGCACGTGGGTCTTAAAGAGAAACAGATTGACCGGGTCAGCTGAAACCTGTGGTTGTTTCTGGAAGGGAATAGTGACGTAGTAGCCGTATTGACCAGTGGGTGAAGTATTCAGAGCTCAAATCTCGTTGGCTATTTGAGAACGTTAATCTCATTTATATAATCTGGGAAATAAAGAGCTGACATCGGAATTAGTGAGTGTGGAACCATCAGAAAGGTCCATCTGAGTCACAAACATCTTTCGGGGAAGGTTAATATATCGTCCTTGATAAATAGGACGCTGGATGAACACAGCAGGCCAAGCAGCATCAGAGGAGCAGGAAAGCTGACATTTCGGGCCGAGACCCTTCTTCAGAAATGGGGGAGGGGAAGGGGGTTCTGAAATAAATAGGGAGAGGGGGGAGGCGGATAGAAGATGGATAGAGGAGAGGATAGGTGGAGAGGAGACAGACAGGTCAAAGAGGCAGGGATGGAGCCAGTAAGGGTGAGTGTAGGTGGGGAGTTAGGGAGGGGATAGGTCAGTTCAGGGACGATGGACAGGTCAAGGGGGCGGAATGAGGCTAGTAGGTAGGAGATGGGGGTGTGGCTTGAGGTAGGAGGAGGGCATAGGTAGGAGGAAGGACAGGTTAGGGAGGCGGGGACAAGCTTGGCTGGTTTTGGGATGCGGTAGGGGGAGGGGAGATTTTGAAGCTTGTGAAGTCCACATTGATACCATTGGGCTGCAGGGTTCTCAAGCAAAATATGAGTTGCTGTTCCTGCAACCTTCGGGTGACATCATTGTGGCACTGCAGGAGGCCCAGGATGGACATGTCATCTGAGGAGTGGGAGGGGGAGTTGAAATGGTTCGCGACTGGGAGGTGCAGTTGCTTATTGCGAACCGAGCGTAGGTGTTCCACAAACTGGTCCCCAAGCCTCCACTTGGTTTTCCCGATGTAGAGGATGCCAAAATGGGAACAGCGGATGCAGTATACCACATTGGCAGATGTGCAGGTGAACATCTGCTTGATGTGGAAAGTCTTCTTGGGGCCTGGGATGGGGGTGAGGGGGGAGGTGTAGGGGCAGGTGTCGCACTTCCTGCGGTTGCAGGGAAAAGTGCCGGATGTGGTGGGGCTAGAGGGGAGTGTGGAGTGGACAAGGGAGTCACGGAGAGAGTGGTCCCTCCAGAAAGCATATAAGGGGGAGGTCGGATTGCAGATGGCAGAAGTGTCGGAGGATGATGCGTTGGATCCGGAGGTTGGTGGGGTGGTACGTGAGGACGAGGGGGATTCTGTTTTGGTTGTTATTGCGGGGAGGGGGTGTGAGGGATGAGTTGCGGGAAACGCGAGAAATGTGGTCGAGGGCGTTTTCGACCAGTGTGGAGGGGAAGACGCGGTCCTTGAAAAACGAGGGCATCTGGGATGTCCAGGAGTGGAATGCCTCTTTCCTGGGAGCAGATGCGGCAGAGGTGAAGGAATTGGGAATAGGGAATAGGGGATGGCATTTTTGCAGGAAGTTGGGTGAGAGGAGGTGTATTCTAGGTAGCTGTGGGAGTCGGTGGGCTTGAAATGGATATCGGTTTCTAGGTGGTTGCCAGAGATGGAAACAGAGAGGTCCAGGAAGGAGAGAGAGGTATTGGAGATGGTCCAGGTGAACTTAAGGTTGGGGTGGAAGGTGTTGGTGAAGTGGATGAACTGTTCGAGCTCCTCATGGCGCCGATATAGTCATTGATGTAACGGAGGAAGAGGTGGGGTTTAGGGCCAGCGTAGCCATGGAAGACGGACTGTTCCACGTAATCTACAAAGAGGCAGGCATAGCTTGGGCCCATGCGGGTTCCCATGACCACCCCCTTTGTCTGTAGGAAGTGGGAGGAATTGAAAGAGAAGTTGTTGAGGGTGAGGACGAGTTCAGCTAAGCAGATGAGGGTGTCAGTGGAAGAGGACTGGTCGGGCCTGCAGGACAGGAAGAAGCGGAGGGTCTTTAGGCCATCTCCATGGGGAATGCAGGGGTATAGGGGCTGTATGTCCATTGTAAAGATCCCCAACCTCATCATTCCCCATCCTGCACCGCCCGCTTCTATCTCCTTCCCAAAATCCACAAACCTGACTGCCCTGGTTGATCCATTGTCTCCGCCTGCTCTTGCTCCACCGACCTCATCTCCACTTTTCTCGACTCCATTTTCTCCCCCTTGCTCCAGGAACTCCCTACCTATGTCCGTGACACCACTCACGCCCTCCACCTCCTCCAAAACTTCCAATTACCTGGTCCCCAACACCTCATCTTTACTATGGACGTCCAGTCCCTATACACCTGCATTGCCCATGCAGATAGCCTAAAGGCCCTCCACTTCTTCCTGTCCCGCAGGCCCGACCAGTCCTCCTCCACTGACACCCTTATCTGCTTAGCTGGACTCTTCCTCACCCTCAACAACTTCTCTTTCAATTCCTCCCACTTCCTACAAAGGGGGTGGCGATGGGTACCCACATGGGCCCAAGCTATGCCTGCCTCTTCGTAGGTTACATGGAACAATCCCTCTTCCGTAGCTACACTGGCCCTAAACCCCACCTCTTCCTCCATTACATTGATGACTATATTGGCGCTGCCTCGTGCTCCCACGAGGAGCTCGAACAGTTCATCCACTTCTCCAACAACTTCCACCCCAACCTGAAATTCACCTGAACCATCTCTAACACCTCTCTCTTCTTCCTGGACCTCTCTGTTTCCATCTCTGGCAACCACCCGGAAACCGATATCCATTTCAAACCCACCGACTCCCACAGCTACCTAGAATACACCTCCTCCCACCCACCTTCCTGCAAGGATGCCATCCCCTATTCCCAATTCCTTCACCTCCGCCGCATCTGCTCCCAGGATGAGGCATTCCACACCCGAACATCTCAGATGTCCTCGTTTTTCAGGGACCGCAATGCCCCGCACCACTTCACCCCCCCAGCACCCCAACCCCCCCACAGTGGTCGTGACCATGTCTCCTGCATTTCCCACAACTCATCCCTCACACCCCCTCCCCGCAATAACAATCAAAACAGAATCCCCCTCGTCCTCACGTACCAAACCGCCAGATCCAATGCATCACCTTCCAACCATCTGCAATCTGACCCCACCACCAAAGACATTTTTCCCTCCCCACCCTTATCTGCTTTCTGGTGGGACCACTCTTTCCGTGACTCCCTTGTCCGCTCCACACTCCCCTCCAGCCCCACCACACCCGGCACTTTTCCCTGCAACCACAGGAAGTGCTACACCTGCCCCTACACCTCCTCCCTCACCCCCATCCCAGGCCCCAAGAAGACTTTCCACATCAGGCAGATGTTCACCTGCACATTTGCCAACATGGTATACTGTATCCGCTGTACTCGTTGTGGCCTCCTCTACATCGGGAAAACCAAGCGGAGGCTTGGGGACCGCTTTGCAGAACACCTACGCTCAGTTCATACTGAACAACTGCACCTCCCAGTCGCGAACCATTTCAACTCCCCCTCCCATTCCTCAGATGACATGTCCATCCTGGGCCTCCTGCAGTGCCACAACAATGCCACCTGAAGGTTGCAGGAATAGCACCTCATATTTTGCTTGGGAACCCTGCAGCCTAATGGTATCAATGTGGACTTCACAAGCTTCAAAATCTCCCCTCCCCCAACCGCATCCCAAAACCAGCCAAGTTTGTCCTCGCCTCCCAAACCTGTCCTTCCTCCCACCTATCCCCTCCTCCTACCTCAAGCCCCATCCCCATCTCCTACCTACTAGCCTCATTCTGCCCCCTTGACCTGTCCGTCCTCCCTTGACTGACTATCCCCTCCCTACCCCCCTACCTACACTCACCTTTACTGGCTCCATCCCCGCCTCTTTGACCTGTCTGTCTCCTTTCCACCTATCCTCTCCTCTATCCATCCTCTATCCGCCTCCCCCTCTCTCCCTATTTATTTCAGAACCCCCTTCCCCTCCCCCATTTCTGAAGAAGGGTCTAGGCCCGAAACGTCAAGCTTTCCTGCTCCTCTGATGCTGCTTGGCCTGCTGTGTCCATCCAGCTCTACACCTTGTTATCTCAGATTCTCCAGCATCTGCAGTTCCTGCTATCTCTAATATATCATCCTTACCTGGTCTACTCCGCACATGACTCCAATCCAACAGCAATGTGCCTGACTTTTAACCCTTAAATGGCCAAGTATGCTCAGTTGTAGCAAACTACCATTGGGCAACTAGGTAAGAAGAAATCGCCTTGCCAGCGATGCCCACATCCTAAAGATGAATCACATTGGCAAATTAGAAAAAGCATCCACATGGTGCTACTGATGCTAAGCCCAGCTCTCCCTTGCGGTGTGCGGCTGACAATCCTCTGATGGATGAGATGCTGGCATTGCCCAGAGGGGAACACAGCGGCAAGTTGCTTTTTAAGCATTTTCGGGAGAATGAGACGATGGCTGTGCTCCATTCAAGAGATATCATTGCTAATTTTTAATGCTTATGTTGTTTGAATCGGGTGCATGATGTAAGCGAAAGGACTGACTTCCTGCTCCCAGACAGTACAAAGGCTGGACTCAGCCCAGAAGATACTCACCGAGGCTCCGGGGAAGTCCAGAAACACTGACTCTATTGGAACTGCCAGGAATGTTTAAACTTCCAACCAGCAAATCCCCCACTCCCCAGGACCCTCCAAAAAATACGTTTCTAACTCTCAACATATGATGCTTCCCAGCATGTTCACATGGATTATCCAGCAAATCCTGAAAAATCCCGGGGTGACATTATAACTGGTAATTTACACACACAGCCAGACAGACATGGACACACAGCCAGACAGACATGGACACACAGACATAGGCAGAGACACATACAGTCTAAGTTTGGTTAAAAATTACAAGTTTTGAGGAACATCTTAAAGGAAAAGAGGCGGAGGTTTAAGCAAGGGATTGATGAAGGTATAACTGTTGGACTGTAATAACTAAGGGCAGGATTAGGCCATTCTGCCCTATTAGGATCATGGCTCAACAACAGAAGTTGCTGGAAAAGCTCAGCAGGTCTGGCAGCATCCGTGAAGAAAAAAAAATCAGAATTAACATTTCGGGTTCGGTGACACTTCCTCAGGTCATTGGACCCGAAACGCTGGCTCTGATGTTTTCTTCACAGATGCAGCCAGACATGCTGAGCTTTTCCAGCAACTTCTATTTCTGTTCCTGATTTACAGCATCCGCAGGTCTTTCGGTTTTTATTAAGTTCCTGGCTCATCTGGTCTGGATTTAACCCCACTCCCAATGTCAATGGTGGAACAATTAATGTCAGAAATCTCTATATAAAATGCCCTCTCTACACTACAATCACACAAAATCTACCTTCAGAAAAAGCGTGTTATGTATTTCACATTTTCAATACTAATGCAACTTTCTTTGCAACATTCAGGTTTCAATTTTGACCCACAGCAGCTGGAGTGAATGGGACTGTACAGCCTTTCCTTTTATACACAGGCCCCTTGGTCAGTCCCTGGGTTACAGAGCTTTGTGTCTGGCCTCAGCTGGAAGATAACAAGCTTTTACTGACTTCAGTATCTCGAAGCCAATAACGGAAAAGGGCCCGGATTCCCACACCTGATCACTGGCCACTAACCCACATGGATTTGAAAGGCGGCTGGGTTGGCTCTAATGATCCAGTAATCCATGATAAATAATTCAAACCATGAGTGTTAATGTATTTTAATATCCAAACCAACTGCACCTGAGCATTTTAACCGTTAAATATTGTTGACTTGCTTTCCCAGGACTCTCAAGGTGTTTGAGAAGGGAAAGGTTACTTCAAAGGCCCTATTCAAATGCAAAATAGAAAGGAAACACCAAACGAGTTGCCCACTGTAGTCTGAGATTTACCATATTCATGTAAAGTACTTGGTCCCAAATAGAACATCTCAGGAACATAGGAACAGAGTAGACCATTTAGTCTGTTGAGCATTCTCACTATTAAATATGGTCACAGCTGACCGAACACTCAATACCTTTTACCCACCCTATCCCCATAATCCTGTACACCAACAGGAATCAGAAGTCAATCAATCCCTCCCTTAAAGAGGCTCAAAAGACTGAGCCTCTACAGCCCACTGTGTTAGAGAATTCCAGATTCACAAGCCTCTAAGTATCACAGATCATAGAATCATTTCTCCTCATCTCTGACCTAAGTGACATTCCACATCTTTTTAAATGGATCCCCCTTCACACCCACCACCTAGGTCGAGACTCCCCAGTCAGGGGAACCATCTTACCTCACCTACACCTTAAATAAAACAAAGAGCTGCAGATGCCGGAAGTCTGAAACAAGAACAGAAATTGCTAGAGTAACTCACGATGTCTGGCAGCAACTGTGCAGAGAGAAACAGTTCATGTTTAGAGTCCAGTAACCCCATCTACTGAAGACACAGGTGGTGGTGGGGCATTGAGGACGAACCTATAGGTGGAGCCCAGAGGAACAGAAAGGCAGTTCAGCAAAGCATGGATAATGATATACCAGGGAGAAATAAAAGCTGTTAATGGGCACCATGAGTAGGTGAAAACATGTTTGCTGAAAGCAGTCCACGTGATGACAGGAACAAATACTGAAGTTGATGGAAACGCTGAGCTGGTCTGGCAGCATCTGCAAAGAAAAAATCAGAGTTAACATTTCGGGTCCGGTGACCCTTCCTCAAAACCATGTGATGACAGGACAGAACCCATCTATACTATATTTTCCTGTCTATCCCTTTAAATATTTTGTAAGTTTCAATGAGATCACCTCTCATTCTTTCAAACTCTATAGAAGACAGGCCCAGTTTATCCAATCTCTCTTCATAGCACAGTCCCACCATCCCAGGAACAAGTCTGCTGAACCTTCACTACTCTCCCTCAATAGAAATCATATCTTTCCTGAGATAAGGAAATCCTAGCTGTGTTCTAACAAGTTCCCATACAAGTCAACTGGGCTGCGGGGAAGTTCAGAAAACTACCATCTCTTCCCCACCATGATCAAAATCTTCCTGATGTTAGGAACAGACAGAGTCAATGAAGATGGGTTATTCCCACCGGTTGGAGATTCTAGAACTAGGGGGAGAATTAGGACCAGACCGGTCAGGCGAGATGTTTGGAAGCACTTTGACACACAAAGGGTGGGAGAGGTTTAGGAACTCCCTTCCACGATCAGCAGTGCATGCTGGATATTAATTTAAAATCTCAGACAGATACAATTTTTGCTAAGCAAAGGTTTTAAGGAAGATACAGAAATAGGCTACAGATCTACCACATTCTCAGTGAGTGGTGGTTTGAAGGGCCTGAATGGCCGACTCCTGTTCCTATGTCCCTGTTAACCTCAATCCATTTAGAACATCCTTGACTTTCCCACATATCAGTGTTTAACGTCAACCATGATGATGGGAATTAATCCTCTGGGTTCCTCTGTGTTTTAAGGCTCCCGACCGTGATCCCACTGCTCCCAGTCAGAATGGTGATTTTTTTAATTGTTCTTTCATGGGATGTGGGCATCACTGGTAAGGCCCGTCCCTTATTGCCCTTTGAAATAAGTGGCTGGCCGAGCCATCTCATAGCGCAGTTACAAGCCAACTACATTGCTGTGGGTCTAGAGATACATGTAGCCAGGCCAGGTAATATCTCTAAAGGATATGAGTGAACCAGATGGGTTTTTACATCAACTGTTGTTGATGGTAGTTTCATGACTGTCATTACATTCCAATTTAAATTGCGTCACCAATTTCATTGTTGCTGTATTTTGAACTCATGTACCCAGCCCCATGGCCTCCGGATTATTAAATCCTGTCATATTACCAACATCTGTCAGATTGGACAATCACACCTGGAAACTACTGTTGTACATGAAAACAACTGCAGCTGCTCACATCATTTCCATGCTATAACTATCCTGCATTCACTGTATTGTACTGAAAACTGCTATAGTTTTGATGTTGAGTTCTGTTTGTGGGGCTCCTCGGGGCTCCTGTAAATAGACTGTCAGCTGTAAAATAGATCGTAGGTCTTGAGACCCCCTTCTCAAATTTATTGGCTGACAGAGTAATGCCTTTACTAATTCTGGTGTTTTAAATCCATGGATATTTTGGAGGTTTTGCAATTTGAGAATGATAAAATATTTGATCTCCTTTGATCCCATTAGATTATCAAATAGAAGAGGATGGTCTTGCTGCTTTCATCAGCTCTTCTGAGTTTTTGGAGTACAACAGAGCCTGACAAAACCCTCCAATTGGTTATGTTGCATACACTGACAGAGGTTTACTATTACCAAGGAAACTGCTGAAAGGTTTCATTACTGCTTCACGCACTCAAAGCTCATTCACTGTAGTAACAGCAGATGAAAAGACCAATGTTTGTTCAAACTCTGGAATGTGCTGGATAGTCCCTTAGTGGCCACTCCCAATCTTGTGTTCTCTTTCAAACTGAGCCCATCCAATACTTTGTTTCCTGAGTTTTAACTCACAACAAGCCACCTGACAATCCTGTGCTTGCCAGCCTCTTCTGGCTCTCATCCCAGCAACACCATGAATTTATAATTCTCTACTTTGTTTCTGAATCCATCCTGGGCCGCCTCCCTCACCCTCTCCCAGTCTCTGAAACCTCCACTGGCCCTAAACCTTCTGTGGTCCCTGTGGTCAGTCTGGCTGCTTGACCATTGCAGATTTTATCAGCTGTTCATTTTAGCAGTTCCTGGCTATGGAATTTTCTCTGGAAAACTCGAGGTCAGGGGTTGACTGAAGATGTGAAATCTGACAGTTTTGTTGTGTAAGGGGATGAGATGTTTTCTATCTGACCTGTTCACAGAAGTTATGACACACCTGTGGAGAGGCTGAGGCTTGAAACCCGGTTCAGGGCCGAAGGGATAAAGGGTATAGTGACAGGGCAGACTAAGTGTGATTAACTGCCTGTAGCTGTTCTCTTCTTCCTGCTCTGAGCTCCTCAATTGTCCTGAAGGCAATAAACTGTGCTGGGTCTGTAAGGGTTAATGCAGCTTTCCTGTTTTGTTATTGCTGCCACGAAAGTCTTTTGTAAATCGTCAGCAGTCCTGAAATATCTCCACTCATGATAACACAGCCTCCCTGGATTTGTGTGAGCAAATAAAGGTGCAGCCAAGGTCATTGGACAGTCGGAAAACGAGAAAACAGAACATTATTTAATCATTGAAAGCTTTGGGAGCAGCAATGGACAACATTTACCCTCTCTTTAAGGCCTGAGATTGCAAACGTGAAAACACTCTCTTTTTCAACAATTCTATTATTTCCCAAAATAAGAACACAGGAAATAGGAGCAGGAGTCAGGTCTTTGAATCTGGTTTGCTCTTCAGCACAATCATAGCTCATCTCACATACCTGCCCAAACCAGGGTTAAATACTCCATCCATCTCCGACATGAATATACATGATGATAATGAAGGACAGTGAGTAAATGCTTTATAATATCCCCTAAATAAATTCTTCCCCAGTCACTTCAAACCTTGAGATTAAAAACAAAGAATGTAAACTGAGTCTTTAAAAATTCTTCAACAGCACCTTCCAAAGCCATGGCCTCAAAGGACAGTGCAGCGGATGTATGGGGGACACAACTAGTTTTAAGGTGGTCCTTCAGTATCACTGCATCAACATCCCAGAACTCCCGCCCTAACATTACTGCAAGACCCTATACCATGTGGACTGCAGCAGTTCCAGAAGACCACCTTCTCTTGGGAAGGTAGTGGGATTGTGGTAAAGTCACTGGACCAGTAATCCAGAATGTACTGAGGGCATGGGTGCAAATCCTACCACAGCTAATGAATCTGGTGTTAAAGGTTGACCTAATAATGACCCCTGTCAACTTTCAAGAAAACCCAGCTGGTTCATCATTGCCCTTTAGGGAAGGAAATCTTGTGGGTGGCATGGGGGCTCAGTGGTTAGCACTGCTGCTTCACAGTGCCAGGGACCCAGATTCGATCCCAGTTTTGGGTGACTGTGTGGATTCTCCCCATGTCTGCGTGGGTTTCCTCCAACAGTCCAAAGATGTTAGCAAGAGACAGCATGAACTGCAGTCAGAGTCAACACACTATGGAGCTGGAGGAACACAGCAGGACAGGCAGCATCAGAGGAGCACGAGAGTTGATGTTTCAGGTTGGGTCCCTTCTTCAGGACTGGGGAGCAGGAAGGGAGCTGGGAAGTAAATAGAGGGAAGGGGGGTGGGCCTGGGGAAAGTAGGTGGAATGGTGATACTTAGATGCAGGTAGGCAGTGGTGGGGATTGGTCAGTGGGATGGGTGGGGCGGATAGGTGGGAGAGAAGATGGACAGGTTGTGTCAGGTCAAGGAGGTGGGAATGAGATGGAGACTTGAACATGGGATGAGGCCGGGGAGATTTTGAAACTGGTGAATTCTATGTTAAGGTCATCGGGCTGTAGGCTCCTGTGGCGGAATATGAGATGCTGCTCCTCCAGTTTCCGGGTGGTGTCATTGTGACACTGGAGGAGGCCCAGGACGGACATGTCGTCCAGGGACTGGGAGGGGGTGGTAAAATGGTTGGCGACCGGCAGGTGTTATTGATTGTAGCGTACAGAGTGCAGATGCTCCACGAATCGGTCCCTGAGTTTGTGCTTAGTCTCACTGATGTAGAGGAGGCCACATTGGGAGCAACGGATACAGTAGATCAGGTTGGAGGATGTGCAAATGAATACCTGTTGTATGTGGAAAGTTTATCTTGGGCCTTGGATCAAGTTTCCCCCAATCCACAATGCCTTCAACCCCATCTCTTGCATTTCCTGCACTTCGGCCCTCAAACGCCCTCCCTCCAACAAAAATAAGTGTAGAATCCCCCGGTTCTCACATACCAACCCACCAACCTCCGCATCCAGCGCATCATCCTCTGCCACTTCCACCACCTGCAATCCAAACCCACCATCAAAGAGATATTTCCCTCCCCACCCCTATCTGCCTTTTGTAGGGACTGCTCATTCCACTCCCCACTAACCCCACCAACCCCACCACCCCCAACACCTTTCCCTACACCTGCCCCTACACCTCCCCCACTCACCTCCATCCAAGGCACTAAACGAACCTTCCATATCAGATAGGGGTTCACCTGTACATCCTCCAACTTGGTCCACTTTGTTCGTTGTTCCCGATGTGGGCTCCTCTACATTGACGAGACCAAGCGGAGACTTGGAGGCCGTTCTATAGATCATCTGTGCTCTGTTCATGACGATGACAATACCTTCCAGTCACCAACCACCAACCATTTAAACTCCCCCTCCCACTCCCTGGATGACATGTCCATCCTGGGCCTCCTCCAGTGTCACACTGACACCACAAGCAAACTGGAGGAGCAGCACCTCATATTCCGCCTCGGAACCTACAGCCCGACGGCCTTAACATAGAATTCACCAGTTTCAAAATCTCTCACCCCCACCCCCCCAAGTCTCAGCCCATGACCAACTCTCCCTCTCATCCCCGCCTCCTTGACCTGACATAATCTGTGCATCATCTTCAACTGCAACGACAAAAACAGAAGTTTCTAGAAAAGCTCAGCAGGTCTGGCAGCATCTGTGGAGAAAAAGATCAGAGTTAATGTTTCCTCAGAACTGTCCATCTTCTCTCCCACCTATCCGCCCCACCCCTCCCACGGAGCAAGCCCCACCACTGCCTACCTACACTCACCTATCACCATCCCACCTACCTTCCCCAGCCCCACCCCTCCTCTCTATTTATTTCTGAGCTCCCTTCCCCCTCCCCCCATTTCTGAAGAAGGGTCCCAACCTGAAACATTAACTTTCCTGCTTCTCTGATGCTGCCTGGTCTGCTGTGTTCATCCAGCTCCACACTGTGTTGACCCAAAGATGTGCAGGTTAGGTGGGTTAGCCATGGTTAAATATGAGCATAGGGTGGATCTGGATGGAATACTCTTCGGAAGATTGGTGCAGACTCGATGGGCCAAATGGCCTCTATCTGCACTGTGGGGATTCTATGATTTGAACTGGGGATGGACAACAAATGCTGGCCCTGCCAGTGGTGCCCACACTCCATGGAAGGATTAAAAAGAACTGCCCTCTGAAATGGCACCTCAGGCCATTTGGAACAGGTAAGCAGAAAAGCTAAACATGAGGAAAATTCCCTAATCCTGACATATTTAAATAAAGATTGGGACATTTCTAATTCACAGAGTCATACAGCGGGTGTCCTGTGCGAGGGCTAATATCTCTGTTGTGCTGTCTGTGCCTTTCTACCCAATGTACAGCATTAAGCAAAGACAGAGGCTGACAGTTTGCTGAGGGTAATAGATGGCACCTGGTTCAGTACACAGCTGACTCAGGTATTCTGTAAACCACAAACACTGAGGCCATTCTGTAGCATCTAGTTCCCAAGTGACTCTGTCACAATACTTCCATCTACAGACCTGCGTCACACTAAAATCTATTAATAAATGAGGAACAATCCAACACTTTCCAAAACCTAGGAGCCGCTGCCCTGTACTTTGTGTTTTTAAATCCTTCCATGACTTTGCTCCCCCACAGCCGTCCCCCTCCCCTTTCCGATCTCTATGAACCCATCCATTCCCACAGCCCTCGGTGATCTCTGCCCCCCTCTCATTCCGACCTCAGACACACTACTTACTCATTTTAATTGCTCCACTTTTGGTGGCTGTGCCTTCAGTGGCCTGGGCCCCAAGTTCTAGAATTCCCTCTATAAACCTCTCCAATTCTCTCTCCTTAAAAATACTTTCTGAAAGCTACTACTTCGATGAAAACTTTGATTGTCCAGTCTGATATGCTTTGTGGCTCAGTGTAATATTTTGTTTCATAACATTCATAACAAGGTGAAACACCTTGGGATGGGTTATTACAAGAAAGGTACTATAGGAACATTAACTCTGATTTCTCTCCACAGACGCTGTCAGACCTGCTAAGCTTTTCCAGTAACTTCTGTTTCTGTTCCACTATATAAATGTAATTTGTTGTTCTTGGTGTGCTTCTGTCGCTTTACAGCCCAGGCATCTCAGGAAGTTGTGGACTGGAGTCCATGACTGTGGATTGGAGGAAGATCAACCAGTCATCGGCTACAAGAAATTATGCAAAAGCTTAGATATAACAGGTGCTAACCTAGATCTTAGTTTTATATTTACCCTGAGGATAGAGTCTATCAAACTTCAATTTAACTCACAAAGGCTGTTTCAATAAGCCATCCTTAATTCACTTAGTGTCCTGAGGAAGATGAATAACTGTGGGTAACATTTCAACAAATGATCGCTGATCTAACTAACCGTAAACCTGTGAACTCACTGTTAAAATGTTCAGCATTATCGGAGCATCATTGTGTAAAAGTCCAATTCACTATATTCCAGAACATTCTGATGATCCCAATAAGGTTGGTGTCACAGTAATCAGTACGGTGAGTGGCTACATTTCTACGGTTTCTTCCAGGAATGTGGCCTTTGTTGCCAAGGCTGAGACATTTATTGTCCATCCAGATTAGCCCTTGAGAAGTTACAGCAGTGTGCTCTAGGACTGCCCACAGTGTAGTCAGGGAGGACATTTCAAGACTTTCCATCGAGCAACGTTGGAGGAAATCCTTTTCTTAGCACTCGCTGACTACAGAGATGGATTCGGTAAGGATTTTGTTTCCATTTACTGGCATGTTTAGTTAATTCTCTGGTTTCTGGTCTGTGTTCCTCCCCACACAGGGCACCTAAGAACATAACAACATAGGAACAGGAATAGGCCATCTGGGTCCTCGAGCCTGCTCCACCAATAAATAAGATCATGGCTGATCATTTTTGTAAACTCAGCTCCACTTATGTGCCTGCTCACCATAACACTAAATTCCTTTACTGTTTAAAAATCTATCACGTCTTATGGTGTTTTTTGGGCATGTCGTTGCTGCAGATCATACATAAGAACATACATAAGAACTAGAAGCAGGAGTAGGCCGTCCGGCCCTTCGAGCCTGCTCCGCCATTCAATAAGATCATGGCTGATCTTTTTGTGGACTCAGATCCACTTACCCGCTCTCTCACCGTATCCATTAATTCCTTTATTGTTCAAAAAAAATCTACCTTAGCTTTAAAAACATTTACTGAAGTAGGGTAAGGGAGGGTAATAATGGATCCCTGGGAACCATGTCCATGATTCATCTGCAGATGTGGCAGAGATCTGGCTGATGGTTGGCTAACTGGGAAATGAGGTCTGACACAGAAAGACAGGTGAAGAGAGATGGGCAGGGGAAGGAAATGAAATAGCAATGACTTCATACATTCTTCTACTCCCATCCTCCAGATGATGAGCTGCTCAATTACATCGTAATTTGATCATTTCAACACTTCATCATCTCAATTCCAGACTTGCTCTTTTCTCCTTAACACTGACACTCTGTCTTGAAGCTTTACTCCTACCTGTCACCCCGACTTGTGTGGCCGTTGTTAGAATATGTTGGCATTCTCTCTTTACTGAACAATTTATTAGCTGTTCCTAACATAAGAAGTTAAATGTTACACGTTGGATGATCATAATATGGAGGTACTGGTGATGGACTGGGGTGGTCACATGACACCAGCTTATAGTCCAACAGGTTTATTTGAAAACACAAGCTTCATCAGGTGGCGTTTAGAAAGCCTGCGGTTTCATATAAACCTATTGGACTATAACCTGGTGTCATGTGATTTCTGATGTTGGATGATGGTAACAACTGGACAATTACATTCTCACGTCTCTTTGCGTGGCATCTGGTTAAGACTGTGTTCACCAGAACCATCTGGGACACTCTGGCTCAATAGACTCATACCAATATGAAGGCAGTGTAAGTTACTGACACCAAGTGGGAAGGACACCCACACAATGTCTCCCATAGAACAGCTCGGTCTTGTTGAACAGGTTTATCACATTGTACGTTAACAGCAAGTTACATTACATCTGAACTGCCTGGAGTCTTTAGCAGGACTTCAGGCCAGACGTCAAAGTAAGTACACATTACTGTCCAGCTAAATGGACTTAACACTGAACTTGCACCTTAGAAACTCTCTTGGAATCCTCAAACTGGTCAGCACCTCTTCAGCAGAAACTGTTCTTCATTTTTTGATGGTAGGGCTTATCTTGAGACGTCAAATAACCCACTCAGATCCTAAATGCCTGCTAATGTAAACCTACGGCTATACTGATGCAGCATTGCATAGAAAGCCTATTGCCCTCAGAATCAGCGGTTAGACCTATCTGCCTGAGAGAGATGGTGCATCACAGAAGGAAGACACAAGGATTGTGTGTGATGGCCCATTGAGATACCAGTGGAAAGCATGGTGTATGGACAGCACTGGTACTAGGACACAGCAGTTCGAATGTGATGAATATATGTCAAGCAACTCAGAGTCAGTTCTGGGCTTCACATTTTATGAAGGCTGTTAAGGCCTTAGAGAGGAGATTTACTGGATTGATTGCAGAGTTGAGGAACTTCAGTTACATGGAGTGGCTGCAAGTGTTGTTCTCATCAAAGAAGACAAGGTTACAGGAAATTAATTGAAAAAGTTAAAAAGTATGAAAGGTTTTGACGGAGCTGGCAGACAGCAGCAGAAGAGTCAGGACTAGAAAATACACGTTTCAGAAAATTGGCAAAAGGGTAGGTTAGAGCAAGACTGTTGCTGGTGGAATATAATGTGGGGAGATTTGGTGTCATGCACTTTGGCAGGAAGGATAGAGGAGCTGAATATTATTTAAATAGAGAAAGGCTGCAGGAAGTTACAGAACAGATGGATTTGAGATTCCTTATCCATGAAACACAAAGAGTTAGCATCCAAGTTCATGAGATAAAATGGAATGTTAGCCTTTATTTCAAAGGGATTGGAGAATAAAACTAGGTACGGTTTTCTAAAACTATACAAGGTACTTGTCAGACCACAACTAGAATACAATGAACAGTTTTGGGTCCCTTATCTAAGGAAAGATAGATTAGCATTGGAGGCAGTCCAGAGGAGGCTCACTAAGCTGATACAGGATATGGAGGGACTATTTTATGAGGAGAGGGTGAGTAGGTTGGTTTTGTACTCAGTGGAGTTTAGAAGATTGAGAGGAGACCTTATTGAAACATATAAGATTCTTAGGGGGTTGATAGGGTAGATACTGAGAGGTTGTTTCTCCTGTGGGAGAGTCCATGATGGGAGAACATAACCTCAGAATAAGGAGTTGCTCAATTAAGATACAGATAATGAGGAATTTCTTCTCTCAGTGGATAGTAAATCTGTGGAATTCTTTAGCCCAGAGAGCTGTCGAGGCTGGGTCATTAAATATATTCAAGGCTGCGATGGACAGATTTTTAATCAGTAAGGGGAATCAAGAGTTATAGGGTATGGGCAGGAATGTGGAGATGAAGATTATAAATCAGCAATGATCTCACTGAAAAGGGGGGAGATTTAACGGTCTGAATGGCTTACTTTTGTTCCTACATCTTATGGTCTATGAGTGGGGCAAGGAGATAGAGTAATGTTTTATGCAGCGTACGGTTGTATTTTGCAATGAGCTGCTTACAAGTCCAGCAGAAGTAAGGGCAACAATAACTTTTAGAAAGGGAAGTGGTTAAATATTTGCAGTGGAAAAACAGTGATATGAGACGCAGGTTTGTGGGATTAATTATTAACTCTTTAAGAGAGCTAGCACAGGAGCAATTGGCTGAATGGCCTATATCTGTATTCTAAGATTCTACACTTTGGTAAAATAATAAAAATTTCAATCAGCAGGGCCATAATCAGACAGAGCGATAACCCTGTTTTCTAGATCCTGAATCATTCACATACTAGACTGACTGTTCCAGATCACCAACTTGACATGAAGGTTATAAAAAAAATCACCGTTGCCCTTTGCAGCACCTTTTCCCCCAAAAGGCTTAGGTTCTAAAACACTGGGAGCACAGCTTTTTACTGCAGCCAAACGGCATGAAATAGTAAATAACACCCTTCCTCCAGTCATAGCACAAGACAGTACCTTCTGTTTCTTTCATCATTTAAAAAGATGGTCATTCAATTCAGTTTCAGTATGAAAACTCCCCACCACTGCCCAATCCTCAATCTCACACACTTGTCAATGTCCTTCTCAGCTACATCTCCATCCAGCTCCCTCCTGAATCTGCTGGCACTATATCACCCCCCGACGGTAAGTGTTACCATCTTGTGCCAGAATTTTTTGTGTTACGTCTTATCAAATGCAAATACACCACATGCACTGGTTTCCACTTATCAACGCCGCTTGGAAATACATTTTCATTGCTTCAGCATCGCTGGGTCAAAATGTGGCAACACCTTCCCTAACAGCATTGTGGGTCTACCTACAGCACGTGTACAGCAGTGGTTCAAGCAAGCAGCTCACCTTCTCATGGGGCAATTAGGGACGGCCAATAAACACTAGTGATGGCCACATCCTAGAATGAACGTTTAAAAACAATCTCTTCACATAAAACATAGAACAGTACAGCACAGTACAGGCCCTTCAGCCCACAATGTTGTGCCGACCTATTATCCTACTAAGATCAATCTACCCTGCATGCCCTACATTTTACTATCCTCCATGTGCCTATCCAAGAGTCACTTAAAAGTCTCCAAAGTATCTGACTCCACTACCACGGCCGGCAGCGCATTCCACACACCCACCACTCTCTGTGTGAAGGGCCTACCTCTGACATCTCCCCTATACCTTTCTCCGATCACCTTAAAATTATGCCCCCTCATTTCTGCCCTGGGAAAAAGTCTTTGACTATCCACTCTATCTATGCGTCTCATCATCTTATACACCTCTATCAAGTCACCTCTCATCCTTCTTCGTTCCAATGATAAAAGCCCTAGCTCCCTCAACTTTTCCTCATAAGACCTACCCTCCAGTCCAGGCAGCATCCTGATAAATCTCCTCTGCACCCTCTCTAAAGCTTCCACATCTATCCGATAATGAGGTGACCAGAACTGAACACAATATTCCAAGTGTGGTCTAACCAGAGTTTTATAGAGCTGCAGCATAACCTCACGGCTCTTAAACTCAATTCCCCTGCCAATGAAAGCCAACACACCATACGCCTTCTTTACAACCCTATCAACTTGGGTAGCAACTTTGAGGGATCTATGGATGTGGACCCCAAGATCCCTCTGTTCCTCCACACTGCCGAGAATCCTGCCATTGACCCTGTATTCTGATTTCAAATTCAACTTTCCAAAATGAATCACTTTATCGTTAGAAATAATCATAAATGATGGACCACACTTGCCAGGCATTATCTATTGACCATCACTGTAGCTACAGAACATTGCAGGAGGAAAAGAAAATCAAGACTTGCATTTCTATAGACACTTTTCATTTCTCCAGCTCATTCCAAGCTGCTTCACAGGAATTAGGTTTTTCAGGCATGTAGTGTTACAGCAACATCCCATAAACAACAATGTGATAACAACCTGATAATCAGTTTGTTTTCGTGGTGTTGGTTGGGAGACTACAACTGGTCAGGACACTGCGGGGAAACCCCCCGCCCAACCAGCTCTGTTTCCAATACCTCACTAAAATTGATGATATTTACCCGAGAGGGCAGATATTAGTTTAATGTCTCAGTTGACCGTCAGCCCCTCTGACAGTGCAGCTTCCCCTCAGCCGTGCTCAGCTCCTGAACAAGGGTCAGCCACCGGAGACTGGACTAATTTGTAGCCAGCGTTCAGGAGTATCAAGCATGAAAAGCAAGGCAGCTCCCACAGACAGAAAGGACCCGGTAGTTACCTCGTAAGATAGCCGAAGTGTTGGAAAACTGTCTCTCCTGTGGGTTTCCCCCAGTCAATGCAGGAAAGATGGGCAAAGCACCAACAGCTTTGCTGAGGATCCGAGGGCCAAGGCTCAGAACCCGCACTTTGACATCTCGGTAACAGTGGTTTATCATCCGAAGGTGAACATTGACTTTGGTCTTAATCTTGATTAAACATTTAACCATGGTTCCCTATCAAACACGACTTTAATTTCAATGCTTGGAAACATTAAAGATTTCTCCGAACAGTGAATGCAGCGAGCTGTATTTGATGAGATACTGGACAAACACAGGGCAGATGCAAGTAGGTGAAATCTGAAACCTTCAGGCCCAACAAAAATACGGCGACATAAATGGCCAGTGAACAAGTGACATCAAGTCTCGTGCTATTTGCAAACGTGCTATTTATACCGTTGCTGCTTAATGGTTTATAAATGATTCTTGTTCAGGTTCTCAAGTTTCAGCAGAGAAAGGCCAGAAGTTCTTCACACCCAGAATCTCCTCCTGGTTTGCTAGGCTGGTCGTTAAACACTTTTTTAAACAATGTAGCTGGTTTCTTAACATCATCATAATACTGAGTAGCACAGCGCAATGATGTTACACAAAGCAGTAATCTAGGGGGAGATTATGTGGTTCTCCCCTACCCAATAATCCCTCTCCTCTCTGTTTGTCTCATTAACACACACACACACACTCCTTGATTCAGCTCTCCCATCAAACCAAGCTACGATACTATTTTAAAATTCTCCACCGTATCTTGCAATCCCTCCCTCTGTCCGTAACCTCCTCCAGACCAAAACAGCCTGGAGATATCAGTGTTCCTTTAAGGCTTGTCTCCAGTCCTGACAATCCCCAATCACACCCGTTCCATCATTGTCAGGGCATGGGACACACCAGGCGATACACTTGCCTCTGAGCCTGACGGCTCAATCCCACAGGACCTGAGCACGAAGGGTAAAAGTGTACTGAGGGAATGCCACATGGTCAGTAGAGCTGTCTTTCAGCTCCTAACTATGGCCTCACAGGTCCCACTGCACAACCTGGGGAGGAGTAAGGGTAACCTCCCTGGTGTCCTAGGCAATATTTGTTCATCAGTCAACATCACTGAAACAGGTCATCTGGTCATTGTAATGTTGTTGGAGGTTGCTGTGCACAAATTGCCTGTTGTCTTCCTACATTACAACGGTAATCGCCGTTCAAAAACCACACTTCAATGTCTGTTTAGCACTTTACAACGTCAGTGTTCCTGAAAGGTGCCTCATGAATGTGAGTCTGTTTTATTGTTGCCATTGGCAGTGTGTTTCAGCTGGACCCCAAGGTCTGATTGATTGATTTATTGTCAAGTGTACCGAAATACAGTGAAAAGCTTTGTTTACGAGCTGTACGGACAGATCGCAGCATGCAAAGGATGTACAGATCAAAAAGACTTAGGGGCATACAGGCTACATTGCAGGTTACATTATTTGATGCTAGACCCCATTCAACAGTCTGATAACAGCTGGAAAGAAGCTGTTCCTGAACCTGTTGGTGTGTGTGTTCACACTTCGGTATCTTCTGCCTGATGGAAGAGGTTGTAGGAGGTCATTACCGGGGTGCAATGGATCTTTGATGATGTTGGCAGCCTTTCTGTGGCAGCGAACCATGTAACTAGAGTCCATGGATGGAAAGTTGGCTTCTGTGATGGTCTGGGCTGAGCACACCACTTTCCGTAGTTTCTTCCAGTCCTGAGCAGAGCAGTTGCTATACCCAGGCTGTTATGCATCTGTTACGCATCTATTATACAGCAATACATCTGAAGAAGTTGGGTGAGGGACTTATGGACATGCCAAATTTCCTGATCTGCCTGAGAAAGGCTTTCCTCCCTAAAACTCACCAGCAACATTTCGCTTTCCATCTTTAACAGACTCCAATAAACATACCTGTTTGACCAGAGTTTTGTCCCAACATCATCTCAAATGGTATAGTGTCAAATATTGTTTGATAATCACTGCAGTGAGACACCTTGCTTTGTTTCACTGTGTTAGAAGTGCTGTGTAAATCTGACAACACAAAATAAAGGGACAACTTTAAAGAAGGTGCAGGAAGAGAGGGGCCTGTGTGTATATGTGCACAGGTCATTAAAGGCAGCAGGACAGGTGCAGAGAGTTAATAAAGCATACAGTATCCTAGGATTTATTAACAGGGACAGTGCAGTAGAGAGAGGAGGTGATGTTGAACTTGTTTAAGGCAATAGCTTGGCCTCAGCTGCATCCAGTTCTGCATACTTTAAGAAGGAGGTGAAGGCATTCAACACAATACAGAAAAGATATTCAACAACAATCCCCAGGGATGACGGGTTTTAGTTAAGAAGATAGATTGGAAATGTTGGGACTGTTCTCCTTAGACAGAAGGTTCAGCAGAAATATGAGAAAGATTCAAAATCCTGACAGGTCTGGAAATAGGGAGAAAATGGTCCCACTCTTTAAAGGGTTGAGGATTAGAGAGCACAGATTTAAAGTAATAAGTAAAGGAAGTAAAAGCAAGCCTTTTTCTCCAGTGAGTGGTTAGGGCCCCAGGAGATAGGAGAGATACTAAAAGAATATTTCACATCAGATTTTACTGTGGAAAAAGAAATGGAGATTAGAGAATGCAGAGAAATACATTTTGATGTTGTAAAAACAGTTCACATTACAGATGAAGGAAGTTCAGGAGGTCTTAGAGAATATATAGGTGGATAAATCTCCGGGACCTGATCTAATGTTTCCCAGAATGTTGTGGGAAGTAAGGGCGGAAATTCTGAGACCCTTTGTAGAAATGTTTGCATCATCTATCACTACAGGTGAGGTGCCCGATGACTGGAGAGTGGCTAATGTTGCACCTTTTGGTTAAGAAAGGTTGTAAGGACAAACCAAGGAACTACGGACTAACTTCAGTTGTGGGTAAATTGTTGGAGGTGATTATAAAGATAGGATTTATGGGCGTTTAGAGAGGCAAAAAATTGATTAGGGATAGTCAGCATGGTTTTGTGCGAGGAAATCTGTGTCTCACAACTTGATTGAGTTTTTTGAGAAAGTTACTAAAAAGATTGATGACGGCAGAGCAGTAGACATTGTTTAGTTGGATTTTAGTAAAGCCCTTGACAAGGTTTTGCATGGTAAACTATTTAGTAAAGTTAGGTCATATGGGATTCAGGGTGAGCTTGCCAATTGGATATGTAATTGGCTTAACAGTAGGAGACAGACAGTAATGGTGGAGGGTGCTTTTCAGACTGGAGGCCTGTGACCATCAGTGTTCCACAGCCATCGGTTCTGGGTCCTCTTTTGTTTGTCACTTATATAAATGATTTGGATGAGAATATACAAGGCATGATTAGTAAGTTGTGGACAACATCAAAATTGGTGGCGTTGTAGACAGTGAAGAAGGTTTTCTAAGATTACAGAGGGATCTTGATCAAATGCATCAATGGGCTGAAAAATGGCAGATGGAGTTCAATCTGGATAAATACAGGGTATTGTATTTTGGTACAACATACAAGGGTAGGGCTCATACAATTAATGGTAGGGCCTTGGGTAGTGCTGTAGAACAGACGGATCTAGGGGTGCAGGTACATAATCCTTTAAAGTTTGCGTCATATATAGACACAGTGGTTAAAGAAAGGCGTTTGGTACAATTGCCTTCATTGCTTAGTCCTTTGAGTATAGGAGTTGGGACATCATGCTGAGGTTGTACAGGACATTGGTGAGGCCTCTTCTGGAATACTGCATCCAGTTCTGGTTGCCCAGTTATAGGAAGGATATTATTAAGCTGGAGAGGGTTAGAAAGAGATTTACCGGGATGTTGCCGGGTACAGAAGGTATGAGTTATAAAGAAAGGCTGGATAGGCTGGGACTTTTTTCACTGGAGCATTGGAGGTTGAGAAACAACGTTATAGAAGTTTATAAAGTAATGAGGGGTATAGATAGAGTTAATGGAAGTTGTATTTTCCCTAGGGTGGGGGAATTTCAACACTAGGGGCATACTTTTAAGGCAAGAGGAGACAGATTTAAAAAGACATGAGGGGCAAATATTTTACATGTGGGTTCGCGTGTGGAATGAATTTCGTGAGGAAGTGGTGAATGTGTGTACAATTACAACGTTTAAAAGGCATTTGGATAAGAATGTGAATAGGAAAGGTTTGGTGGGATATGGGCCAGGAGCAGGCAGGTGTGACTAGTTTAATTTGGGATTATGTTTGGCATGGACTGGTTCGACCGAAGGGTGCTGTATGACTCTATGACTCTATGACATGGAATGCAGTCCTGAGAGTGTGGTAGAGGTAGGTTCAACTGAGGCTCTTCAAATGGAATTGGATGGTAATTTGTAAAGGAACAATGGCTGGTGGATTCTGGGAAAATGACATGGAGTTAAATGCTCATTGGGAGAGCCGACACAGACACACCGGGTTGAATGGCCTCACCCTGAGCTGTAATAATTATGTGATATGAAAATGAATAGGATTTCTATCTGTGCTTATATGTTCCATTTGTCAACAGCCAAACCAATAAGATCAATATTGCTCCATCTATCTCTCTGCCGTCCGTTCTGATAGCTCATTCATCTCTCTGTATTCTTTGCCAAAACTAATCACCTTCCTCTTTCACTGGGAGAGACCCAGTTTGCAAACAGCTGTCAGGACAGATCCTCTCCGAGATGAAATTCCTGGGATTCCAGGAATGAATGTTTACAGAGCGGTTTTGGTGGGAATAATTTGTTTTCAGCTTTTATTTACAAAACTATCAAATTTCAGCATTCTGCTCATGGGCTGGTTTCTCTTTTATACATTACTTGATGGACTTTTTCTGACAAACCAAGTGAAAGATAGCACTTTCAGACAGCTGACATGGACACAATGGGCTGATTGGCCTCTTCCCGCACTGTGTAGTGTTACAACTCATTAGACATCTTGTTACTGATGTAATGTATACAGAATACACTGCAGTAATTCACCAAGGTTCCTTTGACAGCACTTTCCAAACCTGTGACCTCTACCATCTGGAAAAACAAGGGCAACAAATGCACAGAGACACCATCACATGAAATTTCTCCTCCAATCCTAACTCACCGCCCTGACTTGGAAATATATCACCGTTCCTCAGTGTCAATGGGTCAAAATCCTGAATTTCCTCCTTAACAGCACTGTGACTCTACCCACAGAACATGGACTGCAGCGGTTCAAGAAGGAAGTTCATCATCACCTTCTCGAGGGCAACTAGGGACGGGCAATAAATGCTGGTCCAGCCAGTGACACCCATATCCCATGAATGAATAGAAACATACAGGAAATTCAGCAGCCAATTTAAGCACAGTAAGATCCCATACTACAGGTGATTTGTTTTATTAATATTGACTGACAAATAAATATTGGCCCTAGGATACCTGAGAAAATTCACTTGCTCTTGATCAGGAGTGCAATTTGTGATCATTTACATCAACCTGAGAGGAAAGCAGGAAGCTTGGTTTAATGTCTAATCTGAAAGACAGAACCTCCGACAGGGCAACACTCCTCCAGTCCCTCACTGCTCTGCCTGGATTTTATACTCAAGACTCTAGAGTCACTGAATCTACAGCCTTCCAAGTCCACAGCAGAGACTGATCCCCACTATCCACAGCTGACCACACGGAATACGAGACTGGCTGTAGCAGCGTAGGTAAATCTAGCTACAGATTTGTACTCAGCAAGATCTCACCAACGAGGGTATTATAAATAGTTTATTCATTCACAGGATGTGGATATCACCTGCTAGGCAGCATTTATTGCCCATCCCTAATTGCCCAGAGGGCAGTTGAGAGTCAACTATGTTGCTGTGGGTCTGGAGTCACATGTAGGCCAGACCAGGTAAGGATGGCAGTTTCCTTCCCATTACTGAACCAGATGGATTTTTCCCAACAATCAGCAATGGAGTCATGGTCATCATTAAACTCGTAATTCCAGATTTTTATTGAATTCAAATTCCACCATCCGCTGCAGTGGGATTCAAACCTGGGTTCTCAGAACATTCCCTGGATTTCTGGATTAATAGTCTAGTGATAATAACAGTAGGCCATCATCTCCTCCAAATGATGATGCTGGTGAGAAAAGTTGTCTTTTTGCATTCAGGTATTTCTAACAAACCACCAGTAGAGTTTAGAGATAAAAGGTACTGCAGATGCTGGAGAATCCGAGATAACAAGCATGGGGCTGGATGAACACAGCAGGTCAAGCAGCATCATAGGAGCAGGAAAACTTGACGTTTCGGGCCTAAACCCTTCATCAGAAATAGAGTTTAACTGTGTTATTGTAAACGTACATTGATTTGCTTGGGTTACAAATCAGGTTTGTACTTGCCTGCACTCTTAATGTCAAAGCGCATTTTGCTTGTAATAATCTGCAGAAGCTGCTATTAACTGGTGTGTGAATGTGTTTTTAAACAGGTTCCACTGAGTGACATTGACAAATGCACCGTAACCTGATTGAGATCAATCTCAATCACACCGACATTATTGTTTCTGGTGCAGTGAGCTAGCGTTAGCAGCTTCCCCAGGGAGCCTGCACTGATCCTTTCAGACAATCATTTGGAGACTGTGAGCTTGTAAGTACAATTTCATACCAATGGTGTGTGGTATTTAAGGGGACATTTCTGGACAGGGGCGTGAAGGAGTGACACGCAATGGAGATTATCAGTTAGGGCAGCACGGTGGCACAGTGGTTAGCACTGATGCCTCATGGCACCAGGGACCCAGGTTCAATTTCAGCCTTGAGCGACTGTGTGGAGTTTGCACATTCTCTCTTGGGAAAGTATAGCAAGCTCCCAGGTATCTCAAGGAGCAAATCTTCAACGTAGTTCTTTTGATGGCATTGAACATATCTCTGGGTAGGAATGTGAATTACAGCAAGGGTAACTGAGCCACAAATATCTGAAATTCAGTTCAGTTCAAAATTCATTAACACAAAGAATTTTAGATTTGGGTACAGCAAGCGAAACCCCTGATGTGCCACTACGTGAATACATTTTTAGTTTAAACTAATTTAATTCTGTTATTTTGAGGCCCATGTTCATCAATAATTAATCAGGATCAATTACATCACCTAATGACCCCGATGGGGCATTTCAGAAACTATGCAAACGGATTTCTGTGCAATTTGAACAGAATTCGACTTCACAAAACCTCAATTTTCTAGCGCGTTTTCCGAATTGTGCCTCCAGCCCTCTGACCCAATCCCGTTGACCGAGGGATTGGTTCCTTATCCAAACCTGGCCTTATCCAAACCTGCCACATTCAATCGGCCCTTACCTTCCATGATGGAGATATGCACCGCTCTCCTCCGGGTCCTGGGCACACTGCACAACCTCGATCCATGAGAAATGGAAGGGCAACTGCGACTGGGGACCAGACCCGACCTGGAGTGGGAAGACTTGAGCTCAGGTTGAAGGAATTTTATTACCCAGGTGCAATTTGACAGGAGTCACCTGGTTTGTTAGTACATTGAGACACCAACAGAACCTTAACGATCATAAAAGTGGGTTAACTGGTGAGTGTAGCCCATAACAGTGGTTACTACAGGGGTTTATTGGGGGTTAATGGAGTCTACAGAAGGATAATGGCAGAGACTGAAGCCTAACAATAGTTACTGCAGCCAATGGCAGTCATTCTGGGTCAATGGTTAACAGTAGTTACTTGAATTGGGAGTAGTTACTGTGAACTACTGATAGTTTCTACAAACCAGTGTACATAACCGCAGCTTAATAATGGTGCAGGAGCTTTTAGTTGGTGAATAAAGCAGTTACTGATAGTTAAGCATCAATTGGCACGGATTAGATATGAAACAGACAGGCGGTGAACAACTAGTTAGACTTCAAAGCAGATGGAGAATGCACAAGAGATATTGTGTAACAAGGTATCACAGTGATAAAAGAATAAAGCAGCAGAGATGGACACAGTGATCAGAGAATAAAAACAGGACTGGATGATATCATTTAACAGAGGACACAGGTTATCACAGAGTAAAGCAAATCTATCAGCAAGAGCACACAGTATATTAAAATAGAGAATATGAAGGATACTGAAAGAAATGGCGATGATACAGAAAGCTTTTTCTCTAGATTTTTCTATAAAACACAATGGGACTGGCTGTAATAAACGGTTAACTCAGAGACACTCCGAGGGAGCATGCTTACCTGTGAATTTCTGGGGGGCTCCTTTTAATCTTTGCACTTGACTCGATCACTTCTTTCGCGACTTTCCCACTGAAGGCAGTAACAATGAAGCCACAAGAGAGAGTGTCAGTACAAGGGAACTAATAATTAGACACTAATTTATTTTATCATTGGCCTGTTAAGACTTGGGGCGGAGTGGGGGGGGTGGTGGTGCAGGGTGGCACAGCGAACACAAGCACTCACCATTCCCTGGCTTTACCCTGGGGCAGGCTGAAGAAGCATGACCTATATTTTTGCAGATGGAGAACTGTGTGGAACTAATCAGCCATACCATAATAATTGCCTTCAATTATCTCTATGCTTAACTAAACAGCTTTCAATGGCCATTTGTAACTAATGTCTGTTAAATGTCACTTTGAAAAACATGATAAGACTCCTCCAGTTGCAAAGCAATTAGAAAATGTCATTTTTTTTTTAAATGACTGAATTGCCAATTGTAAATTCTCCTTTCACGTCGGCTTTCCATCTCCTCCAGCTTCTACACAGGGACCCAAAAACAACACAAAATCCTGAGATAACAAGCATGGGGCTGGATGAACACAGCAGGTCAAGCAGCATCACAGGAGCAGGAAAACTTGACGTTTCGGGCCTAAACCCTTCATCAGAAATGAAATCAGAAAGGGAAACCCATTTCTGATGAAGGGTTTAGGCCCGAAACGTCAAGTTTTCCTGC
>JAHRHZ010000048.1:32277192-32291437 GCA_024137785.1 Ginglymostoma cirratum | reverse complement strand
CTCCAGCATCTGCAGTACCTTTTATCTCTGATACAATTTTAACCCCACTGCGAAGCCTCTTCTAAGGATGCCTACCCTGAAGAAGTTACCCTCCTCCCTCCGGACAAACCTCAGGGAATCTCTCTCCCACTGCAACTCTCTCATAACCTCTTCGGCCTTGAAACTGCTCGACCACGTCCTGAAGCAAACTAGGTACTACAGCCACATCACCTTTCTTAGTACCTGCCTACGGAACCAGATCATCCCCATGGACTACAATCCACATTCAAGCCTTCCCAATTTGGCCCCAACCGTGACAATATCTACATGGAGAACATTGAGACCCTCCAGAAGCGCTTCTCCCTGCAACTCCTGAAACAGCATTTCTGATGAAGGGTTTAGGCCCGAAACGTCAAGTTTTCCTGCTCCTATGATGCTGCTTGACCTGCTGTGTTCATCCAGCCCCATGCTTGTTATCTCGGATTCTCCAGCATCTGCAGTACCTTTTATCTCTGATACAAAATCCTGAGGTTAGTTTCTTAATACCAAAGAAAGTATCCACCAACCTTAGTTTTAAACTAGCCCACAAAGTGCCCGAATGGGGAATGGCCCTATATTCACCACTTAATGCCAAACACCGTTCATTCTTTGCTCAGTAATTGTTTCACTCTCTGGATTTCCTTCCAGTGCGTCCTGAAAAGCCGAAATGAAGGGTTAGTTTTCAGTAACCACTACTTACTCTGACTATTTACCTGTATCGGAACCGACTTCCTTTGAAGAACAGGTTGCTGCTCGAAACTGTCCGAACCTGACTGGATTTCTCAAACCTGGTTGACAGCAAATAAAGCAAAAATGTTCAGCTCTGCTACAGCCACCCAGTATCCCCAAAGTGTCCCACGATCACCCTGCTCCCCACCCCCCAAAAAATCCAGTCCCAACATTCAGAGCCTTAAAAAATGAAGACTTGCATTTAAATAGCACTTTACATGCACTAAAAATCTCCCGGCCTGCTTCTGAGAGATGTGATAATGCAAAATATAACCGTGCTACATAACGTGAGATGAGGACAGGTGCTCAACAGCTGGCTAAAGTGGTCAGTTTTAATGAGTGTCTTAAAAGAATGAAGGGAATTGTGGAGATGTTTACAGAGGGAATTCCAGAGCTCATGGACCCAAGCAGCTGAAGGCATTGCTGCTAGTGGCGCTGCCTTTAAAATAAGGCATGCTCAAGAGGCCAGAATTGCAAAGGGTTGTATGACTGGAGGAGGTTACCAAAACAGGGAGAGGCAGGTCCATGGAGAAATATCAAAACACAGTTGAGAATTTTACATTTGAGGTGTTGCTGGACTGGGAGTTAACTTAGTGAACGCAGTGAATGGCAGGGAATGGGACAGGGTGTGAGTTAGAATCTGGGCGGCAGAATTTTAGTTGAGCTCAAGTTTACGGAGGGTGAAATGTGGAACACAAGCCAGATCAGTGTTGGATTTGTCTAGTATAGGAGTTACAAAGGCCTGGAGGTGAGGTGCAACAGCGGATCAGTTAAGGCAGGAGCAAAGGTGGGTGATATGACAGAGTTAGTGGTGGGATCAGTATGGGGTTGGATGCTCAGTTCAGGGTTTAGCAGAACCCCAGTGTTCGTGAACCATTTGGTAAAATCATACCTGCAAATGCTGATGGACTTACACAGTAATATCTATTCTACATAACAAGAAGGGGTTATCCGTTCATTTTACACCACCACATTAGAAAATCACCTTCTTCAAATACATTTATGATGTCCACTGATCAAAGCTATTCTGAAACGTAATATTCATGTTAATAATCTCCCACCTGCAGCTATTTCCAAGATTGCAGTTGTTTAGTGACAGGTTTCTTGTTTCTGACTTAGAAGGTTGTAGGTTGGAGTCCCACTCGAGAGGGCTATCACTCACAGTGGAGTGCCCAGGGAGTGCTGCACTGTCAGAGGTGAAACTGCCGTTTCTGTCATTGATGGAGACCAGAGCCACGGCCCTGAGTGCACTCTCACAAACATTTGCAAACACTCACGGTGGCAAATTCAGTCAATGAAGCTGGCAGCTTCCCATCCCTGAGCCCCATCACTGCACAGTAAACCAGGCATTAAATCAGTAAGCATTAAAGCCACAGGAGTGCTCATTCAGAGACTGATTAGAACGAGAATCAGGGAAAGGGTGAGGCGAATACTATTGATGTATTTAAAGGCACACTGGATAAACACAGGAGTCAGACATAAATAGAAGGAGGTGGTGTTCAGGTGGGAGGAGATAGGGAGGGAGAAGGCTCACATGCAGCATGGACCAGCTGAGTGGCCGCTCCCTCTGATATAATTAATTTGTAATACAAGGCACTTACTTGTAAAATGCTTGATTTTCCACCCCGCATTTCCACAGATGCTTGCAAGCTTCAGGTGTTGGTGCAAAATATGTCAAAATAATTTTTGATTCCTGATATGTAAGCAATAAAAAAAATCTCTTGTCAAAAGGTGCTAAGAAGAGAATTTTCAACTTCTGCAGCTCTACCTGAATAATTTCACAGGACACGGTGCTGTTAGGGAGGGAGTTCCACAGGATATTTAACAGGAACCTAGTAGACACATGGGGGAGAAAGTAGTAGGGGGAAAAGCTGATAAATTGAAATGAAACAGGGATGGGAGGAGGTTTGTGTAGAGAAGAAACACCAGCATGGATCAGGTGGGCCAAATGGCCTGTTTCTCCACTCCATTTAAAGTCAATGCTTTATCATCACTGTGTTCAAATCCTGGAACTTCGACAAAGAGCATTGTGGGTCAACCCACAGCACATGGACTGCAGCAGTTTAGGAAAGCAGCTCACCACCACCTTCTCCAGGGGCAACTAGGGACGGGCAATAAATACCGGTCTAGCCAGTGATGTGCACAGTCTAGGATTTTTAAGAAAATATTAAATATATTTCTGATAGGTCCTTGTTTTGCAAATACAGATTGTGTCAGATTCCACCTCGGAATCCGACAACCCAATGGTCTCAATGTGGACTTTACAAGCTTCAAAATCTCCCCAACCCCAGCCTCATCCCCAGACCAGCGCACCCCCCCCATCACCACCTCCTTGACCTGTCCGTCTTCTCTCCCACATATCCGCTCCTCCCACCTCACCGACCAACCCCCATCCCCACTTCCTACCTGCACTTGCTTTTACTAGCTTCATCCCCACCTCCTTGACCTGTCCGTCTTCTCTCCCACTACCTACTCCACTATCTACCTCCTATCACCGCTACCCCCCTCTCTATTTATTTCAGAGCCCTCTTCCCCTCCCCCATTTCTGAAGAAGGGTCCAGACCCGAAACGTCAGCTTTCCTGCTCCTCTGATGCTGCTTGGCCTGCTGTGTTCATCCAGCTCTACACCTTATTATCTCAGATTCTCCAGCCTCTGCAGTTCCTGCTATCTCAGGTGTTGTGCAGTACCTCACAACTTCAAAGGCTCAGTAAGTAAATATTTCCACAGTGATTTGGTGATGAATGACATTCACTTGAACATTGGTGACTGGTGTTGAAACAATGTCAGCATTTTACCTCTTTCTGTGTTGCATATAAATTAAAAGTTTTCCCTTCAAACTTCATCTTGTTGACATCAGCCCTGAAAGAAAGAGAACGCTGGTACTGTTAATCAGAAAACTCACTCGAAATTCAAACAGCAACATGACCCCTGACCCCCTTGGGAGTTGAATTGGAAGGGTGGGTCCGCCATTTTGGTAACCAGTGGGTGACATGCCCAGAGCCTGATAGAATCTAGTCCCACAGTCACCTTTATTCTGTGTCATTGTCCATGGGGACCCCATCATGAGTTAAACAACAAGAAAAAGCTTTTGCTGACACCAGGGATTTCTGGGTAACAGGAAGTGACAAATCTGCAGCTGGAGTACAATGTGTACAGTCTGTAATAGGAGCTGGCCTCCAAGCCACTCACCATCCTGACTTAGGAAATATATCGCCGTTCCTTCGCTGTCACTGGGTCCAAATGCTGGAAGCCTCTCCCTAAAGGCATTGAAAATGCTCCCCAACCAAGGACCAACAAAGGGGGCAGAAAAGCAGCTCAGCACCACCTTCCACAGGGCAATTAGGGATGGAGAAATAAATGTCCTCACACCCAGCTCAACACAGAAACATAGTAAATAGGAACAGGAGTAGGCCATTCAGCCCATTGAGCCTACTCCACCATTCAATATGATCATGGCTGATCATCCAACTCAGTTTCCTGTGCCTGTTTTCTCCCCATACAGTTTTATCCCATTAGCCCTAAGAACTGCATCTAACTTCTTCTTGACACATTCAATGTTTTGGCTGTAGTGATTGTAACGCAGTCAACCAGGTGGACCTCACAGAATGTGTTCCCCGATTGAGGCTGTTAATCTGGTCCAATCAGAGAGGCCTGGCTGAGAGATATTAACAGGAAGGTCAGATATCCTGTCCACTCTGAGAGCTGGCTCTGAGAGAGATGGATCGGTGTCAAGGACTCTCCATGTGTAAATAAAGGGCGACTTGGTGATGGGATACTGGCCTCTGTGGAGTTATTTCAGTGGCATCAACCCTTTTGTGTGGCGAAGAATTCCACAGGCTCTCCACTCTCTCAGTGAAGACATTTCTTCTCATCTCAGTCCTAAATGACACACTCTGTATCTTTAAACTGTGACCCCTGGTTCTGGAAGACCACATTCCCATGAATTAATAAAAAAAAAGCTGTTATCCTGCTAGTATGTTTTGACTGACGCAGCAAAATTGAGTTTAAATTTTGAGGGATCAGCAGGAGATAATCAATGCACTAAACGAGGAAACTGTGCACTCACCATTTTATAAAATGAATCCTCTTGTTTCCTTGTAAGACCACAAATCCAGATGGAGTGAAGGCTAAGAATGCTGCATTTCCTGAGACATCCTACAGAGGAAACGTTTGCATTAAGAGATGCAGGGCTTTTCTGCTGAGATTGTCAGTCAGTTATTCTTACATCATTGGGCATGTCTGCTCACAAAGACAAACTCCTCGCCCTTCACACTTCTTCACCCGACATCACAACATGTGACAATGCTCACCGCCCACGTGTCCCTCTCCACTGCCCAGACCATTACTAGCTCTGCAATATCCATCAGTGTCCGGTTAGTAACTAGCACACACCAGCAATTCATGTTATCCAGGACTTGGGGTGGGGTGGGGGGGCACGCAGGGGAAGAAAAGACCCTGAGAGAGCAGTGAGGGAAAGATAAAGGGAGAAGGTTGGAAGAGGGAAAGAGGAGAAAATGGGACTTGCATCTAAGGCCTGAAGATACGGCTGTTAAATTTGGTGACGACACAGATAGGTAGGAATGCAGGTCATAGGAACAAAGGGGCCATGGGAAGCAACAAAGGGATAGAAAGGGGTTAGGTTAGAATTCAACACCTGGCAAATGAAGTATAATGTGGGAAAATATAAAATTGTCCATTTTGACAGGATAAATAAAAAGGTATATGAATTAAATGGTCAGATTTCCAAACTGTGATGCAGAGGGGTCTAGGTGACACAAAAGATGACTACACAAGTGCAGCAGGTTATCAGGAAAGCAAACAGAATGTTACAGTCTATAGTGAAGGGAATTGAATACAAAACTAAGCTTCATTTATATAGAGTGAAACCACATCCGGAGTACTGAGTGCAGTTTTAGTCTCCTTATTTTCGGAAGAATGTATATGTGTTCGAAGCAGTTCAGAGGAGGTTTACAGGTTGATACCTGGAGTCGGCACATTGTCTTATCAGGAAAGGTTAAACATGTTAGGCTGGTATGCACTGGGCTTTAGAAGAAACAGATAAAATCCTGAGCGGTCTTCACAGGGTGGATGTGGAGAAGGCATTTCCTGTTATGGGAGAATTTAGAATGAAGGTCACTTGTTCGAAAGTACAGAGTCACCCACTTAAAACAAAGATGAGGCAAAAATAGTTCTGACAGGGAGTTGAGAGTGTTTGGGAAGCTCTTCCTGAAGGCAGAGGTGGATAGGTTCTCACTAAGCAAGAGGAGGAAAGGTTATAAGGGGAAGGTGGGAATGTGGATTAATCAGATTAACCACAATCTCAGTGAATGACAGAGAAGGCTCGAGGGCCAAGTGGTCTACTCCTGCTCCTAATTCCTAATTCTGTACGTATGAGAGGGAAAGTGGACAGGGAACAGAAAATGGGAATAAAAGTGAGGGTGGCAGTAAGGGAGACAGGGAGTTAACAGAGATAGAGAGAGAGAGAGATAGGAAGGAAGTGGAGATGGGGGATAAAGGGAGGAGAGAATGGAGTGGAAGAAGGAGATGAGGATGGAGCAGAGGAAAGAGGAGAGGAGAGGGAGTAAATGATGTTTACTGACTGCAAGAACAAGCTCAATCCGAATGTGAATTATAACAAAGGTTGAGATTCGATTGGGAGCTGCTAACTCACAGCCAGGAACAAGGTGAGTGTCCACAGGTGGCACAGGAGTGATTACAAAGACTCATGGACTCCATGTCCATACAAAGGTCTTCTCCCTATTACTGTCCTGTTACCTTGCAGGGATGGGGATCCACGCCGTATGTTTCCAGTGACTGCGCTTTCTTCAGGAAGTTCAGTTCCGCTGTATCAGGAGACTGCCCGCTGCATGGGAAATAATCCAAAAGGTTAGAGGTCAGTGCACGGCTGGAAAGATGTGGTGTTGTTCATTGGAAAACAAAGCAGCGACTGCCTGATGGTAAACGTGTTTGAAGAAAATGCTTACATTTATATTGTGTCTTTCACAACCTCAGTCTGTCTTCATGATGTGGGAGTCACACAGTGAGAGACTGATGGAAGTAGACAGGGTACTGTCTCCATCAGCAGCTTCCTGGAAATGATTGCCACTTGGATAGATCTAAGTGATTTGGAAAATAATCCCTCTTGATGGTGCTGCCAGATATAATCCTTAACCATAACCCTGATGCCCAGTAGTGGAGGACCAGCTCTACCCTGAAAACCATTTGAGGCTGGAGATCAACTGAAACTATCAAAACAGAGATTGCTAGACTGATGTCAGACCAGAGTATTGAGATATGGAGCCAAGTCAGAAAAAGTGGAGCTCAGATACAGAGATGCAGAAGCTATTGAAATGGTAGGAATGACCTCCTGTGGCTCTAGTGTTTGTTCTGATTTAAGCTACCAGAAAGATATCTCAGCAAAACCTTCAAATTGTTACACTTCATCACTGAAGGTTCTGGCCCATTCCTGAAAGCAGGAACTGCTGATATAATCTGCAAAATGAACCATGAGCCTGCAGTGTTCTATTAAGAGCCTCTAGCTGAGCTAGTAAATCATTAACACTAAATTACCCACTTTACCTAAAGATGCAGCAGGGATCCCCATCCCACTGATGGTCAGTTGCCAGTCTGTACGAGTCTATAAAGTGAGGAATAAAATCTTTCCTAAAATACATGGAGTGTCAACCCTTCCTAATGCCACCCTCGAGGCAGCCGTAGTGATGAAGAGATGGTTGTCCCTTTTGCTTGTGGCCTGTGCCTTTGTAAAGAAGGTCTGGGAGAGAGAGAGAGAGACGCAATAGTTTTTATCAAGGGTTGTCTCAAACAGCTCCATGTTACAGGCCTCTGTGCTCCTTGGGCTGTTCCCAGGGACGCACCCTGAGACAAACAGCGACTGCCGACAGAGGGCCATCAACTCAGTGAAAGAGCTGAAACTCAGAGGCCTTCAGTGTATAGAGTTGTCCTCAACCGAGTGCTGTATCTGGCACATCCTCATGGTGGATGCAGGACATGGTGCTAAGGGACGCTCTGAAGTTTGGGGCAGCTGCTGGAGAAGTGCAATAGGGATAAAGCTGCTGCCTACAGCCCTTCACCCCGATGGACATGAAGGGGCTGGAAACTGTGGAAGCTTCAGGCTCTATACCTGGCATATACATTGTATAAGATATTGTGCATATTAAGAGTTTTGAAACTGTACTGAGGCAACTCAGAGAGGAGCACAGCAGCAAAGGAATTAGGAGCAGGAGCAGGCAATTCAGCCCTTTGAACCCATTCCACCATTTAACATGGTCATGGCTGGTTTTATCCTGGGCTCAACTCCACTCTCCTGCATGCTCCTCATAGCCCTTTATCCTATTTTTCATCAGAAACATATCTATTTCTTTCTTGAATCTGTTGATTGATTCTGCTTCCACTGCACTCTGGGCCAGTGAGTTGCACAGATTCATGACTCCCTAAGAGAAATAGTTTCTCCTCATCTTAATTTTGAACCTACCTCCTCTCACTCCATATCTATGACCTCTTGTTCGAGACAGTCCCACAGGGGGGTTATCGTTCAACATTCACCTTATCGATCCCCTTTAGCATTTTATGTACCTCAATCAGATCCTCCTTCATTCTCCTGAACTCCAGTGAGTACAATCCCAAGATATTCAACCACTCCTTGTACAACATCCTTGGTATTAACCTGGTGACCCTTCTCTGAACTGCCTGCAGTGCCACCACATCCTTCCTCAAGTAAGGAGACTAAAACTGGACACAATATTCCAGGTGTTGTCTCTCAATGCCTTATATAATTGGAACAGTATTTTACTTCCATAATCCAGTCCTTTTGCAATAAATGCCAGGATTCATTTCGCCTTTCTTGTTATACGCTGCACCTACATACCCACTTACAGTGATTCATGTACAAGGACACCCAGATCCCTCTGCACTGACACACTTTGAATCTGCTTCCCATTTAAATAATTCTTTTTTTCCGGCCAAAATGGATAACCTCGCATTTATCCACATTAAACTACATCTGCCAGATTTTGGCCAAAGCTTCTATCAATATCCATCTATAAATGAACACACACACCAACAAGTCCAAGAACAGCTTCTTCCCTGCTGTTATTAGTCTGATAAATGGACGTCTCAAACTTCAAATAAATGTTGATCTTGCTAAAGTCGTTCTGGCTTTGTGCGCCTCCTGTGCAGCCATAACCTTGTACATACATCTTGCTCCGTCTAAGCACCCTCTGATCTGTGTGTCCTTGTTTACTATGATCTGCCCGAACTGCTCACAAAACAAAGCTTTTCACTGTACTTAGGTACATGAGACTACAATAAATCAAGTCAAATCACTGCCTGCTCTCCCACCTATTTTAGTATATTCCACCAAGTTTGCTCTGTTATACTCTGTCTCTGCTTCCAGATCATTTATAGATTGTAAATAGCTGAGGTCTTAGAACTGAACCCTGTAGCACCCTCCTAGTTACAGTTTGCCAACTAGAGAAGGACCCAATTATCCTGACCTTCTGCTCTCTATCAGTCAGCCAATCCTCTATCCAAGCCAGTACTCTTTCCTTAACAGCCTGGGATCTAACCTTCTGGATTAGTCTTTTATACATAAAATGCATTCTGCAAGTCTAGATATACCAGATCTGCCGGATCCCCATTATCCACTTCGCTCGTTACATCCTCAAAGAGCTCCAGCAAGTTTGCCAAGCACAACTTGCCCATCCTGAAACCATGCCGATGCTGGTGAATTGAGCTTTGAACAGGCTATGTACGGAGAAAAAAATGAATTCTATTGAACTTCATATGATCTTCATTTTGAAATATACTTTTAGAAATTCAATGAGCAAAGTATATTTTTGAAAAAACAATTATCTATTGATCGATGGGGGAGTGATGCATTTGGAAGAGTGCTAAAATGAGGCTTTGCCTGCCCTTTTGAATCAACATAAAGATCCTGTTAATTGAGGAGTTCCCCCCAGTGTCCTGGGGAGTTTTCATCCTTCAGCCAATATCATTAGAACACACTACCTGCTGAGTTATATCAGCACTGTTTTTGGGATCATGTTATGAATAAACCGGGTCCACTTCTCCGTTACACAGTGATTACACTGCAAAACCTACCCATCTGACAGAACATACTGGAGCATCTCAAGAGTGTGAATAGTGCTACATAAATGCAAGTCCTCTCTATTTGTCTTGAACTTTCTATTTTCTCCCCCCTCACATCATCCTATCTCAATGCAGTGTCTTGTAATTCCTATAAAGCTAATGCACTTACTGTACCTAAGTTCAGCTTTGTGGATCTCAGCAATTTTTCTTTCCAGTTTCTCGGAATGCTTAGGAAAGAACTGGAACTTGGAGCTGTATCCTTCTGGGTGTTTTCCTGCATCGTAGTCTCCAATTTCAGCTAGAATTGAGAACATCTTAAAATAAACAAAATAGTTTAAAAAAAAAGACCTTTTCCCCAAATTCTGAGAAACATCAAAAATCACCTTGCGCAAAGTGGGTTATCAGTTAATTAATGTAAAATTCTCATTGCTCACCTTGCTGAGCGAGACAGCAAAATCTGAATGAGGGTGAGAGGCAGACAGACAGACAGAGAGAGTGTGAAATACAGCCACAGAGAGAAAGAACGGGATACAGCCAGGAGTGGGAGAGTAGAGGAAATGAGTGAGAGAGGAGAGAGAGAGAGAGGGAGAACATGGGATACAGTCAGAGTGACAGAATATGAGACAGAGGAAGAGAGGAAACAAAAGAGAGAGGCGGAGAAAGGGAGGCGATGAAAGAATGACGAAGAGACACAGAAAATGAGACAGAGCTTGAGAATAACAGGGAGAATCAGAAAGAGACTGAGAGAGCAGAATGACGGAGAGATAAAGACGGAGGCGCATCCACAAAGAGATTGAGGTAAAGAGAGGGGCGTGCTGGGAGGAGGAGAGGCTTAGATGTAGAGAGAGCTGGAGAATGAAGAGAGACAAGTGTGAAAGGAAATAGAGAAAAGAGAGAGGGAAAACAGTTTGTGAAGAGTGAAAAATGTTAATCAAAAATTTAGTTCATCTAATAGCATAAACTGTAGCACAGATATGAGTATTAGAGACTGAAGCACTCTGTTCAACTCACTTAAGATTAAGTGACAGTGAGCTGGGATTAATGTGTCCAATGAAAAAGTGATGCCTCCCACCTGTTCCCATCCCCACAAACCTTACCTCAATTTATCCTACCAGCATTTCCTTCTGATCATTTCCCTTTCATGGATGTATCTACACTCTTTGCCTCAACTACTCCCTGGGGTAGCGAGTTCCACTCCAGGTAAAGAGGCTTTTCCTGGATTCCCTGCTGGGTTTGTTGGTGACTATCTTAGCTTTATGGGAAGAAATACTTGAATAAAGGGCCTATTTGGTGTGTGATGGTGTCAGGTGGTGAGCTGGGGATTCTCTTCGTTCCAGCTGTGATCAGTCACTTATTACAGCCAAGGGTTATCATTGACGCCAGTGACCAAGAGGTGGCAGCATTTGGAACCTAATGAACAGATGAGATGTTGAGCACTCGATGGAAGGACAGATGGGCTCTGGGTTTGCTGCTTTTCCTCAGAAATGTACAGCTGTAGGAGCCGGGCTGTCATGGGAATTCCATAGAATAACGGGGGGAAGAAAGAAGGATATATATTTCTAAAAAGAAAACACCTCCAACAATTTCTGAGTATTCCATTCAATCTCATCAATGCACCGCTCACTATCATAAAAATCCCAGCAAAGTAAATAGTGAAATTAAACTGCAACAAAATCTACGCTGTGTTGGTATTTAAACAAATGGCCCACACCCTGAAAGGAAAGGAATTTGTCCTCTTTCTGTCTACTGAGCAACTTCAGTGACCTGTACCTTCACAACGTGGTTTGTTTTAAATTATAGTGATTTTGGGTCATGCCTGACACACAGATCCTTAATTCCTTACAGTGCTTCACACTGGCTCTAAACTTCCATCATGGATGATCAATAAAATCTCAGTTACCCTGCACCATAACAACATCATTTCTGTCAGCCTCGTCTCTGGAGTAGTTGTCCACCAATGCTCAGACAGTTAGCTTCATCGTGAAGACCACTATCTCTGCAATCTCCTCCAGAACCTACACCCCCTCCCTATCTCTGTAACTTCCTCATGCCCCTACACCCCCTCCCTATATATGTGACCTCCTCCAACCCCTACACCCCTCCCGAACTGTAACCTCCTCCAGCCCCTACACCCTCTCTCTATCTCTGTAACCTCCTCCAGAACCTACACCCCTCCCCGTCTCTGTAATCTCCTCCAGAACCTACACCCCCTCCCTATCTCTGTGACCTCCTCCAGCCCCTACACCCCCTCCCTATATCTGTGATCTCCCGCAACCCCTACACCCCTCCCAAACTTTGCATTTATCTAATTATGGTCCCTTACAGATGACTGGTGCTGTTCGCTCCATCATTGGTGACCATTCCATCAGCAGCCTTGGCCCTGAGCTCTGGAATTCCATCCCTAAACCTCTCCCATCCTGGTCTCTTCCTTTAAAACACTCCTCAAATTCTATCTCTTCAACCATGCCCCGATAACTCTCCATTTGGCTCACTTGATGATCGCTCCCATGGTGCACTTTGGGCTATGTTATAATTTTAAAGGAAAATGCAATCTGTTGCTGTAGAAAAGGAGGAGGAACAACAGAAACAAAGTTTCATTTACCTTGCAGGATGTACGCTGCAAGCAGAGCTGCATCAGAGGTCTTGCAGAGCAGGCGGCCATGATACAGATCCCTCTTTATCTGAAGGAAGACCAAATACCTAGGGAGAAGCACAAAGCATCAGTGACCGAGGGGAGGCATAGACTCAGGAGGGAAGTGAGAGAAAAACACCTTCGACTCAGGTTGCAAATCAGACCAAGGATATCGAACCAGAAACAGGACAGCAGACAGAATCTATAATACTATTTTAAGACAGGAAGTTGGTGAGATGTATTTGCAAAACAAAAGATAATTTATAGTAGGGCAGGAATGGAATTAATAGGGATAGCACTTTGAAAGTGGCATCTTGGGCCAAATGGCCTCACGCTGCTGAAATTCTATGATTTAATGACACTGCCATGTCGCAGAGTGGAAAATGATAGAATCACTTGGGAAAATATATCACACAGAAAATTCAAAACAGAAACAGGATATTCAGACCTTCCGGTCTAAACTGCTGCTTTTTTAATGCTCCATTTGAACCTCTTCCACCTCCCTCCACCTTCATCTCACCCTCACAGAATCTCCTCAGTATTCCGCCCTCCCTCATTGTTATTTCCAGTTTCCCCTTAAATATATCCTTGCTATTGACCTCAAACATTTTAGGGTGTTAGTGTGTTCCACTCTCTGGCCAATGAAGCTGCTTCTGAATTCCTGATTGGATTTCATGGCATGAGAAGAGGATTTTGAATGAAACAAGATGTCTTTTCCCATACAAGTTCTTGGTTCCTGATTCCCCTTGCCTTCTCCATGGTGCCTCAGCGAATCAATCTGACCAGCTCCGATCACTGGTCTGGTTGCCATCATCAATGAAGCTCACCCTCATGTGATCAAGATATAAGCGAGTCAGGTCAGAAACATAATACAGGGTTTGGCAAACTCTCTCTTTATTTTATTTTGGGGCATTTCAGGAACTGAGTTGAAATTGCACTGTTTGGTGGTGAGTAAAGAATTTTTTTGCCAATTATTCAAATCCAGACTAACATCTTTTGCCGCAGTACAGAGGATCTTAGTGCACTGCACTGTGTACTTATGGAAGGATGCTAACACATCGGAAGCAGTTCAGGGAAGTTTTTTATCAGACTCAGGCCTGGGATGAGTGGATTGCATAATGAAGAAAAGCTAGACAGGCCAAAACTATCCCCTGAGTTTAGTAGAATTATTTGGAACATTTCAGATCCTAAGGGGACTTGACCAATTGGATGGAGAAAGGATGTTTCCTCTTGAGGCAGAATCTAGAACTAGGGGTCAGAGGGTAAAAATAAGGGGTTGCCTATTTAAAACAGAGATGAGGAAACATTTTTTTTCTCTCAGAGGATTGAGAGTCTTTGGTATTCCTTCCTCAAAGCCAGACATTGCAGAATCTTTAAATATTTTTAAGGCAGAGGAAGATTGATTTTTGATGACCGAGGGGGCTGTAAGGTTATCGGGATATGCAGGAATGTAGAGTTGAAGTTAAAATCAGGTCAGTCATGATCTTACTGAATGGTGGAACAGGCTCATAGGGCTGAGTGGCCTACTCTTGTTCCTTGCTCGTATGTAAATTCATCTGAACAAACGCTGACACTGCCATCATCAACACAGGAACAGCCATCACCATCACCGGCAAAACCATCACCGACAGCAACAAAGCGACCTCCAACACCATCATCACCTGCACCTACACCAACACCGACTCAGCGATCACCGACACTGACTCAGCGATCACCGACACCATCACCGACTCAGCGATCACCAACACCGACTCAGC
>JAHRHZ010000048.1:32217141-32269734 GCA_024137785.1 Ginglymostoma cirratum | reverse complement strand
GCACAGACACACGCTCACACACACAGGCACAGACACACACACACACACAGGCACAGACATACACACACACACAGGCACAGACACACAATCACACACACAGGCACAGACACACACTCACACACACAGGTACAGACATACACTGACTTACACACACTTTTCTGGGGAACAGCTATGGTAAGGGACCAGCAGGAGGTTTTCGTGGAGGTGGTTGAGGAAGCTCTATCCAATGAGGAACAGAGGGCCATATCTTGGCAAGATTACAAGGGCCACTGGGAACACTCGAGGAGGTGAGGGCCGTGATTGCAGGTGTGAAACCATTGAGGGTACTTCCGCAGAAGTCTTCTGAAAACATGTAGATGTTTCAAAGCATACCAAGGCTTCAGTGTCAGGCTGACGAGATACTTGGAGGGGGGTGGCCTGTGACTGTGGCCCTCAATGACCAGTGAATCCCTGCTCCACTACCACTTACTGCTCCCACTCCCACAGACCCCATCCCAGGCCCAGTGACCTTTCATCTCAGCACTCCAGCCACACCAGGAGCTCTAGATTTCACAGGCATGGAGGCAAACTTCAGCTGGTACATTCATTGGTCTGATTAGCTCTCCTCTGGTGTGTGAGTAGCTCTCACCCTCACTGGGCCCACCACTCCACCCTTCCCACCACCAACAAATTCCTGAAGCCTCCTACTTAAACAGATGCCAGCAGCAAGGAACTGACAACACTGCACTGTCCCACTAAACCCAGTCCCTCCCTCGGGGTGAAGATCCTGCACAATGTTCCCATTCTGTGCATAGGAACTCTCGTGTCTTTATTCCACCTTGGGCTGCAGCTTTGTGCTAACTGCGTGTGGAGAAAAGTTTACAACGTTCACATGAAGAAAAATCTCCTTATTCAAATGAATGATTACGTGGCTCCTTTGGCACAAGCCTTCACTATTTCCATGAACTCCCCCCCCCGAATGCTGTGTGTGCACTCCCAGTGATGCCATCTATTGATCAGTACCTGTACGCTTTCTATAATATTGACCCAGTCTGTGCTTCCAGCCTTTGGTGACTTAACACTATTTTATTCGAAAGTTACTATCTGAGTGAGACTATCAGCAAATTCCATCTGTTCCATGAAGCACTTGCTACTGCTGGTACGGTCCCACTCTCAGTCTTGTTCCATTGAATTAACAAACAGACCCATCAGTCACATCCATTTACAGGGCACATTGTCCATTTCGCTTTCAAAGTCTTTTCTGATGCTAAACCTGTAAGAAGCTGTACAGTACTGCAATGAAGTTGGTAGGTGGGACAGCGAGTTAGAATCAAGGTCTTCAGAAGAGGATCAGATCAGGACTTGATGGAGCACAGTGGGGAAAAGGCAGGGAAGTGGAACTAGATCAGCAGCACTGACACGAGAGGCTGAATGGCCTCCTCTGTGCCGTAACTGTTCCATGGTTCCAAGTGGCAGCTTACCCCCATGGCTGGCACAACTGAGTCAAGAAAGGCTGTGGGCTCAAGCACCACTTGCTGACTCCATCACCAGCTAATGTTTTACTGAGCAGGAGCTGCCACACTGCGGGATGTGATGTTAAACCAGGCTCTTGTCTCATTTTGAAATGGATGTTAAAGATCCCACATCACAAAGTGAAGAGGAGCAAGGAACTCTCCTGCTGATCTAGCCAATATTTTACCCTCAATCAAACCCAAACATTCAGATAGGCCTATCATTCTGTATTTCAACATGTAACTCTACAACAATAATCCCCTTTAAACACACTCCCCTGCCTCCTTTCAAAGAGTCCATATCTTGCTCCAACTTTCAACAATACTTTCCTACAAACATTTCAATTTCTTTTAAATTTGTTCATGGGATGTCCCTGGCTGGGCCAGCATTTATTGCCCTGTCCCTAATTTCCCAGGGGGCAGTTCGGAGTTAACCACTTCACTGTGGGTCTGGAGTCACATGTAGGCCAGACCGGATAGGGATGGCATATTTCTTTCCCTAAAGGTCATTGGTGAACCAGATGGGCTTTTACAGCAATTGACAGGAACTACTCGAGTGATTGTAATGAGGTCAGCCAGATGGACCTCACAGAATATGAGATTCCTGATTGGGACTGTTATTCTGGTCTAATCAGGGAGCCCTGGCTGATAGGTAAGAACAGGAGTGTCAGACATCCTGCTCGCTCTGAGTGCTTCTCTGAGGGAGCTGCAGCAGTCAGGGACTCTCCTCGTGTAAATAAAGGGTGACTCAGTGATGGGATACTGACCTCTATGGAGTTAGTTCAGCTACATGGTTATCATTTAGGCTGGCATCTCAGTGAATTGAAATGTTGTCTACAATGGTGAGATTCAAACTGACATCCCCAGAACATTAGCTTAGGGTCCTGCATTGCTAGTATATTGACAATATAATGCATCACCACCTCTACCTGAAATAACATTTTATTGCCTGTGAAGCACTTTGGGACATCTTGAAATCATGAAAGCCTTGATACAAATGGAAGATTTTAAAAATTCTTTCACAGGATGCAAGGCCAGCATTCATTGAATTCTAAACTGCTGTTGACCGGAGAGGTTTGCTCAGCTGCTTCAGAGTTAGCCACATCACTGTGGGCCTGGAGTCAACAGTACACAAGACAGCCATTACCTCCCTCTGACTGTAACACCTTTGCAGGAGTATGCTGCAGCACGGTATGACAACTCAGGGCCAGATGTGTGCAATTGCTCGCTCTCCCAGAAGTAACCCTGTATGTTTCTTTGTCAATTTCCAGCCTTCGGGATGTTAGCTGCTCGCTAATGTTCATTCCTCCAGATCAAGGCCTGATAAACCCCACAGCACCATGACATCTTTGGCTGTTACACTTTGCCTGACCCCCCGAAGCTTCTTTCATCTGCCCAGGTTTATATTGAGCAGCACAAGGTTCAGTGCCTCCTGATGGTTATAAATAGGCAGCTTCAGCAAAATAAGACTAAACATGGCACATAAATGATGGCAACTGAAGACTAGAAATAACATCAAATGTATCACTTTAGTGGTGTGCTGTATGAACATCTTTCTTCAGGATATTCAGTAGGTTTTCCTGAAGATGGACCTCATCACAGAACAATGCAACTGCAATGTCATCATCTTGTCCACTTGTGAAAAACCCCATTTTTCGTTACTTCAAATAAAAATGATAAAGAACCATTTCCTGAATTCAAAAGCATACAGAACTCTGCTCCATGTTATAAATTATATCGTATTTAAAACTTTAAAAATACCAATGTCTTTTCAACTAAAGAAAAGCTGAAAATTAAGAGTCTCTTCAAAGAGCTGCAAATTGGACTGAAGTTACAGTGAAACATTTTCACTAAAACTGAGTGAAATGCAGCTCTAAACGGACCAAAGAGGCATCAATAATTAACACAAATGTGAAATATGAGATGTAGGAAAGATGCAATGAAGAAGTGAATGGGTGGTTACTATGGTAACTTAATTGAGACTTGTGAAGAAAACAGGAGTTTAGAACCCTATTTTTAGATACACACACACACAAACTCCAGTGTGTGAGGTCCCTACTCCTCCCTGTTGCTTGCAATGTTGCTCACTATCAAACCTGCTGTAGTTGCACAGATATAAAGCTGGTGATGCTGCGTGTGGGGTCATTTAAAATGTCAGCACTGAGATTGACAGGTTTTATTAGTGAAGGGTATGACGGGTTATAGAACCAAGGTGGATAAATGGAGGTAAGATTCTGTTCAGCCATGACCTAACTGACAGCCTGAATGGGCTACTTCTGTTCCCATTCCTTGAAGCAGGTCAGGTCAATCACTGCCAGCGTAAGCATAACAATAACTTGCATCTGTATAGCACCTTTCACATAGCAAAATGACCCAAGATGCTTCTCAGAATTGCTAGGGAGTAAGGGAGCTTTCAGAAAGGTGACCATAATCTTGGCCAAAGAAGGAGCTTTCAAGAAGCATGTTATAGGAGGAGAGAGAAAGTGAGCTGGAGAGGTTCGGGTCCAGGCTGAACACATCGCTCCGAGGGTCTGTGCATGGCACTCGGTGTGCTGACATCGTTCCCAGCATTAACTTCCGGTTCTGGAAGTCACTTCCACACCCAAGGGAAAGAAATGAGTGGGAACACTGCTAAGGACACAGCTACCAATGGTGGAGATGAAAACTGGGAAAAGTGGCCAAAATTTGAAGTGCCAGGGATCCTGGAAGACTGTACAGCCAGAGAAAGTCATTGAGATAGAAACGAGAGAGAGAGAGACCATCCTGACATTTCAATGTAAGATTGAGAATTTTAAAATTGAGGACTGGGAACTTACGGTATGGAGAGAGAGAGAGAGACAGACAGACAGAGACAGAAAGAGATGGATGGCAAAACTGGAGGGTGTATGGGGGGTTAATGTTGGCATCACAATGTCTCTCTGTGTTTGCACTGCCCTGATAACCTTCAGACAGGCACACTATCAACCTCAACACTAGCACAGGGGATGCTGCACATTGACAATGCTGCTGCTGCCATTAGATTGACCAACTCTCAGAAATAAGAACCTGCTCTCGTTTCTTGTCACTGAACAAGAGGAACAAATTAACTGCAACAAAAGCAAAATATTGCGGATGCCAGAAATCTGAAATATAAACAGAGAGCGCTGGAGGAACTCAGCAGGTCTTACAGCATCTGTGGAGAGAGTGCGGAGTTATGCAGTCTGAAGAAAACTCATATTGAACTCAAAATGTTAACTCTGTTTCTCTTTCCACAAAGGGCAAACCAGCCCAGTTTTTCCAGCATTCTCTATTTTGATTTCCGTTAACTAGAACCTCCCTTTAAGGCCGCAGTCTGCTAGATACTAGAGCAGGATGATGTATCCAGGAGTAATTCAACAATGAGCCAGGTTCACTGTCAGTCTGCTCCTCTCTCAGACTGCACCACTTATCAAAAAAACCAAGGAATGCCAGAAATCTGAAACAAATATAGAAATGGCTGGGAAAACTCAGCAGGTCTGGCAGCATCTGTGGAGAGAAAGCAGAATTAAGGTTTCAGGTCCAGCGACCTTCCTCGGAAGTGATGGACCATTCTGAAGAAGGGTCACTGGAACCAAAACCTTAAGTCTGCTTTCTCTTCACAGAGTTTTTATGTTTTTCACTTATAACTGGCATCTGATGTGAATGCAATTTGTTTACAATAACCTCTAGATGCTGACACCCACAGAGGGTCGGAGAAACCATCAAACCTCAATCATTACACAAATCACGGCTGACATTCCAGCTCATTTTACTCTGTTTGAATCAGCTTGTTATTTATTAAACATTACTTGCTGTTGGACATTAATGAGGGTGATAGGCCTTCCAGTTTGAGATTAAAGCACAGACATCCCTTGTGTTCACTTTTATGGAGGGCCAGCACAGACATAATGGGCCAAACTTCCTTCTTGCCTGTTGTAATCATTCTATGATTCTGCAAATAAATACCTACAACTTATTTCATTGCTCGGCCACTGAGATATTATCAGAGAATCGGAAATGCCCTCCTCCAACAATGTAGATGGGTAGAGTTTAATGAGTTGCCGAGAATAGAAAGTGTGCTCAGGGCGGTTGCGAACTTTGAGTTTGACATTTTGAAGCTGACGACATAAGGGCAGAGTGGATTTTCTTCCTGCCAATAGCTGCCTTTGAAAGACAATAGGGGGGTTAGCAAGCACTGGTAGCTTTACTGATGTATACCGTTAATGTATCACCTTAAACCTTATTATGTCATTATCACCTTCATCAAACTCAGCAAGTGCATTAATCATAGCCAAATATAGCAAAAGCCTTTCCCCTTGACAGTATCTGAACATGAGGATAGAGTCTGTAAACATTCCATCCTTTCACCCCCATTTCCTCCCTCTTTCCCCATTAATAATTGCAGAATTCAAATATCACCCAGTAACCGGTTCATTTTCTCTACTGGTTGCTCCAAGCTGCAGATTTTACCATCCAATTCATTCTCGCAGCTTGGAGACCCGTAATATTCCCCAGTGTTGGAGCAATCATAGACAGCGGGATCTTCCCAGAAACTTACTGGAGAATTCACTGCTCTCATGCTCAGAAAGTATGGGAAAACTACAGATCCAAAATTCAAATTGAAAAGAATGGAAATTCATTTCACAATAGTCGGTATTTGTAGGAAGCTGGACAAAGGCTGACGGAGCGACGAGAATTTGTATAATATTGCGTTACAGAAAGAGCTAACGATCCTCCTGTGATGAAATCCAGCAGTAAAGAGGCAGATGAGAAGTGTCTTTTTAAACTGCAAGGACGGTAATGTCTGCAGACTGATCCAAACAGTGTGTTACATTGAACATAAACCCCAGTGGATTCAGTGAATGCAGCAGCAATCCATTTATAGGTTAAAGGCTTTAAAGAGCCTACTGAGTACAGGCTCTTAAGATCGCTGTTTTAGCTCATGAGATGCAATCTTTCTTTCTCTGGTGAAGGAGATGAGACTGAGTGCTGAGGTTTGTGGCTCAGTAATAAGAGACTTACCTGGTTATCTCCTCCTTCAGAGCTGAAGGGTCGGTGGGGTAAAACTTGACACGGAAACACATGGTGTATGGAGGCTGAGCTGCCGAATACAAGAAAAAGATAAATTTGAATTACACACTGCATGTACACTGGGTGTACACTAAAAATAGTCCCTGTTTAGATGATCCAGATTAATGGAACAGCATCACAAACATCCCATAATAACTAGTGATTCTTCCTCTCTTTTGTGATGAGTTCGAAGTCTCCCCACCATCAACAAGTCAGGAATGTAATGGAATAATCCCCACTTACCCTGGATGAGTGCAGCTCCAACATGACTCGTGAAGCCCCAAACCATCCGCTTGTTTGGCATCTCATTAGCCACCTTCAACATCCACTCCCTCCACCACCGTTGCTCAGTAGCAGCAGTGTGTACCATCTACAAGATGCACTGCAGTAACTACCAAAGTTCTCTCAACAGTATCTTCCAAACCCATGACCTTTATGTCACAGAAGGACAAGGGCAAGGGCAGCGGATCCCTGGGAACGCCACTAACTATAAATTCCCCTCCAAGCCATATCCCAGCCTGACTTACAATGATGCTGCCATTCTTTCACTGTCACTGGATCAAAATCCTGGCTCTACCTCTCTGACAGCATTGTGAGTGTACCTATACTTTACAGACCACTGTGCTTCAAGGGGCTCACCACTACCCTTTCGAAGGCAATTAAGGATGAGCAATAAGTGCTGATGGGCGGCACAGTGGCTCACTGGTTAGCACTGCTGCCTCGCAGCATCAGAGACCTGGGATCAATTCCACCCTTGGGCTACTGTCTGTGTGGAGTTTGCACATTCTCCCTGTGCCTGTGTGGATTTCCACCGGGTGCTCCAGTTCCCTCCCACAGTTCAAAAATGTGCAGGTTAGGTGGCTTAGACATGGGAATTGCAGGGTTACGGGGATAGGGTAGAGGGGTGGGTCTGGATGGGATGCTCTTCAAGGGGTGGTGTGGACCTGATGGGCTGAATGGCCGGCTTCCACACTGTAGCAATTCTTTGAAATGATGGTGCAGGCATTGAGGCCCACAAGCCATGAATTAATGTAAAAACAAAGCAGAAGTTATGAATTGTCTTCAATGATTATTTAGAAGCCACCACTGTTGGCTAACCTGCTCCCTTGGAGAGCAGTGTGAAGATTCAGGGAGTTATTAAGAGCCTGACAGGCCACAAGGTGAACAATAGCCATGAAAATATCAGCCAGGAATACCATTGGTCTTTACAAGGAAAGGGTTTGCAGGTATAACATAAGGCACAGTCTATAAGATGAGGCTGGGTTAAGATTAGGGGGAGTGCATCGACACTTATCAAGGTCGAGCGTCCTGTCCCATATCCTCCTGCCCTCTCCGATCCTCCCCCTTCCTTCCCTGAAAGTGAAGGCTGATGTTAGGCCTTGGCTCTGAATGACCCAGTCACATCAAAATCCTTCGTGTCATGGGCCACGGGAGGAGACACATCAGATAACTGTGCAGGCTAACGGATGGGACACTGGGGACCCAATGGAACATGGCACAGGACTCAACCAGTGTCTGAGATAAACTAGAAACTTAGTTTCCTCCTTTCTTATGAGTGATCTCAGAAATCCAGGCTTACAATTTGGCCCATGGTAGTGAATCAAAACCTATTCCCACCCCCAGAACTGGTAAGACTAGAATAAAAGAACAGAATGTCGAAGTAAATCTATAACATGGCGTGATGATCAGATTTCTCAACAAGCACATGATCTGAATGAGAAGGCCTCCTGAAATCTTGGCAACTTACATTTCATTTGTTTAATAATGGACTTGGAGATATCCAACCAATGCTGTAAAAACAACAAACAGACCAAGTTAAACACCACTCTCCTGAAGTGCAGCAAGGATACACATTTAGAAAACAACTGTAAGAACGTCTCAGGTTAGGAGGGATCTGTCCTAATCCCTGACCAGGAACCAAAAGAACACTGGGGGAGTTACTCACTGTATAACGTATGGAATGTCACCCACAGCAAAGGGAAGAGGAAGGGGGATATTTTGGAATTGAATTACCCACATCATGAACTTTCAATCTGAACAGTGCCAAGAATAGGCCAATCTTCTCCCAGATGCTGAAAAGGAGAGCTCCAGGGAATATTAGTCTCCCAACCCCATCACCCCATGCCCTGTTTGAATGGATCAAGGGCTTTTATTGAGGTGAGGGTCACACATGGTGCAAGTGGGAGAACAGGGCAGGGAAGAACACAAACTGGTCAACACACCGCCTTCCACAAGCATAAAGGACACCCAGTGTTGGCTCAGGATTGATCTGATCTGAGTCACTTTACCTAACTTTAACCGGAGAATGGTTGGAACTTAGCACGTGTAAGAATTGTTCCTGAGCACTATTACAGGTATTTACACAAACAGCCCCCAAAATAGAATGCTTTCTTGTTGCAGCAGCATTTAATACCAATCCAGGAACCTTGTCTTCCATTTCCTGAAAGCTGGAATTATAGGGGGACAGTGGCATCACAGAATTCCAGAAGCCTTCAAAATCCTCTTCCGGATTTGCAGATTTAGATTGTTCAGCCATTAACTGTCCACAAAAAATTGTCTGGTCTGTAAAACCGATGATGGTCTGAAACTCAATTTCCCATCAACAAACAGACTAAATAGCATAAAAATTCACAAGATTACAAAATACCAAAATAATTGTGAGTTCTAATCCTTTCTTGAAAAGATTAAAATATTATCCCACCTGGCTTATTAAATCGATTGGTTCTGTTGAGAGTAATTTATCTTTTCAGTGTCCCAGAGGCCAAGTCATTAATATCAGAATTGTTCAGAACTGGTCCGTGAAATTCTGAATTAACTGCAATGGAATTGTTTTAGCTGCTATTTTGTAAAATATTCACAATTGAATAATTTCCTCACTGTAAGTCCAGGATGAGAACAGCACAGTTTCTTGTGTCCAGGCTGAAATTTCTCGGGTTGTAAAACTGGCTTGAACTCAGCCTGCCCCAGAGATGGACTGTCCTCTTGGGGGATCAGGGACAGCAAGACTTCCAACAGGTGACTGGGTCAGTAAGTACACGCACCATTAGAAGAACACCTGCAAACACTGCATGTCCAAAATAATGTACAGTATTAACAAGAGGATCCCTCTAGTCTCTGACCTCAGGGCATCGGTTATAGGGGGATGGGGTCTGGGTGGGATGCTGTGAGGGTCAGTGTGGACTTGGTGAGCCAAAGGGCCTGTTTCCACACTGTAGGGATTCTATTATCTATGATCTCAACATTGTTCCAAAACAGATAGGCGGAGTTAAGATACAGATCGTTCCTGATTGTAGTGATGACCTAAGGTGATGAATGGCTATCTGTTCCTGTGTTATGTGCATAGAAAGCACAATGATGTCCATTAATTTCTATTCTCTGAATGTTCTTGGTATTTAGACTAACAGCAAGATCCCACAAACAGCCAAAAGGTAAATCTACAACAAAACATCTTTAATTTATATAGCAGCTTTGAAATAGTAAGGTGTGGTGAGAAAGCTCATAGGAATATTTTTAATCAAAATTTGAACTGTCACCTAAAGAGACATTAGGACAGATGGTCAGAGGTTTGGAGAAAGAGGTAGGCATGAATTCAGAAGATGGAATGATTAAAATCAGGGATTCTCAACATATCAGATAATATTGGCTGAGGAGAATATAAAAGTTTAAAGGACAATGGGAAGACAGTGTCCCACATTATCTTATCTTCAAGTATTTGGGCAAGATTTAATTTTCGTCAATACATTCTTGTGTTTTATTAAAAAGAGGAAAACATGGCCAATGCTGACTGCTGTCTTGATTGCATTGACCAGCTCCTTCTTTTTCCTGCTTCCATCCAAGTCTATACTGAGGTAAATTCTCCAGATTCCCTCTGGGATCATGCAGCTGTTTGTGATGCGTCATTTTAAGAATAGTTTTATGGAGGACATCGAGGTTTAGAAATGGTTCCACCACTGGATATGTGATCTCTACTCCACTCTCCTGGCTGCTCCCTATTACCTGGACTCCCTTGTCAATCAAAAATCTATCCACCTCCACTTGAATAAATCTAATGACCCAGCCTTCATTATTTCCAGGGAAGAAAAATCCACAGACTTTGAGAGGAAACAATTCTCGAACCTCCGTCCAAAAGAGAGACATTTTATTTTTATACTGCTTCTCCTCATTTCAGGTTCGCCCACCAGAGGAAATACTCTCCCAGTATCTGCCCTGTCAAATGTCCTCAGCAGCTTGTATGTTTTAGAAAGAATTACTTTCATTTTTCTAAACTCCAATAACTACAGGCCAATCATTTCCCATTCCTTCATATGAAGCATTTCATTTGAGGAATGAGTCAAATGGACTTTCACTGAAATGATTCTGATGCATTTATATCCCTTTTCAAAGTAAGTGACCAAAATTGTATACTGTACTCATGATGTGATCTCACCAGGGCCTTGTACAGCTGCAGCAAAACATCCCTTTGTGCAATTTCTATTTCCCGTACAATAAGAAGCAACACTCCATTTGCCGTCCTAATCACTTACTGTACCTGCAGACTGGGCTTTTATGATTCATGTAACAGGACACGCAGATGCTTCTGTACCTCTGTATTCTGAAATATCTTACCATTTAAATAACACGCTGCTTTCCTGCCAAAGTGAACAATTTCACATTCTCCCACATTTTAATCCATCTCCCAAATGTTTGCATACTATCAATATCTCTTTCTGGTCTCTCTAACTCCTCTTCACAACTTACTGAAAAAACTCCACATAGGCCGGCATCCCACCGCCATGTCACCCTTTATTTACACATAACCAGGCCTTGACTTTAGCACTGCCTCTTCAGAGTTAGCTATCAGAGTGTCAGTACCTCTGACACTCCCTTTAGGTCTTTCAGCCAGGGTTCCCTGATTGGACCAGATGAACAGCCCCAATCGGGCAACTCTTATTCTATGAGGTCCACCTTGCTGACCTCGTTATAGTCACTACAATCACTACATTCCTCCCCCTGTGAGTCCGAGGACATAGGACAGTCCCTTATATTAGAGAGCTTCCCAGGGTGCTTTAGCACTGGGTCACGTTCCTCCCACTTGGTGTCCAATACAGGGGGCGTGAATTGCCAAGGAGCCCACGTCTTGCACCAGGAGCACTTCAGTAGAATTTCACTCTCTTCTTCCAGCGGCAACGACATCGAGGTAGCAACATCCGTCATGTCCTTCTCTGATTCTGAGGACACATCAATGCTTGATGGAGAGGGTGAACCCACAGGTTCTGACAGCCTTTCTGAGGGTTCTGAGGGGGCAGGGCACATTTTGCCACCTTCATATGGTCCACATGCTTGTTCAGGGCAATTGCACCTACCCAAACTTTATACCTCACTTGTGCCGTCCATGTGTCTTACCCATTTCCCTGACTCTTACACCAAACTTCATCTCCATATCAAACCATCTCATTTGGCGGAGTCTTGCATCCGGCTTTGGCATTTCTGATGCTGTCTCACTTACTTTCCTACCTATCTTGGGGTCATCAGAAAATTTAGCTCCTATGCATTTGCTCCCTTCAATCTAAGTCATTGATATAAATTGCAAATAATTGTGGCCCAGCACTGAACCCTGTTGCACTTCATTTGTTACAACTCGTCAATCCGAAAATGACCCATTTATCCCTCATCTCTGCTTCCTGACAGCTAACCAATCCGATATCCATACTAATATCTTATCCTTTACACCATGCATTCCTGTTTTACGTAGCAACTTTTGGTCAATGCTTTTTGGAAATCTAAGTACAGTTTTGCAAGGACAATAAACCATGAGAGATATGACAGCCCCAGTTCTGTTTCAGACCAATGTCATTGTGTACAGACTTGCACCAGAGGGTGTGGATTGTGATCAAGAGTGAGAACAATTGTCCAGATCTTAGTAACAGGTGACAACACATGTGTCAGTGCTAGACAACTTGTTGCTCAAGTGCAAGGTTTTGTTCATTAAACAAACACTATGAGATCCCGACTTTCTTGACTTGGAATCGTAGAGTCTGACAGCACAGCAGAAGATTTACTTTCAGGTAACAATTTGGTCATTTTGAAAGTGCTGTCTGTAAGGGTCATGGACAGGGATTGACAGAACTGTAGGGAGGTAGCAGTAGAGGGTGATTAATTAGGAAACTTTTTCCAAGAGTCAGCACAGGGCACAAATAGCTGAATGGCTTCTTGTGCTGTCCAGTTTCTCTCCCCTCACAAGAAGTTAGAAATCCCTGCCTTAAACATACAGTTCTACTCATGTACTATTTAGTTTCAATGAAGAATTTCATATGGTCAGGAGTTACTTAAGTTTCCATATGATCCGGTGTTACTATCTCCTCTTTCCAATCCCAAATACACATCACTTTAAAATGCACCTTCATTTAAAATGTACCTTCATTTAAAATATCTCTCCGGGCCATTTAGTCGCACTATTGTGCTACTTTGGAAGGTGGTGTAATTATTTTTTTAAATCCCCAGTCCCTCATTCCGCAAATAATTTTATTCAATATTTTCACTACTAGGAAAACACCCATTGGGCCAGGGAACCAGTAACAAGCAAAGCCTGATAGGGCAAGCCTACGTGAAAGAAAAGTGAAGGGGGAGGGTTAGAGATCAAATCAAAATAGAATCGGAAGGGGAAATAAAACATCTCCAGCCCCCAGCCCCGGCAGTGCCCACCTCTCCCTAAAGGCATCGAGAGCATTGGTGGACACTGCGTGCTCCCTCTCCAAGGACACCGGGCTCAAACATAACCAGGGAAGAGAGGCAGGCACTTGGCAGAGACGACCCCTTCCACGGCCCGCTGCCTGGACATGTTTATAATTAGTCTGGCGAGGTCCAGGAGCAGACCCACAAGGCGATCTTCTAACCTGCCCACACACCTCCACACCAGGTGCCCGAAGATCAGGAGCGTGGGGCTGAAGTGCTCCAAAAACATAACAACAGCCCACAAGTAATGGACACACGTTCCACATACTCCACAGCGCCGCAAAACAAGCAGTTAGGCTGGGAGTCCGTGAACCACCGCAATCTGCGGTTATAAGGGATTGCAGCGCGCAGCACCCTCTACCCCAAATCCCCGAGGGAAAGAGGGAGGGCTCTCACATAGAGAGCACTCCACTGGGGATCCCCACTGCCCAGAGGTAAAAAGGCATGACCAGGCAGTAGACAGGTGGTAGAAGTATACATGGCTTAAGGGACCACATTAGTGACAGATCTCTGAAGGCCTTGCTAGGCTCAGTAGGTTTATCAACTCTGTTTGGATATATTCCTGGAGAGTTTGTTGCATGAGCTGTCTGTATCCCATCAGCCCACACCCACATTCCCTTCATTGGCTGACTAGCTGCCCGATATGTCCATCCCAGTGCCCACGGCCAATTGGAAAGCGAGCAGACTCTTCACCACCAGATTGGAGGATTCCTGATTGGCTGTGTTTTTTCTTTAATCCATTCTCAACAACAAATAACCAATCATGTTCAAAGTAAATGGAAAGAACACACACTTGTTTAAATGTTAAACTTTTTTTAAAACTTCAAGATTTTTAAACTTTACTACAATCAGTTTTCATTTGCTCTACTTTCAATCCTGAAGCCTCCAGGACCTAGAGGATTGGCAACCCCAAAGCTCAGCAATACACAGTGGTGTTTCATTTGAAATTGACATGATAGTTTGTTGTGTCTACATCTACAAACCCTGAAAAAGGTTACATCAGAACCTGCTCATTCTTAGTCCTAAACTTGGGCCAGACAGGTGAGCGACATTACAATCTCCTTTGGGTGAACTGAATGAAATTGAGCAGTCTCGCTGCGATTGGTCAGGCCAAAACTGCCTTTCATTGAGTGGCAATTACAGATGAAAACTGTCACATTCTCATGAGGCCATGAGGTTGATAGAATGAAAAATAGCAGCATCTCTTCCAGCACCACAAAGATGAAGCAGCAATGTCAAAAGTAAAGGTTAGGAACATTGTTGAGACAGATTACACTACACTTTTACACCGCACTTTTTACAAAAAAAACCCACTCTCCAACTGTCGGTATTGCTACATTGATTGTCTGACCCTAATTGCCACTGAGTTTGATACAACTGATGGCTTTGCAAGGTTCCTTCAGAGGGTAACTGTGGTGAGTAAGTAATCGTGGACTGAAGTCTCCAAAAGCCCAGAGTCTCCAGGATTGAAAGGTAGCCAGGCAAAATCTGATTGGGAGATCTACGAGGAGCACTTTCCTTCCATTTTTGGTTCTTGATTATTGGTCAGTGGGAACAGGTTAAAGAAAAAGACAGCCAATCAGGAATCATCCAACCTGGTGGTGAAAAGTCTGCTTGCTTTCTGATTGGGCATTGGTACTGGGATGGATGAATTGGACAACCATTAAACCAATGTTGGGAATGTGTGGATGGGTTGATGGGAACTGGGTGGATCATCTGACAAGCCCTTCAGGAAGCCTTCCTTAAGGGGCTTTAGTAAATCAGGCACCATGACTAGTGACAATGTTTCATTTCCTGATTTTTGATGTTTTGTTGAAAGCAGAGATTGAATTTCTCAGCTGTGGCTGGGTTTAAACTCTTCTTCCATCAGGCACTTTGGCCAGACCTGGCAATGATATACCCAGTTGCATAACCACCACACCCAGAATCACATGCTGGGACTAACCAGGGATATTTGGGAATTGTTATTCACTCACCAGCACTGACATCCCTTCACTGAGACAGAAGTCAGATAAACTCACTTCACCTGAAGAAGGGGCAGTGCTCTGAAAGCTTGTAATTTCAGATAAACCTGTTGGACTCTAACCTGGTGCCGTGTGATTTCTGACCTAGTCCAACACCAGCACCTCCACATCATGGCTACCATCCTTTCACTGAAACAGAAGTAGCTCCTACAGTACAGCAGGCCACTCAGGTCATCTCTAGAAGAGTTTCCAATTAGTACCACTAAACCCAATCTTACCCGATAACCCTGCAAATCTCTTCCTCTCATGTATTTGTTTAATCCGCTTCTGAAAATTATTCCTGAGTCTGCTTCCACTGCACTCTTCAGCCAACATGTTCCAGATCAGAACAACTCACAGGGTGAGAGAACTCCCAGCATCCCACTGGTCTATTTGTAAAGTGCCTTAAACCTGAATGCTTAAGTTATCAACCCTTGTGCCACTGGAAAAGTTTCTCACTTTTCATCTTAGCAAAACCCCTCATAATGTGCACACCTGTATAAAATGTCTGCTCAAAGTAGAACCACCCCAATTTCTCTAGTCTCTTCACACAATTCAAGTGACAAGTCTCTCCTCTTTAAAGGAAAAATGGAATATTCACAAGGTTTAATGCTACCACGACAACCTTCTTGCTTCTTGTCGACTCACCCTCAGGTTAGGTCCCCCTGCAGAAATGCAGTGCTCTGCACTGCAAACAGGGGACACTGTTTGTACAAACAGCCAAGAACATACACCTGTTCTGAATGGCAGAGTGGAATATTCTCCCTGCGGTGAATGTTGCCCTGTTATGTTATCAGTGTCTGAGTCACCTCTGTGGTGAGCTCTGGGGACCGAGCCACTCAGTATTCCTAGCCATTCTATTCTGGCCTTACCTGTGAATCATTTCTCCAACCCTCTTTCCAAGGTGACCTTCGCCAACAGATTAGCTCATTTAAATACATACGTTACCATAGCATCTGTAATATTTCTTTTTTTTAAGCAAAACCTGAAAACCCAAGTATTTTTCTTTTGATTTTCAGAACGTCTTAATCTGTAATCCCACAAATGCATTAAAATGCCTTTGACATCACTCAAATACTCCCACAGGCAGCAAGAATAGAAACTAACTTGAGAAATAAGATGATAATTTATTAAACTGTAAGACATCTGTCAGTAGCTCTCAGGCAAGGCGATGCTTTTCATCCTCTCATTGTACCATGTAATGAGTTTTCTCTCCTCTAATAATCTGTGAGACCAAATCCCACAGAGTGGGAGAGGCAGCAAAATCAGAATTAATTCCCCCCTCACACACAGTAGCGCTGAGGTTAGACTGGCCCAGAAATTGCTCAAAAAATTCACCGAGTTTAATGGCACTCCAACACTATTAGACTGTTTAAACATGCAACAATTGGTAGTGAGAATGAGACTGAGTTTGAGTGCCAACTCTCCATAAATTACTGGGTGATTTGTATGTCAGAACTGAAAAATAAAACTGTCTGAACATAAGCTTTTGGACTGCAGACCAGATTTATATCAACAGGACAAAATAAACTCCAGGTAAAGCCTTGGCAATTCTCTGTATCATTGTAATAACACCTCACCGCAAAATGCCAACTGCTCCACAACAAAAGCTGACCTAGCATTTAACTCACATAAACAGAAAGTGCTGGGGAAACTCAGTAGGTCTCGTGGTATCTGTAGAGAAAAAGCAGAGTTGACATTTCAAATCCAGTGAACTCTGTTTCTCATCCAAATATCTCATTCTATCTCCTTCACCCTTGATCAAGGTGGTGACAGTCTGTTGCTTTTATCATTTACTGAGGTCCCAGGTAGCTCATTTGCCTCACTGTGCAACTCACACTTACATTGCAACTGGTAATGGTGCAAAATTGCCCCTCCCCAGCTAGCCCCACCCCCACCTTGCTACCCACCTCTTCCCTCACCCCTCCAACCAGTATTTCAGCTCTCTAACTCGATGCAGAAGTTGACATTAGTGGCTGAAGCTTGGACTCTGCAGTGGCTACAACACAACATTCAGAACCACATCCATTCAATTCATCTTAAACATATGTTACACGAGGATGATATAAATTCAGACCTAATAGCAAGACTTTGTGGAGCATCAGAGAAAGATGAGATCAGACAGTTGTAAATGATGGGACCATATATTAAACATGATACCGTGGTAAGCACCCTGCCTCACACTTCAAAAAAAAGATTACCAACATTATCAAATTGCTCTTTTTGTTAAATAACAAACTGACTCAGGGTGTGACAAAATATCACAGTGACACAGGAAGTAGTTCTCTTGCCTTTGAGTCAGAAAGTTATAGGTTCGAGGCTCATTTCGTGTCTGAGCCAAGTATCCAGGCCGATATTGCCAGTGAGTTGTGAATTGTGCAGGCTGCCAGCTCATGGGTCAGATATTAAACTCGGGCCCTAGCAGCCCTTGCTGGATCGATCAGATGTGCAGATAGACCTGCTAGCTCTCCAAGCCTCCAGGAATTTGTTCCTTCCACCAATATGACCAAAATGAGCCATTTATTAATTTTGCTGCAGAATGTTGCTATGCTCAGTTTGGTTGCTGAGTTTGAATATACCAGTGATCATTCTTCATTCTTTCCATTGGCTGGGAAGCATTTTGGTAAATGTTGACAAAGCAAAGATTTAATTCTTTACAAAACTTTGTTTGCTTTGATAAGCTTCTCTGAAGAGTTTTTTTAAATTCAATTTTGGAATGTGGGCTCATGAAAAGGCTGAAACTTATTTTCCCTGATCGTTCTTCGTATGGTCCTGCCCATTTTCCCACATCAAGAATTTATGAAACTCTCTTTTGAAAGTTACCACTGAACCTATTTCCAACAACAACTCACTGCAGAAATAAAACTTCTCATCTCTCCCTAGACTCCTTCGATCTGCGTCACGCTGGCTACTGGCTCTCCTCCCACTCTAAAACAGCCTCTCCTTACTGGCTTCACCAAAACCCTTCATGGTACTGAATGCTTCAATTCAATCTTCCCTGAACCTCCCCTGTTCCAAGAGGAGCAGTCACAGAATCTCTGGTTGAATCACATTCCAACAATGGGAGTGAGTGGTGACGTTGCCTTCATAGCCTGCCCTGTGTGGCTGACCATCAGCACTCTTAGACCGAAATTCAACAACTGCCAACTGCTCCCTCTCCAATTACAATTGTTATAGTGCAGAAAAATATTAGTTCCAGTGAAGTGGAATCTCTACAGGCAGTGTTTAGAAACTCCAAGGGGCAGAAATCACTGGTGGGGCTAGTGTACAGACGCCCAAACTGTAGCAGTAATGTTGGGGAAGGTTTTAAGCATTAAATTAGAGCCACAAGTAATAAAGGTAAATCTATAAATATGTGTGATTTAAATCTGCATATAGACTGGGCAAATCAAGTTGGTAACAATACTGTAGAGGAGGAACTCCTCAAATGTACACAGGACGGTTTTCTGAATCAACATATTGAAGAACCAACTACAGAACAGGCCACCCTAGACTGTGGTGTTGTGTAATAACAGACAATAATAGGCAGTCTAATTGTGTGATTCCCCTTGGGGAAGAGTGACCATAATATGAGAGAATACTTGATTAAGATGAACAGTTGATTCCGCGACTAGGGTCTTGAATCTAAATAAAAGAAACTACAATGGTATGAGGTGCAACCTGGCTATGATATGTTAAGGAGTGTTACTTACAGGGAGGAACTGAAGGAAAATGGCATTTGGGAAATTGATGGAAGTAAAGGCCAATAAATTCCCAGGTCCCGATAATCTACATTCCTGAGTACTTAAGGAATTGGCCCTAGTACCAGTAGATGCATTGGTGGTCACCTTTTAAGATTCCATAGACTCTGGGACAGTCCCTAAGATTGGAGGGTAGTAAATGTAACCCCTCTACTTAAAAAGGAGGTAGACTATAAACAAGGAATTATAGACCTTTTAGGCTGATATTGGTAATGGAAAAAATATTAGAGTCCATTATAAAAGATTTAATAGCAGAACACTTGTAAAACAGCGGCAGGATCTCATGAGTCAGCGAGAATGTACAAAAGGGAAATCATGTTTGACAAATCAATTGGAATTTTTTAGGATGTAACGAGTAGAGTTGTTGAAGGGAGACCAGTGCACGTGGTTGATTTGGATTTTCAGAAGGCTTTTGACAAACTCCCACATAAGAGATTAATGTGTAAAATTAAAGCATATGGAATTGTGGTAGGGTATTGAGATGGATGGAGACTGGTTGGCAGACAGGAAACAAAGAGTAAGAGTAAATGGGTCTTTTTCCAAATGGCAGGCAGTGACTAGTGGGATAGTGCAGGGATCAGTGCTAGAACCCCACTATATATGTTAATGATTTAGATGAGGGAACTAACAGTTATCTCTCCAAGTTTGCAGATGGCACAAAGCTGGGTGTGAGGGTGAGCTGTGGGGGTATGCAGAGATGCTTCAATGTGATTTGGACAGTCTAAGTGAGTGGGCAAACGCATTGCAGATGAAATATATTGTGAATAAGTGTGAGGGTACCCACTTTGAAAACAAAAACAGAAAGGTGGATTGTTATTTGAACGGCAGTAGATTGGGAAAGGGTGGTTGCTGGAAGTAAGCACACAGCTGCAGCAGGTGGTGGAAAAGGTAAATGGGATGTTAGCCTTCATAGTGAGAGGTTTCGAGTACAGGAGCAGGGATGTCTTGTTGCGATTATACAGGGCCCTAGTGAGACCACACCTGGAATATTGTGTGCAGTTTCGGTCTCCTAGTCTGAGGAAGATGTCCTGGCTACGGAGTGAATGTAACAAAGGTTTACCAGACTGATTCCTGGGATGGCAGGACTGACATATGAAGAGAGATCAGATCAGTTAGGATTATATTCACTGGAGTTTAGAAGAATGAGTAGGGGTGTCATAGAAAACTATAAAATTCCAAATTGGACTACACACGGTAAACACAGGAAGGATTTTCCTGATGACCCGGGAGTCCAGAACCAGCAGTCACAAAGAACAAAGAACAAAGAACAAAGACCAAAGAAAATTACAGCACAGGAACAGGCCCTTCGGCCCTCCAAGTCTGCGCCGATTGAGATCCTGTGTCTAAACCTGTCATCTATTTTCTAAGGGTCTGTATCCCTTTGCTCCCTGTCCATCCATGTACCTGTCCAGATACATCTTAAAAGACACTAACGTGTCTGCGTCTACCACCTCCACTGGCAACGTGTTCCAGGCACCCACCACCCTCTGCGTAAAGAACTTTCCACGCATTCTATTAAGTTGGTAAGACATGACCTTCCCTGCACAAAACCATGTTGTCTATCACTGATAAGCCCATTTTCTTCCAAATGGGAATAGATCCTATCCCTCCGTATCTTCTCCAGCAGCTTCCCTACAACTGAAGTCAGGCTCACCGGTCAATAATTACCTGGATTATCCTTGCTACCCTTCTTAAGGATATGGGGTTGTCCATTTAGAACTGAGATGAGGAGAAATGTCTTTCCCCAGAAAGTGGTGAGCCTGTGGAATTCTCTGCCAAAGAAAATGGTTGAGGCCAAATGACCCTAAGAAACAGGAACAAAAGTAGGCCATTTGGCCCCTCTAGCCTGCTCCTCTATTCAATAGGATCGTGGCTGATCCAAAATTCCTCACATCCACTTCCTGCCTTTCCACCATAAGCCTTGATTCCCTCTCTGAAAAAATCTATCTATCTCAGCCTTAAATATACACAAGGATTCTGCCCTCACAGCTCCCTGTGGTAAGGAGTTCCCAAGACACTCAACCCTTGGAGAGAAAAAATTCCTCCTTATCTCAGTCTTAAACCGGCACCCCTCTATTCTGAGACTATACCCTACGGTCCTAGACTTTTCCATGAGGGAAAACATCCACTCAGTACTTACTCTGTCAAGCCCCTTAAGAATCCTATGTTTCAATCAGATCACCTCTCATTCTTCTAAATTCCAATCAGTAGAGTCCCAGCCTGCTTTGCTCATAAGACTATCTTTCCTTAAATATGGTGACCAAAACTGTGCACAGTGCTCCAGATGTGGTCTCCCCAGCACCTTGTACAGTTGCAGTAAGAATTCCTTACTCTTATACTCCAATCCCCATGAAATAAGGGCCAACATTTCATTAACCTTCCTGATTACTTGCTGCATCTGTGTGCTAGCTTTCTGTGTTTTATGCACAGGTCTCCACCCCCCCACCCCACCAAATCTCTTTGTCTCGCAACTTTCTGCAGTTTCTCTTCATTTAAATAATATTCTGTTCCTTTCTTCTACCTTCCAAAATGAACAACTTCACATTTTTCCACATTATACTTCATTTGCCAACATTTTGCCCACTACTGAACCTATCAATATCTCTCTGTAAACGGTCTCTACACACCTCTCAACCTGACTTTCCAACTATTTTTGTGAAGTCTGCAAATGTGGCTGCAGTACATTCACTTCCTTCTTCCAAGTCATTAATACATATTGCAAACAGTTGTGATTCCAGCACTGATCCCTGTGGAACCCCACTGGTCACAGGTCACTAATCTGATAATGAATGCCTTATCCCCACTCACTGTTTCCTGCCCATGAGCGAATTCTCTATTCATGCCACTATCAACACAATAGGCTGTTATCTCATGACATAACCTTTTGTGAGGTACCATGTTGAAGTCCAATACAACACATCTACTAGTTCCCCACTATCCACTCTAGTTGAGACTTCTTCAAAAAACTGTAATAAACTGGGCAGACATGATTTCCCTTTCACAAAGCCATGTTAACTCTACTTGATTAGATTATGATTTTCCAGATGTTCTGCTATTACTTCCTTAGTAATTAATTCCAATAATTTTCCACCAGCAGATGTTACGCTAATCAGATGACAGTTACCTGCTTTTTGCCTCCCTCTCTTTTCAATTAACGGTGTCACTTTGGCTGTTTTCCAATCGTCTGGTTCTCCTTCAGAATCCAAGGATTTTTCAAAAATTACATCCAATGCATCCACTATCTCTATAGCTACTTCTTTTAGGATCTGGGGATGCAAATCATCAGGGTCAGGGGAGACTTATCTGCCTTTAGCCCCATTTGCTTGTCTAATACTACTTCTTTAATGATGGTGATGATATTTAATTCCTCCCCCTATATTCTTTAGTACTAATGGGATGCTTGAAGTGTCTTCCACCTTAAAGATCGATGCAAATATCTCTTTAATTTCTCCGCCATTTCCTTGTTTGCCATAACCATCTTCCCAGATTCATTTTCCAAGGTGCTTATGTTACTTTGACCTCTCACTTTCTTTTTCCATATTTGAAGGAGCTCTTACTGTTAGTTTTTGTATTCCCTACTGATTTGCCCTCATAGTTGTTGTTGTTATCCTTTTAGTCCTCTTTGCCAGATTCTGAATTTATCCCAGTGTCAGTGATATGACAGACTTCAATCTCCTCATATGCTTTTCTTCCAACTCAATACTCTCCTTAAATTCCTTGGTCAGCCACCCCTCTCTCAGAATCTCTCCTCCTTATTAGGATGTATCCTCCTTGAGAGTCACAAATTATTTCCTTAAATGCCTGCTACTATTTGCTTATACTCATTCCTGCAAACCCATCCACCCAACTCACTTTAGCTAACTTTATCCTCATTTCATTGTAATTCCCTTTATTTAAATTAAACACAGTTGTTCCTGAGCTTGTTTCTCACTCTCAAACTGAATATTAAATTCTACCATGTTGTGATCACTACTTCCTAAGGATCTTTTACTCGGAAGTCATTTATTAGATTTGCCTCATCACCCATTACAAGATCCAAGATAGCCTGTTCCCTGGCTGGTTCCATGACATATTGCTCTAGGAAACAATCCCTAATGCACTCTATGAATTTGTTACCATGGCTACCCCTTCCAATTTGATTAACCCAATGAACATGAAGATCGAAATCAGCCATAATTATTACTTTACTGTTTTTACATTCTCCTACTATCTGTTGATTTATAGCCTATTCCACAGAAGGGCTACTGTTTAGGATCTGCACACCATCCCTACCAATATCTGCTTTACCTTGAGACTTCTTACCTCTCCTTAAATGAACTCTACATCATCTGAGCCCAGATCATCTCTCACAGCTGTCCTTATTTCATTTCTTAAAACAGTGTTACTCCATCACCTTATCAATCCCTCCTGTCTCTCCAAAATGTCGAATACCTCTGAATGTTAAGTTCCTAGTTTTGATCTCTTGTAACCATGTTTCTATAATGGCTATGAGATCATATCTATTTACCTCGATTTGCACCATCAATCATCTACCTTATTCTGAAAGCTTTGTGCATTAAGATACAAAGCCTTTAAGTTTGTTCTATTATTGAGCTCCCCTACACTTTTATATTTCCTTAGTACAAATGACAATCACACATTCTGTCCCTTCCTTTTATCTTCTGCCATCACGAAGCAACATTTCCACCTTCTCCTTTACCTTTGATTTTATTATCTTCCATGCAACTGAATCCATGCCCAATTATTTAGTCTAAAGCCCTACCTACAGCCCTAGTTTTGTGATTCACCAAGATTATGGTCCCAAAACAATGAATGATTTCAAGGAGTAAGGTATAGTGGTGTATATGGATTTTAGCAAGGCATTTGATAAAGTTCCACATGGTAGGCTCATTCAGAAAGTAAGGACGCATGGGATCCAGGGAGATTTGGCTGTGTGGATACAAAACTGGCTGTCCGATAGCAGACAAAGGGCGGTATTAGATGGAAAGTCTTCAGCTTGGAGCTCGGTGACCAGTGGTGTTCCACAGGGATCTGTTCTGGGACCTCTGCTCTTTGTGATCTTTATAAATGACTTGGATGAGGAAGTGGAAGGGTGGGTTAGTAAGTTTGCTGATGACACGAAGGTGGACTTGTGGACAGCGTGGAAAGCTGTTGAAGGTTGCAACGGGACACTGACAGGATGCAGAGCTGGGCAAAGAAGTGGCAGATGGAATTCAACCCAGAAAAGTATGAAGTGATTCATTTTGGAAGGTCAAATTTGAATGAAGAAATCAGTGTTAATGGCAGGATTCTCGGCAGTGTGGAGGAACAGAAGGATCTTAGGGTCCACATCCATAGATCCCTCAAGTTGATAGGGTTGTAAAGAAGGCGTATGGTGTGTTGACTTTCATTGGCAGGAGAATTGAGTTTAAGAGCTGTGAGGTTATGCTGCAGCTCTATAAAACTCTGCTTAGACCAGAGTTGTGGAATATTGTGTTCAGTTCTGGTCACCTCATTATAGGAAAGATGTGGAAGCTTTAGAGAGGGTGCAGAGGAGATTTACCAGGATGCTGCCTGGACTGGAGGGCAGGTCTTATGAGGAAAGGTTGAGGGAGCCAGGGCTTTTTTCATTGGAATGAAGAAGGATGAGAGGTGACTTGATAGAGGTTTACAAGATGATGAGAGGCATAGATAGAATGGATAGTCAGAGACTTTTCCCCAGGGCAGAAATGACTATTAGGAGGGGGCCTAATTTTAAGGTGTTTGGAGGAAGGTATAGGGGAGATGTCAGAGGTAGGCCCTTCACACAGAGAGTGGTGGGTGTGTGGAATGTGCTGCTGGCAGTGGTAGTGGAGTCAGATACTTTAGAGGCTTTTAAGCGACTCTTGGATAGGCACATGGAGGATAGTAAAATGTAGGGCATGCAGGGTAGATTGATCTTAGTAGGATAATAGGTCAGCACAACATTGTGGGCCGAAGGGCCTGTATGTGCTGTACTGTTCTATGTTCTAACTAAAGGGATCAAAGGGTGTGGGGAGAAAGCAGGAACAGGGCATTGAGTTGGATGATCAGCCATGGTCATAATGAATAGCAGAGCAGGCTCAAAGGGCAGAATGGCCTACTCCTGCTCCTATTTTCTCTGTTTTAATCTATTGGAATAACAATTTTGTTTCCTGCAAATGCTGAATCTTATTGAATTTATAAAAGTTTTTCTACACACTGCTGCCAGCTCCTGGTGGATGTTTTCCATGCATGTTTGATTACATAACTTCCTTCCTCATTGGTTAACCAACACTCCATTCCCATGACGCTCCTCTTCATGGAAGGTAAGAAGGTTCTTCATTCTCTGCTTTGATGCTTCTTGACTTCTGGCCAAGCTGCTTCTTTCCCAAACATAATAGTTCCATGATGAAAATATAGCAAGAAAATGAAAATCAAAACAATTTATTTTAGTGACCTTCTGACTTATTGACCCTTCTTTTATGCCACTGACAGAGTTCTTACAGATGAACTGGTGCCTCCAAAGCAATCCTGGAGGGAATGGTAGACTGAATCTTCATCAAGAGCTTCCGGGTCCTTCCTGCAAAAACTGGGACAGACGCAATTTCATTTTGCACTGAATGGAGGATTGTATAAAAATCTGGACTGAGAAGGTTCTGGAAAGTGCAGAGGTTAGTGCTCCCAAATCCACTTTTCATTTGATGGAATGAAAATTCCCACTCCTGGGAAGGAATCCGACTTGTCTTTGCCAGCTCCAGTAAGATTAGTGTGTGCCCTCCATAAATCGAACAATTCTCAGTCAGACCCTCAGCACCTGACGGTTGGTGTGGTGATGCAGTGTGGGAGGGGTTTACTGGGATTGTGATTGAGCCATTGCGTCACGGGGCGGGGAGCAGAGAGAGGATTTCTCCCCACCTAATTTACGCAGTGCTTCAACTGGATATAAATAATGCTGTCACAGAGCACCCAAAATCCAGTGTTTGATCGCATCCTCAACAGTAACGTCCAGCCCGCACCTTGCTGACTATCAAATCCCCCGCAGGGTATTTAAAAATAGAACACAAAGATTAAACATTGAATGAATTAAACTTCAATTTTCAAAAGAAGATTGCACTTTCACAGTTACAGCACTTTTGTAGCAACCCTTAGTGTTGTAATGTCTTAAAGAAGCTTTTAGTCAAGCACACACCTGCTGTTTGGAAGAACTGGCGCTGATTGAGATCTCTTCAGTACACAGGGACTTTATCCTTTGTCATTAAAGTGCTTATCGGTGATAGAGCGTTAATGAGCAGCGACTGAGCCTACATCAGTTATCAAGTTTTACAAAATGGGTACACAAAGGTGGTGCTGCGGTGCTGCATTCTGCAATGCCAAAGTAGCATGCCACACAGCGCCATGACACCAGCTTGTAACTCCCAAATTCCAGACCACTGAGTTCTCAACTTCAGGTGCCAAGTGGGGAGAGGAGAAATTAATTCATCATGGGAGGAGAAGCTGGGGGACAACGTAAAGATACTCACCAGCCATCAGCACTTGGCAGCAGTAGAGTGGAACCATGGAGGCACAGATTACCAACAGACCTTGCCGCCTGCCAGAGATGTTACAATGGTGTGGTAATGAAGAAATCATACCAAAAGCAAGAAACAAGTTGTGCCTCTGTTTTGCAAGCTGTGGAGGTGCCAGTGTTGGACTGGGGTGGACAAGGTCAGAAATCACACGACACCAGGTTATACTCCAACAGGTTTATTTGAAATCACAAGCTTTCTGAGCACTGCCCCTTCATCAGGTGATGAAGGAACAGTTCTCTGAAAGCTTGTAATTTCAAATAAACCTGCTGGACCATAACCTGGTGTTGTGTGACTTCTGACTCTGTTTTGCAAATACTGACTCCAAAATCAATGACTTGCGCTTGTGAAAAACTAATTTATACTTTTTGGTTCAGTGTTTTATTAAAAGATAATCCAATTGATACATTGCTATTCACTGTTCATGCTTCTAGAGCACCTTAGTGAAAGCTTCACTGACATACATTGAAAGCTTCGAAATTGATATGAAGATGCAACACAGAAGACTAGACATTATGGCACTTGGTGTGAAAGAGAACACAACAACAACAAATCATTATTATTCAGTGTAATGGGCTAGAGATTACTGGAAGAAATGACTGCATCTGAAGCAATGTGTAATGACGAACAATAACCCATGAATCATCCCAGTTTTCTGGACAATTTGTACTCTTGCATTAGTTTTGCACTTCCCTCTTCCACATTTTCCATGAAACTGAAGTGTTTTTGCATCAATTACATGCAAAACTTGCCACAGAGAGTCAAGTATAGTAATTAACAGCACAAGTATCTTTAGCAACATGATCATTCTTAATGGATTCCAATCAACTTCCCTTACCCAGAAAGTGAACAATTATTAAATGTCAAGTTTCATTCAGGTTGTGACTTGCTTTTGGAGATTTTAAATATTAAATTTTCTTACTTTTCCTTTTGATCCCATTTTTACCTGTCACATTTCATTGAATATTTCTTCCCTTTATTTATCCATGCAGGCAAAGCATGTTGTAAATACTAAACTTGGATAAAATAATTCAGACAGGGTGCAGGGTGACAAACAGCATTCCAGCAAATTCCAGCCCAATTACAAGGGATGAGGAGATGGCCTGCTTTTCAGTTTTGTGCACAGTTACCTTCAGAATAAGTCTAATTGAGTTCATCAACAGTGCTGGTGCACAACAGAGAGAACAGGCTACCTCTTCATGCACAAGGTGGCTTCTCCATAAACGATCACCTCTTCCACTCTTACTTTTCATTGATCAGTGGAAGTGACTTTATTGAGGTATTTAAGATGTTCATAAAGTGTTGATTGACAGGTAAACTAGTTCCTCTGGTGGCAGAAGTCCAGAAGAAGGGCCAAAATCTTTAAAATGAACATTGTGCCATTCAGGGGTGATGCCAAGGAGCATTCATCACACAAAAGGGAGTGGAAATCTGGAACTGTCCACTGAAAAGCTATTGATGTGGAAGGTCAATTGAAAATTTCAAAACTATGACTGACTGGTTTTTTTGTTAGATAAGGCTGTGACAGGCTGAAACGCTCCTTTCTGTTCTTGGGAGAGTACATTAATACCACAGTTCCAGCTATGAGCAGCAAGGTGAAAAATTGCTGCTGATGACAATGGCCTTTCAACACAGTAATCCTTCAACAGACTGTGTTCTGAGTTTAGAAAAGGGGAAGAGTTTCTATGGAGAAAGCCATGGCCCCGGTTCAGTCTGGTAATTCATTACAGTCCACAGCATCACCCAGAACCTACCCTCTGCTTGTCAGGGTCCACAAACCTGATTCCAAAGTAGTCCTTTTCCAGCAGGTTCATGTGGTGACAGAGGAGATCTATCAGATAGTGGCCTTTCGCATCCCGCTGTTAAGAACAAGAACAAGTTCAAATGGAGTTTAAATTACATTGAAATTACTGGTGCAGAGGCTTCATTTTTGAACTTGTAGCAATTAAAGAAGCTTCACCATTCTATTTTTATTCCCACACCAAGATCTGGTCATTGAGGGAGCTAAACCGAACACCAACAATGTCATTGTATCCAAAATGAAAAATATACAGCATGCTTCAGGCGACACAATCAATGAGTGATTTTGATGGAGAAAAATATCTAGAAAGGGAAGGTGATGGGTCTATCATTGATGAGAAATGACAGACCAGGACCATTCCAAAGGATTACATTGTCCTGTTGACTCTCTGTTATTGAATATCTCAAAGGTCTCATTACCATCAGCTTCAACAACATCATCAACGTAATGACTGCACAGTACTTCAAATGTGGCATTCAATTAAACTGTAGACCAGAACATTGTGTACAATGTACATTGGTTATTGAGGGCTGCCTGGCCAACAGGATGAGAAACTGGATGGGCCAAAATCATTGGCATTGCTGCAAATGAGGTCCAACTGGCAACCAAAGAGGTAGGAAGGCAAACAAATCAACAGAAATTCTCGAATCACCTTTGATAAATGTTAAAGGTGATCCAGCTCAAACTGACAACATTTGCTGGTTCAATTGTCTGGATTTTTCTGCTCGAGTTCCCGGCGCTGCAGGGCTGCCAAGCTCTCCCTCTGTCGCTTTAATCCCAGATAAACGGTAATTTGCAGAATGCGCTCTGACACGCGTGCATCTCCAAATGGAGGGGAATTAGAAACTGTCTGGCCAAGGGGAAGCAAAGCTAGAATGCCCCGAGAACTTGGCCAGAGCCTGTTCCCTTTCTGTACATCAGAGGCTGTGGATGCAGACTTTAAGGTGCTTCGCAAAAGGAACAAGAACAAGAGGGCATAGATTTAATTGTAATGTACAAAAGATGTAAGGGTGAAGTCAGGAAAAGTTTTCTCACACAGCGAGTAGATAGAGTATGGAATGCACAGCCTGGAAATGTGTTGGAGGCAGGTTCAGCTGAGATATTCAAGAGGGCACTGGATTGTTATTTGGATAAAATTAACGTTCAAAGGTGGGGAAAAATGAGATTGGCACTAGGTAACAACGCTCACTTAACAAGTCAGTGCAAGCTCGATGGGCCAAGTGGCCTTCTTCTGAGCCATAACACTTCTGTAACTCTGTGATTCCCAAAATGGGGAAGGCTGGAGAGGTTTAGGGAAGGACATCTAGAGCACAGGGCCAAGGCAGCTGGAGGTACCAGTGCTGGATGGAAGCAAGTCCAAGGCTGTGTTGATTATACCAATCCTGACAGGAGTGTCCACAAATATTTAACTAACTTGGAGAAAGATGCTGCAAAATGCTAATGGGAAGGACCACAAATAGATTTAGGCGAGAAAAGACTTAAGAAAAGCCAATACAAGTTGATAACCAGGTTCTAAATCAACCATGCATTGACACAACGAAATCCCTCAAGTGTCTTCATAGGGACATCATCAAATATAAAGTGACACCAAAGTTACATCTGGAGGTATCTGACCGGGTGATCGAAAGCTCACTTACACACTTTGAAATTATGGACTAACTTAAGTCATGACTCCTCCCTTGCAATTGGTTCAAGCCTCTCAGTTTAGACTATGCCCACATATCAATCTCACGGTTCTGATTCATTAACAGTGAAATCTCACAGAGCACTATTCGTCTTCCCAGTTAATAGGATAATATAGTGTTCTTTAATATTTTAGCCACAGGAGATGAATCAGGAATCTAGATGGGGATAATTGCATAACTGGCCAGGAAATACAAAATGACTAACAGTTATTAACATCTGTTATGTGATCTCAACAGTGGTTTTCACACAGTGATAACACTGGACTTGAACCTTTTGGTGCATTTGCTGGTAGATTGGGGGAACAGCAGGACACCTCAAGTGTTTTTGAAAAACCACATCATTGGCTGTGGACAGGAAAAATCCCGCCTGTGAATCAGAGCCTGAGTGTATTCAAGTCCCCGTCCGGTAGGTTGAGAATCTTATCTAAGCTGAGACTCTGTGCAGTGCTGGGAGAATACTCCACAAGAGGAGCCAACTTTCAGATCAGATCTTACAACAAGACCCTGTCAGCCCCCTTACTCTGAAGACTACTCCCTGGTTTCCGAGGTGAATAATTATCAACATCAATCAAACCAAATAATTTGGTAAGCGTCACTTTACTAAGTTTGCGGGAGCTTGCTGTGTGCAAATTGGCAGCTGCATTTTGTGCATCATAACAATGACTGCATTTCAAAGAAGGGCCTCATTGGTTGTATATGTTTTGGGATGTGCTTGGGTTGTGAAAAGCACTATATAAATGCAAGTTTTTTAACACCTGTCAAAGTATCATCTGTTATACAGAAGATGCACAAACTCCAATGTTACAGAAGCTAAAAATGATCACTGCATCGATGTGGAGAACAGCAATCATTAAGACACATGTTTTGCCATGGTTTCTATTGCACACCCTCCCTGAGAGGCTACATAACCTTTCCTCAATGACTGAGGCAGTAAAAGTGGATTCCATGTTGCCTACCACTGGAAATGACCAGTTGATGTTGAGTGAGCTGCTAGTGTTGTCTTGATGCCATGTCTCACTGCGATTTACAGCACGTAGGCTGCACATCAGCAGCAATTCTGATGAAGACAACCAACCTACAATGAATGCTCCAACTCCCTTGAAGAGCCTTAAAGCAGATACAAACATATTGGAGGGTCCTAGTGGGGTTGAGGTGAGACAGAAGGGAGACAGAAAGGAAATGTATCCTTGTGTTAACCTGCAATCCGGAAGCTGTGGGACTCTGCTTGAAGTATAGACTCCATCAGTCAGGAATCAACCTGGGTTTCTGTCATGAGTCTGGTCGGGTGGGAGGTGGGTGGAGAATGAGACTGTTTCATGTTTGCCCCACACCCCAATACCCTCCAAGGCCAGAGATGTTGTGATCCTTGGCCAGAGGAAGGTCAGAAAAGTAAAGGCTTAAATTTTAGTCAAGGATTCCTGTTGGGTCTAGAAGATGCTCATGTACCACTCCACCCACCACCACTGTACCCCTCCCACAGGGAATCCCTGACTGTCCCCTATTAAACCTCACCACTGCACCCCTCCCACAGGGAATCCCTGACTGTCCCCCATTAAACCTCACCACTGCACCCTTCCCACAGGGAATCTCTGACTGTCCCCCATTAAACCTCACCACTGCACCCCTCCCACAGGGACTGTTCAACCAGGTCCCAGCTATAGACTCCTGCCCACAACCTGACCCCTCACTCCCAGCCCAGGGCATTCTGGAATTCGGAGTGAGTGGAGGATTAGCGGCATCTGGTGGAGGTGGGGATGGGGATGAAGGCAAGGGTGAAGGTGAGAGAGGGGGCGAGATTGGGGGGTGAGGGTGACAGTGTGGGGTGAGGGTGGGGATGAGGGTGAGGATGGGGGTGAGGGTGAGAGTGGGGGTGTGAGGGTGAGGGTGGGGGTGAGGGTAAGAGTGGGGGTGTGCATGAGGGTATGGATGAGAGTGAAGGTGAGGGTGAGGGTCAGATTGAGAGTGAGGTTGAGGGTAGGGATGGGTGTGATGGTGGGAGCAAAGGTAAGGGTGAGGATGAGAGTGAGGGTGGGAACGTGGGTGGGGGTGAGGATGAGGGTGAGGGTGGGGGTGGGGTGAAGGTGGTGGTGAGGGCGAGGGTGGGGTTGGGGATGAGGGTGGGTCTGAGGGTGAGAGTGAGGGTGATGGTGGGAGTGTGGGTGGAGGTGAGGGTGGGGCTGAAGGTGAGGGAGGGGGTGGGGTTGAGGTTGGTGTGTGATTGGCTCACTTTAGAAGTTTGACAGGGACAGGGGCCTTTCAGTTTCTTTTTGCTTATGTTTCCAATCATGTTTTTTTATTCTTCAATGGGATGTGGCTATCGCTGATTAGGCCTGTCCCTAGTTGCCCCTTGAGAAGGTGATGGTGAGCTGCCTTCTTGAACCACTGCATTCCACCTGCTATGGGTTTACCTCACCCACAATATCATCAGGGAGGGAATTCCAGGATTTTGACCCAGCGACAGTGAAGGAATGGTAATGTGTTTCCGACTCAGAATGGTGAGTAGCTTGGAGCAGAACTTGCAAGGGGCGGTGATCCATATTAAAACCATTAATCAAAAAACAAAAAAACTGTAGATACTGGAAATCTGAAGCAAAAACAGAAATATCAGAAGAAGGGCACCTAGACTCGAAACATTGACTCTGCTTTCTCTCTCTCTCCACAGATGCAGCCAGACTTGCTGAATTTCCTCAGCAACTGGAAAAGCAGGAATGACTCAGGAAACTCTGCAGGCCTGGCTACATTTCTAATTATTATTGTTGTTTTTAACGATGCTCCGTTTTAGGATGCCTCCATTTGGACATTGGGTTCTCTGAGGTGTTAAAACAAAGCAGGCTCATAGTGGGGACCACAAAGGACCGAAAGACAGTTTTCCAGCATCTGTAAAGGACTACACGCCTGCTTCAGGCTGTGATCACTTCACACTGACATATTTTTCTTTCCAATACATGGTTCGGGCCTGAGCTAAGTTCCATGACACTGGGAGTTTTCAGGGTGACCTGTACCTGAAAACATGTACCATGTGACCAGCCTTCACGAACCCAAAGGTCCCTGCTCTCCGCCGCAGTAATAACCGAGCTGACAGTGTGAAATGAGGGAAAGGAGCAAGCAAATGCTGTAATTTTCTCAAATGCAAACATGTTTCCAACCTTAATGGTGATTGAGGAATATGACAGGGTTATCACATTGAAGAAAATTAACCCTGTGGAACCTGTGCAAAGTGACATGCAGCCTCTCGCTGTAATGAATAGGTTATTGATGTGGCCTGTGCACTCTGAACAGACCTCATCAAAATCAATTAGTGTCACTGCAGCATTTCACATGTGCTGCAGTCTCTGTGCAATTTGGCTCAAATGCTACATCCATGTTACCTTTGTGCAGGGAATGAATTGCATCTAATTTAGACCATTCACGCTCATCTGCTGTAACTCCCTCTGAGCCTGCACATGCCAGCAACAACCTGCATTTATAAAGCATCTTTAAGGATCCCAAAGTGCTTCATCAGAGCTTTACCGAACAATATCTGACACTGACATGAGGAGATATCAGGTCAGGAAACTTGGGAGGAAATTTGAGAGCTAAGGGTCCAGGAAGTTGAAGGCCACCAAAGTTGGAGTAATTAAACTCAGGATTTCACAGAGGTCAGAATCAGTGGAGCACAGATATTTTGGAGTGTTGTGGGGCAGGAGGGGATGACCGAGATAGGACAGCATAGAGCGAATTGAAAGCAAGGAGGGGTATTTACAAACTGAGCTTGCTAGACCAGGAGCTAAGGTAGGTCAGCGAGCACAGGGCTGATGGAGGAATGCGACTCGGCATGAGGCAGGGCACAGACAGCAGAGGTTTTGTAGGATGGAGGATAAAATGTTGGACAGGGGAACAGCCAATTCACAAGGTACAAAGGCATGGAGGAGGTGTCTTGCAGGCAATGAGCTGGGCCGGGGGATGGTGTGTAGGTGGAGGTAGGTAGCTGCGGTGATGAAGCAATAAAGCTTCACCCAGCCCCAACCCCTGGGATTCCTATCGAGCTCGCTGTGCCCCCCCTCCTCTGTCAAATGGTCTCAGGCTGACCTTTCAGTCCACACAAATCTCCATGGCACAGGAACTTTTCATAAACACCCAACAATTGCTTAACATTCTTGAACTTGACAGTCCAGTATATTCTCTGCTAGAACAGAACATCTGATCCAAGTTAAATAATTACTAAAAGATGAATTAAGCGGAAGGACAGTGAGAGGGATAGCCACTTCCTCACTGACTCATAGATGGAGCATGTTGTTGAAATGAATGCTGCTGTGTGGGGCTTTGCAGGACGTGTGTGTTTGAACAAGTCGGGAAAACCCAGAGTCTGAACCATGTGTTATGCTGGATAATAAACTGAGCACCATTTACACAAATGCAATTCAGCTCATGTTTCAAGATGTCAATTAATTATTTAAGCCACAGGATCCCTGCTCTGTGGACCAATTAGATAAAGAGGAATGAAGACTTGTTTTGAGATAAAGTAGACTGATTACAGTCAATGGGGTCTATCCTGGGCCAAAGCACAAACAACATGCAACTGAATCACAGACTTTGTACAGCACAGATGGAAGCCAATCAGGCCATGATGTCCAAAGTCCCCAATTTTATAGCCTGCTGAACCCGCATTAAAAGTAAGCACTCACCTGGTCTCTTTACTTAGCAACAAAATAGCTATTTACAGTCATAAAGTCATAGAGTGATACAGCTTGGAAACAGACCCTTTGGTCCAACTCATCTGTGCAAACCATACAGTCATAGAGATGTACAGCATGGAAAGAGACCCTTCAGTCCAAATCATCCATGTCAACCAGATATCCTTTATAAATCCAGTCCCATTTGCCAGCATTTGGCCCATATCCCTCTAAACCCTTCCTATTCACGTAGGCATCCAAGTGCCCTTTAAATGTTGTAATTGTACCAGCCTGTACCACTTCCTCTAGCAGCTTATTCCATACACACACCACCCTCTGTATGAAAACATTGCCCCTTAGGTCCCTTTTAAATCTTTGCCCTCTGACCTTAAACCTATGCCCTCTAGATTTGGAGCCTCCCACCCGGGGGAAAAGACCCCGAGTATTCACTGCCTCTAGAGGAAAACTTCTGAAGGGCTGCCAATGTCCAGCTTCACATGTTTCTTTCAACCAACCAATCCAACTAGAAACAGGCTATGTGTTCTTTTGTTGTTGTTTACGGGATCTTGCCGTGTACAAATTGCCACTAAATTTGCCAACATAATAACAGCCAAAGCATTTCATCACAGAATGAGGCCATTTGCCAACTGTTCCTCTGCCAGTTCTCTGAAAGAACTCTCCCATTTCACTCAAGATGCCAGCTATATTCCGGCAGATTTGACAGTTAGTACAGAATCGTAGAAACTTAACTTCAAAGTAATTCTTTGCACATGAAGTACTTTGAGATATTCCTGAGAGATATGATAGAATAATTTTGTTACAAAGATGCTTCATAGTTAATATTTCTTGGAGGACTTAAGCTTTGCAGGATTGAGGAAAACTGCATTCACAGAGAGGCCGTGGTTAATGCTGTTAAACTTCATTATTGTTATTAGGACCAGAATTCCCATGACAAATGGCGAGTTTTGTTATAATGCCATTTGTTGAATCCCCACAGAGTGTCATTCAGCCCATTGAATCCATACCAACTCTCTGAACAGCATCTCACCCTGAGCCACCCCACAATCCCACCTTTCCAATGGCCAATCCATCTAACCTGCACATCTGTGGACTGTGAGAGGAAACCGGAGCACCTGGAGGAAACCCCATCAGGCAAGGGGAGAATGAGCAAACTCCATACAGACAGTTGCCCGAGGGTGGAATCAAACCCAAGTCCCTGGCGCCGTGAGGCTGCAGTGCTAACCACTGAGCCACTGTGCCAGCCACCATTTCCTGATCTAACTGGCACAGTTTTGGTTTTCTCAGAGCTGTGACCTCTCCCTTTGCTATACAATGGCCCAGAGTCTACACCAGGGGGTCCCACCCAACAAGCTGCAGACCACCCACTGCCAACTCCACCCTGACCAGGTTCCCCCCACCACCTCCCACCCCGGTCAGCCCAGACAGAACCCAGTAACCCCATACAGTGTTCCCCAGACTCATTTTCAGAGGATCCACTACAGGAGATCCCATAAATAGAATGTTACATTTTTTCTTCTTAGATGTTTATATTTATTTTAACTGCCATTTCGTTTCCTAATATAGGAATTTTGCCATTTAATACACCGTATTTCAGCTGAGAAGGTAAGGTATAATGTTTTAATGTTATAATTCCTTTCAGCTACAAAAAACCCACACAATCTAATTCCAATTTTGACATTGACTCCCGTGTCAATGCTTTGTTTCAAGTCTTTTCTGTTAAAATCACAATTTTCAGAAAAACAACCACAACTTTAAGTGAGGCCACCCTATATTTCAGGTTTTGTGGAGAAACCTGAAGTGGTTGATTTAAGGGAGGTCATTGAAAGGTCACTATGGACATTGGAGATTACTTTTAGCAAGGTCTCCGAGAACTCATATGATTGGTGATAACTGCTGCGGATGCCTGCTGGAGGTGTTTGAACTGTGCCTGGGTGGACAGTGCTTTGGCATCTGGAATTGGTTGGGGAACAAGATGCCTGTGAGGTGAGACTGCCCAGCTGATCATTCCTATTGCTGAAAGGATCTTCGTATTGAGTTCTAGATGAAACCTATCTGTCCTTTCAAGGGGGTAATGGAAGGAACTCTTCTAAACATTGTATTTTCTGAGCAAACCACGTCTGCCAAGACTCCAAAGACAACCATCCAAAATCAACGACCTGACCGCGACAGAACATCAGATTGACAGTCTTCAGAACACTCCACACACTATTCATTTTACCTTCAGGAGTAACCCTAAAACCCAGAAAGTGTTTTCTTTTCCTTTCCTCTGCAGAAAATAGTCTGTTTTTCACTTTACCTGAAGTGTGTGTGTCTCAGCATGTGTGTTTGCATGTGACTTTTAAGATTATTAAAAGGAAAAACATTTACGCTCCCATCTTACTGACTATGTATGTGAACCAGTCATTGCATTTTTATTGAACAAGTTTGTTTTGAATATTAAGCATGATTTATATTTACAAAAGAAACATGATTAATATATCTTTTAAATTGTAAACCTGACACAATAGGTAATGTATTTAATTTTTAACATTGATAACTTGGGAAAGTATTTTTATTTTGTGTTGTGGCCCATGGACTTGTGAGATGAAAGCAGTAGTTGAAGCTTCAGACGAAGATTGTCAATGATTTTTGGAGACTCTTCTGGGTTGAGTGTTATTGGTCTCCCCTGATGGGTAAGGGGCATTAAGCGAGATATAATCAAGACAGGAAAATTGAATAAAGACACAAATCAGCTTTGACTGAACAGAATGGTGAATTAGAACACAGAGAGGCTAAATCGTCTCCAATTTCTGTTGTTGTGGGTCTGAAATGGTTAATATCTGGAAGTGCATGATAAGTACCCCTCACTATGCTGATGTCACATGGATGATCTCAAGGAGTTTGAGACATGAAAGTTCTGTGTGATCTGCATATAGTGCAGTCAGGCGATAATGTTATCTTTACCTGACCCTTGGATCACTACCAGCTCAACCAAAGAGATGGATGAACCCCCAACCCCCATTCATTACAGATCACTGAAACAGGTAGTAGTGGTCATAACAGTTCTTACTTTCCCAGACAAACACACACCCCTATTCTGTGCCACCCATGAAAAAGGCAAGGAATTGGAATGTGGCACTAATATTGACAAATCTGGCTAGATGTATTATCATGTGAATACCAGCTTGCTGTCTCTTCAATATTTTTCAAACTATCTCGTTTTAAGATGCCTCAATAATTTTAACATGCCTCTGATTTTAATTTTCTCCCGAGGCTTTTACTTGCCGTGTCATGGATTTAATCTCTGATTCCTGGAGACTGCAGGACAATCAGGGACCTGCAAATCTTGCCCATTCCTAACCATCCCTGAGAAGGTGGATATCAGCTGCTGTCTGGAACTGCTGCAGTCCCTGGGATGGAGGGACACTGAAAGTGATGCTAGGAAGGGAGTTCCAACTGAAGGAACAATCAGGATGGTGAGTGGCAGGGAGGGGCACTAGCAGGTGGTGGTGTGTTTATACATCTGCTGCCCATTCCCTTCCAGGTGATGGAGGGCATGTGTTTGGAAGTTGCTGCCTGAAGGAACTGTGGTGAGTTACTGCATTGTGTCACGTAGACGGCACACAGTGCTGTCACTGTGTACCAGTCTGAGAGACAGTGAGTGTTTAAAGTGGTGGATGTGGTGGTAATCAAGTGTGTTGCTTGACCTGGCTAGTGTTAAGTTTCTTGATCATAGCTTGGTATAGCAAATGCTCACCCAGAACCATAAGAAACAACAGAGAGTTGTGAACACAGCACAGTCCATCACGCAAGGCAACCTTCCATCCATTGACTCCATCTAAGCTTCTCGCTGCCTTGAGAAGGCAGCCAACATCATCAAAGACCCCTCCCGCCCCAGTTATACCATCTTCCACCCTCTTCTGTCAGGCACAAGATACAAAAGCCTAAACATATGTTCCAACAGAATCATGAACAGCTTTAAGCTTGCTGTTATTAGACTTCTGAATGGACTTCTCAAACTTAAAATTTAATGTTGATCTCGCTCTTTGTGGACCTTCTGTGCAGCCGTAACATTGTGTTCCTCATTCTAATCTAATACCCTAATGCACTTTGTATGGTATGATCTGCCTGTACCGCATGCGAAACAAAACTTTTCACTGTACCTAGATACATGTGACAACATTAAATCAAATCAAATCAATCCCCCTAAGTTTCACCTGGACCCATAAAAAAGCAGCATCTACAGAAAACAAACATTTAGCAAATAAATCAGAGAAAGTAGCCTGGTAGATAAACAGAATCAAAAATGGAACTGGAGGAATTAATGGGTTGAAGGCAGCAGTGGGAGTAATATTTACACAACTAGAACCATAAAAGCTGTTTAATTTGATAAAGTGTTGGACCTTAAGTTGCAAGTTTGACTGTGTGATCGATAACTGGATCTTGAGAGACATCGTTTAACCTGCTGCCTCATGGCCCCTGATGGGAAGCAGCACAATTCTTCATACAAAATAAGTGCGGAATCTTTGATTCTATCCATCCATAAGGCAGCTGGAAATATTATTCGACAGTGAGCGCTCAGGCACCAGGAATTAAAGATTAATCTGTAGGCTCTGCTGCAAGTAAACCCAGGGAAAAATCACGGGGGATTGAAACAAATTGTGCTTCTTACAATGCCTTTGAACATTTCTGTTTAAATCCTATAAAAATATCAGAGCTGGGAATTAAATGGATGTTTGACTGGGCAGTACAGCTAGAGTTAGAAACACCATCACACACACTTCAATCACTGCTACTCCAGCTCCACCTTTAACTCTCTTCAGTTTAGTTTTAATTTTATTGAACCATCTGGGTCACATTAGACCCGTAAACTCCTGTTGCTCAGTGTACTGTAGAGCTGGCACTTTCTGAAGGACAGGAATATCACACTCAAGGATACACCATTCACCTCTCTGCTGCTACCCCCTTAAAGATCTTAAATCCACAATTTAGCACCAAATACCGCCCCACCCATCCCCTCCCCTAAGGTCAATTCAAGGCTAACTGCTCGAAGAAGGTCTAACATAAAGATTCCAATTCCCCCCATTGCTAACATTCCCAAGTTGTAAAATGCTGAAGGAAGGTTTACAGAGATCAGAGCAGCTCCCAGTGAGTACAACACTCAGCTCAGGATCAGAAAGTGTTGTCCCCACTCTAGAGACTAGAAGTGAGACTATCAGTGTAGTCAATGACAGTGTGCCGCACTGTTAGAGGCTGCACTGATGATATTACCCAGCAGAGGAATGAAATGTCTGCGAACCAACGAACCAGCTCGGTGAGTGAACCAACCACAGCATCTTTTCCACTAAAAGATTCATACAGCCGTAGAGGCATACAGCACGGAAACAGGCCCTTCAGTCCAATGTGTCCATGCCAAACATAATCCCAAACTAAACTAGTCCCACCTGCCTGATCCTAGCCCATATCCCTCCAAACCTTTCCTATTCATGTACTTATCCAAATGTCTTTTAAACATTGTAACGGTACCCACATCCACCACTTTCTCTGGATGTTCATTCAACACTCAAACAATTCTATAGTGTAAAAAAATTGCCCCTCAAGTCTTTTTAAAATCTTCCTCCTCACACCTTAAAAACATGTCCCCTAGTCTTGAAATCCCCACCCTAGGGCAAAGACATCTGTTACTCACCTTATCTATACCCCTCATTATTTTATAAACCACTTCAACTGCTTACGCTCCAGGGTAAAACGTCCCAGACTCTCCCTATAACTTCAACCCTCCCGTCCCGGCAACATCCTGGTAAATTTCATCTGAACCTTCTCCAGGGTAATAATATTGCTGTTAGGACAGGGCAACCAGAACTGGACACAGTACTCCAGAAGAGGCCTCATCATCCTTGACATGATTCGAAGAACAGGGAAATTCTCCTCCCTGTTGTCGTGGTCAACATTTATCCCTCAACCACCATCAGTGAGAACAGATTATTTACCTCACTGCAGTTTGTGGGATCTGGCTACTGCATTTCTTTCAATACAGTGACTACACTTCACAAAGCATTGCATTATGGGTGGCATACTTTCAGCCATCCTGAGGATGCAGAAGGCACTACATAAATTCAAGTTCTTTCTTGGGTATGTCAGTTGAAGCACATGGGGTATGTTTTATGTGAATCTGACCCTAAATATGTAGATTAAATAGACCAGAAATTGCAGTAAGTTGGAGACTTTCAATAAACTTTAATGGTTCAATAGATGTGCATCAACTGTGGCTGCTTTTCTCTCAAGGATACAGCACATGTTGCTTTAATCATCCTTTCATTACTTCAAATTGTCTAAAATTCCTAACTTAATTAACATTCTCTTTGCAGACTTCAATTTGAGTGTGTTCTGTTGAAGAGTTTGCTTTGGAGAATTCCAAGCAGGGGCAGCATCATTGAGAAAACAAGGAAAAATACCATAGTGTAACTTTGTGCCAGACAGAAGAATAATCGGCCTTCCCCTCAGATAGCCCGAAGCTGGCCAGTGGAACCTTGATTCAGGTTCCACTTTGGTTAAGTATTTAGAAGCTTGGTCACAGAGTCACATTGTGTGGAAACAGACCCTTCAGTTTGACTAGTCTACAGCGACCATGTAAGTTCCAGGCTTGGGAGATGCAATGCAATCATGGGGGTAAATCAAAACCACGTTCAACTCTGTCCTCATACATATAAGAGCCTCTAGATGGTCATCAGGAGAGAGAGGCTGCAGCATTTCTCACAGTGAAATTGTGGGGACAGTGCCAGCAGTCAGAGTCTGATGGGCAGTTCTGATTCTTTCCTCATTATGGTCAAAGATTTCACTAACATCTGATAGGAGGGTCTGACCGGTTTCACTGTTCGTATTGAAGGCAATATCCAAAAGTAATTACAAACATAAAAGAAGATGAACTATAAGAGAAGTCAGACTTTCATCTGGATTTATGTTATTACAGACAGCAGCAAACTGAACCAGATAGGCTTTCTGCATCAAGAAAAATAAATTGGAAAATTTTCTGAATGGCAAGGGACTCACAGTTGTGAAGGATCCAAAGATTCAGTAAAATAGATACAGAGAAGCTATTTCCCCAGGTGAAACGAGTCCAGAATAATGCAACATGCACTTTAACCTAAGCTGTTCATGAGTGAATCAGGCAAGACTTTAAATAACATTTAAATGTGGAACTCTCGTCCCCAAAACACACTCCCTGGATATCTGGGGATAACCGGCATTTTAAGACTGAGATCAATAGACTTCTATTGAGTAAGGGTTTCAAGGGATGTGGAGCAGTTGAGGTACAGCTGAATGGGAGAGGTTTTGTTTTAATTCACTCAAAGGACGTGGGCTTCATTGGATAGGCATGTATTTGATATCCATTTCTAACTGCCTTTAAGAAGGTGGTGGTTAGCTGCTGCCCTGAACCTCTGTTGAGGTGCAGGTATAGTCACAGCGCTGTTAGGAACAGAGTCCCAGAATTCTGACCCATTGACAATGAAGGAATGGCTCATAAAGTTCCAAGTCGAGATGGTGTGTGGCTTGAAAGGGAACTTGCAGGTTGTGGTGTCCCATTCATCTGCTGCCCTTGTCCTTCTAGATGATAGAGGTTGACAATTTGGAAAATGCTGTCCAAAGTTGTGGGTAAGTAACTGCAGTGCATTTCATTGATGGCACAGTCTGCTGCTATTGTGCATTGGAGATGATGGAATGAATGTTGAAGGTTTAAAGTTTTTGTGGATGTGAATGTAGTGCCAATCAAGCAGGCTGCTTTGTCCCAGGTAGTGTCGAGATTCTTGAGTGTTGTTGGGGCTGCACCCATCCAGGCAAGTGGGGAGTATTCCATCACACTCCTGACTTGTGCCTTGTTGATGATGGATGGAGTCTGAGGAGTTAGGAGGTAAGTTACTCTCAGCAGAACATCCAGATCCCTGCTCCAGTAGCCAATGTATTAACATAGCTAGGTCATTTCAGTTCTTACCAATAGTAATAACCAGGCAGTGAACAGGGGGATTCAGCAATGGTAAGCTATTGAACATCAAAGGGAGATGGTTAGATTCTTTCTTATTAGAGTTGGTCATTGCCTGGCATTTGTGTGATATGTATGTTATTTGCAACTTATCAGCCCAAACCTGGCTATTGTCCAGGTCTAGATGGACATGGCATATGGGGAGTTGGGAATGGTACTGAGCACTGTTCAATCATCCGTGAACAACCCCACTTCTGACCTTCTGATGGACGGAAGGTCATTGGTGAAGTACCTGACAATGCTTGGATGTGGGACACTACTTTTAGGAACTCCTGCAGAGATGTACAAGGATTTAGATGATTGAGTTCCAATAACCATCTTCCTTTGTGCCAGCAATGTTTCCAACCTGTCAGACTGGTTAGAGGTTCTCCACCATTTCCCATCGACTCAAATTTTGCTGCAACTCCTCCAAGCCACAGTTGGTCAAATGCTGCACTGGTGTCAAGGGCTGTCATTCTCCCCTGATCTCTGGAGTTAACTGTTTTTGTCTGTGTTTGGACCTAGGCTGTAATGAGGTCAGAAGCTGAGTGGCATTAGCAGAACTAGTGAACAGGTTATTGCTGAGAAAGTGCTATTCAGTAGCACTGTCAATATTTTACTGATGATTGAGAGAGAGTGGTAATTGGCTAGGTTGGACTCATTCTGCATTTTGTGTTCAGGACGTATTGAACAATTTTTCACATTGTTGGGTAGATGCCAGTGCTGTAGCTGTATAGGAACAGCTTGGCTAAAGCTACAGTTAGCTCTGGATCACGAGCTGTCAGTACTATTGCCAGAACTTTGTCATGGCCCAAAGTATTTGCAGTATCGGTGCCTTAAACTGGAGTGAATCAAATTGGCCAAAGACTGCCATCTGTGATGCCATGGACCTCTGCAGGAGCCATAGATAGATCATCCACTTGGCATTCTGGGTAAAGATTGTTGCAAATGTTTCAGCCTTATCTTCTGCACTGACATGCTGGACTCCTCCATCATTGAGGATGGGTATATTTGGGGAGCATCCTTCTCCAGTGAGTTGTCTAATTGTCCACCACCATTCACAACTGATGCAGCAGTCCCATGAGCAGGACAGTGCCAGCAGAGGAGGTGGCACAGGGTTATACAGTGGGAGGGATTTGCCCTGGGAGTTCTCAACACTGGCTCCAGATCTCACAAAGTCTCAGGACATCAGGTCAAACGTGGGCAAAGAAACCTCCTGCTGTTAACCATATGCCATTCCCCCTCCCTCAGCTAAGGAATCAGTATACCTCCATGTTCAAGACATTTGGAGGAAGCATTCAGGGTGGCAAGGGCATAGAATGTACTCTGGATGGAGACTTCAAAGTCTATCACCAAGACCAGCTCTATAGTACAACCAGTGATTTAGCCGGCCAAGTCCTAAAGGACAGAGCTGCTCGAGAGGGTCTGCGGCAGGTGGGGCTAATAGAGCGGAGGTCACTACCCCTCTGAGTAACTAAAACCGAAACACCCAGGAAGGCTCACCTCGTCTCCTAATCTGTTAAAGGAAGTGTGAACAGGCGTATAACCTGCCTCTCACCTCCCAATCTGTTATAAAGGAGTGGTTAAATAAAATAAAATCCTTTCCCTCACTCTATAATCAACAGGTAAGAATTTATTTACCTAACTCTAACAGTGAGCAAATCAACAGACTTACTAACAAATTTAACAACTTCCCCTTAACTACCAAAAGAAAACAAAATTCTAAAGGCGTGCTGTTCCAATAAATACAAGTGCCACATATAGAAATCAAATTAATGAAATAAATTAAAACTTAATCTCTCGAAATTACAGCCAGGATACGTCTTCCAGAATGGTCTGTGCCCTCTCCGCTGATCCTCAGTGTGAAATGCCTCTCTCCATCGAGTTCTTGTGTCAGGAATATTAGCTAAGAGTGCTGCTATTCTTTTATTTAAATAATAATTACTCTGATAGCTTAGAGAATTCTGTGAGAGCCAGTGATTTTCTCTTTAGAGCTGCTATTTGTTAACTCTCGTACATGGCAGTTGCTGTCTCACCAATTTTTAAATGCCCTCTTCTTTTATACCCTTGATCACCTATTCGTTTCTTACAATAGGGTTGGTCCTGGGTTGTTAATTGGTTTTTTAGTCTGTAAATGCCTGGTTTAAATTACTTGGCTGATATTCAGACTGGTTGCCTTGCTAACAAACAAGACTACTGGCTGGGTTTCTAGCTTTTTGATACAAATGTTTCAATTTCAGGAACTCTCTGTGCCTGCTGCAGACTTTTTTTTAATCTCCAAGCCTACAATAAACACATTGTCTTTTAAAGGGACCACACACTCTTTCCCCCCCTATCATCTTACAAACATCAAATTCTAACATCCTGCCTTCCAATCCACAAACACCATTCCCAACTTTGCAACAGTGGTAAGGGAACCAACAAGAGAGGAAAAACTAGACTTGACCTCGCCCTTACTAATTACCTCGTCTCTGATGTACCTGCTCATGCCTGTATTGGTTGGCACGTCCTTGTGGGGACAAGCTTCGTATCGACAATACTCTTTGTTGTGTTGTGTGCCAATACCACTGAATGCAGCATATTTCAAATAGATCTAGTGACCTAAAACTGAACATCCATGAGGCACTGTGGGCCAACAGCAACACCAAAAGGTAATCTCATGGCTTGGCATATCGCTCACTTTATCATTATCATCAGCCTGGGAAATCAACCCCGGGTCACTGCACTGTGCAGATGGACAAGCCGGAAGCAACCCCAGGCACGTTGAAAGATGAACTGCCAGTTTAGTGAAGGTACAACATTGCACTACTTGCATGTCAAATGGCAGGACTAAGGAAAACCCATTACCACCAAATCCAACCTGAGCTCTGTAGTCCTGTCACATCCAGTCATGAATGGTGGCGCACGATTAAGCAACTCACTGGAGAAGGAGGCTCCTCAAATATCCCCATCCTCAAGAGGATTGTGGATTGGAAGAGCCCACAACATCAGTGCAAAAGATAAGGCTGAAACATTCGCAGCAATCTTCAGCCAGAAATACCAAGTGGATGATCCATCTTGGCCTCCTCCAGAAGTCCACGACATCACAGTTGCCAGTCTTTGGCCAATTTGATTTCAGAGGGCAGTTAAATTTCAACACCATTTCTGTGGGTCTGGAGTCACATAGAGGTCAGACTTGGTAAGGATGGCAGAATTTCCTTCCCTAAAGTGAGCCAGTTGGGGTTTTACCACAATTGACAATAGTTGACATGGTTACCAGACCAACTGTAAATTACAGATTTATTTATTCTCTGCCAGGGACAGAATTCAAACCCGTAGCACCACAACAGTAATTTGCATCTCTGGGTCGCTAATCGAGTGACATCAAACACTTCTTCCCCACAACAAAGAGCAGGATCAATGATTGTATCAGTTTTTAAAATATTCAAGGCTGAGGTAGAGAATTTGGAACAATAGGGGCTTCAGCCTGGGATCAGGAATGAGAAGTTCTTTACATAATATGTTTAATCAGTCTCAGTTTACAACATACAAATCTGACTAGTTGCTGGTTCACCTTTAACACAGTAATCTCCAGGAGGTGGTTCTTGAGTAAAGGAGGGTTGATTAACAAAATTCAGTTGCCACTTGAGAACGTCAGCACAGCTGCTTCTCCTCAGCTACTCTACTCCCATGTGTCTGTTATTGCTTAAGTATCATTTCCAGAATTTATTACAATGCTTTCACTCAGCCTGGGCCTGTCATACACATTGATATTTATCGTTATAATCCTATGGGCTATTTAAAGTTAAAGATTTGTGCATTTTAGAAGTGATAACACAGAGACAGTCGTTGTGAGTTTATGCTTTGATGTTAAGGAACATAAGAAATGAGAGGATTAGCTCATTTCGCCCCTCAAGCCTATTCCACCATTTGGTAAAATCTTAGTTGATCTGATTTTGGCTTCACTTTGCTGTCTGCCCCTTCTAACCCCTGACTCCCCCATCATTCAAATGTCTCTATCTCAGCCCTAAAAATTTCAATAACCCAGCCTCCACTGCTTTCTGTGGAATGGTGATCCATAAATTCAAAAACTCCAGAGAAAAGATTTGTCCCCATTTCCATCTTCAATGGGTGATCTTCGCTCTGAAATTGTGTCCCCTAGTTCTGGTCTCCCCTAAGAGGAGGAAACACCCTCCCAGCATCTATCTGCCAAGCTCCCTCAGTCTTAAACATTTCAATAAGATCATTTCTTATTTCTCCAAACTGTAATGAGTATCCACACAACCTGCTCACCCTTTCCTCAGAAGACACAACGCCTCATCGTAGGAATCAATTGAGTGAACATTCTCTGATCTGCTTGCAATGCAAGCCTATCCCTACTTAAATAAGGATCCTAAAGCTTTACATCGTAGTCCAGATGTTCTCAGCAGTTGTATTTGAGGAGAAGCAGGATAAAAACATCTTGGAGAAAGAAACAGAAAGACATGGTCATGGTGTGAGCTGAACAGGGGAGCAATATGGAGCATCAATTCTAGTATGGATCTGTTGGGCTGAATGCCCTGTTTCTGTGATGTATTTTCTGTGCAAAATAGTTTCACTCCAATCAATCTCACATACTCACACTTAATTCAGTCGAACAAGATGAAAAACCAACGGAACCGGAATAAAATAAAATCAAATATATTCTCTGAACAATGTTTATTTTAGAGTACCAGGTTTTAATCTCCAGTTCCCCTATCTGATACAGCAAATGCCTTGCATATTAAGCAATGGACTGAGATACACTTGGTGTCTCATGATCCTTCACCAGATCTTTAATGCCATTGTGTTCTGTCGTCCATAAGCTTTGTGTGAAACTGGGAATGGGCTCTCTGTCACTATAGTGGTGAGCAGGAACTAAATTAAGAGATTCAGATGTTAAAGGAACATAAGGCCAAATTACTAAAAATTCGCATCATGATAAATATGGCTTGGTGCCAAGGGTAGTCTCATTACAGTAAGACCTGAGCCAGATACAACAACCATGACATGCATAACAAGATGTCCCAAAGTGCATTAGGACAAATGGCCGTCAATCTGTTTCTGTACAGCTGGTCAAGGGCAGAATGCTGAGCAGATTTCCCTCTTCCTACTGGAATTATATCAGGAAAGAGCCAATAATTTTTTGCAAGGATTGTGCCTAAGGTGTTAATCTTTGGAATTCTCTATTCAGACAGCAGTGGAGGCTGGACCAGTGAACACATTCACAGCTAATTTCAACAGACTTCTGATCAACAGGGGAGCCAAGGGTAATTAGTAGTAAACAGGAAATGTGGAACAGGCTCAAGGGTCAAATGGCCTACTCCTGCTCCTATTTCTTGTGATTTTATTTCTCCAAATATCTTTGCTTGCCTTCCGTTAGGGTGAAGGCTGGTAAACAGGCAAGCTCCATAGAAATTCTGTCCCGAGCTCCTTCACTTATATATCACCAAACAAATGATTCCATCTTTCAGTGGAATGATAACACCTCTGTTAAGGCTGCACTCCCTCCATACTGTTCACCTACAATGTAGGAGTTATTCTTGAAGCCATGTTTCATGACTCAGCAACTTCTAATCTAATGGTGAACTGAGTTCTGTCTGTACTTTGTTGTCTGTTGTCAAAAAAAAGAAATTTAATTCTCTAACTGCACTTCCCGACTGTAAGTCAATTAAAATAATTGCTTAGGCCCAATGAACAAACAACACCACCAAACTGTCTTTAGTACATGCCAGTGAACTCTTTAGAAAGTAATGATGCTCCTGTGCCCTATTCCCAGTTGGCACAGGCTCCGCTGGCATAAGAATATAATAGTTCTGCTTTTTTCAAGCAAGCTAAATGAACGAGATGATGAATCTAAACACCAAATCTCATCTTGCTGTAGCATCCACAGAGATCAGACCCCATTCAGAAAGAATGTGCAGAAGATACTAAATGCCTCTCAGTGAATTATACAATCCAACTGGACAGATCATCTCTGGCTTTGTGATAGTGTGTCACCTCTGAAATGGGCATGTTTATGATCTGGGCCTGATGCAGTCAACCCCAGTGAGGGTAGAAGAAAGTCCTGAGGTACTTGTGTCCAATGGGAGTAACATGGTCCCAATCTCTCTTGCCTTGTCACCACATGACCATCCCTCAAACCCAAGATCTGAAGGTCAGAAAAATGGTGTATTCATTTATCAATGACAAGACAATGGTAGTCACAGCAACACAGCCTCCCCATTCCCACACACCAGGGTGACACAGAATGCTTGGCACACGGCTATGGAAACTCCAACAGTTACACCTTGATCCAAAGTATGAGTAAAGCTAGTCTCACTGCAATTGCTAATCCTCTGTTTAAGTGAGTTACAGTTACAGCTGCCAAGATTACAGAAAGGAAACACTTTCCAACCAGACTCGCATCTTCCAGTCAAGCAGAATGCTTCAGTCGGAAATGGTACAGAAGGTCTTCATAAATTACAGCAGGAGTAGGCCATTTGGCCCTTTGGGTGTGTTGCATCATCCAATAAGATCATGGCTGACACAAAGATTTGAATTAGAAGCAACAGCAGGCCACTTGGCCCATCCAGTCTGCTATACCACTACCATGGCTATTCTATAGTGTCCTTAACTCTCTTTTCCCCACTTAGTCCTATATCCCTCGACTCACTTAGTGACTTAATTGACCCCAACTTTGAATAAACACAATGACTGAGTATCCACATCTCTGTGGGCAGATAATTCCAAGGATCACGAGCTGCTGATAGAAGAGATGTGTCCTGATCTCAATCCAAACTGACCGAACCCTTATCCTGAGACTCTGGCCTCTAGTTCTAGCCTCTCTGCCAGGGGTAAACAAACTCTCTGTGTGTTCCTCTTAGCCAATCATTTGAGTTGGGAGAAAGACCACGGATGGATTTTAAAATGAAATTAAAGAATGTTAAGCGGAAGTCAAGTCCAAAAGCAAAGTGAAAAATTGACTTCGACTTTTCTGGAAAAATAATTAAGGCACCATTAAGTTGGACTGAGATAATAGATACTGCAGATGCTGGAGAATCCGAGATAACAAGGTGTGGAGCTGGATGAACACAGCAGGCCAAGCAGCATCATAGGAGCAGGAAAGCTTGATGTTTCGGGCCTAGACCTTTATTTGACCTAGATAATAGTTCCATTGTTTCAAGGACAAGTTTCTCTATTTTAGAAGCTTATTATTTGTTATAATGCAGTGATAAAAATGTAAGCACCGTGGAGATCTTCAATGGAATGGCAAACACAGGCTGACAGTTTGGCACTGCATTTATGAAACAGAGTTTGTCAGCTGCTCAACAGCATTACAGAACTCCGTCTCCAAATGTCTGAATGGTTTATCAGCAATCCTTCAAAGTTCCTGCATAAAGGGACATATCAGTTCCGGGACGCAAACCGAAATGGAATCAGCCATTCAGAGGTGGGAAGGGAAGGACAGGCAAGGAAAAGTACTGCAGCTATCCAATCTTGGTGATTTTTTTACTCTCAAGGTCAAGAATACTAATACCGTGGGAATGATATGTTTGTTCAAGGTGTATCCAATTCCAACCTCATGCGTATTCCTGATTCCCATTGCTCCAGTCTTGGCAATTGTTCCTTCAGCTGCCTGGGTCCTAAGCCCCTAAACCTTTCCGAGCTCCTAACCCTAACCTCTACTCCTTAAAGCTGACCTCTTATCCTAACATTCTTTTGCATTGAGGTTAGAGTGCCTGTCAACTTGCTCAGTATTTTTTTACTACAGTAAAAGTGCTACATAAATGCAAATTATTGTTACTGCACCATAACAGGCACTGTAAACGTGTATCTCCTCTCCACCCTCCCTCACATTTAGTCCCAGGAGCATTTCCTGACCAACTGTCCGAACTGCACACTGGTACAGATCAGCCACAACCTAATGGAATTTTGCCGCAAGTTGGAGGGGCTGAATGGCCTATTTCTGTACCTATCTCATCACTAGAGAAAAATCAAACATCATTTCTAAACACAGCTCTCTAATTACTCTCAAACTGTGGGCAGTTTCTAATGTTGGTTATCATTCTGAAACATTAACAATTACAATTAAATGCTGGCTTCTCATGTCAGGCATCCTAAGGCACTTCACAAGATGAACTCCAGCTGCAGCACAGCGAAAGCAGTAGCCATTCTATACCTGCAAACCGTAATCATATAAAACAAGCGAGGAGCCTCTCAGCCACCGATACATTCTCAAGTGGGACTGGCGGCTGGACAACAGGTCATCTCCTGCGAAACGTGTCATGGCTTTGGAAGTGCTTCTAGAAGTTATGGATATAACAAATGAACCTTTGTCATATTGCAGTTTGAGGGAGATTGCCAAGTGACAAATTGGTTACTATGTTTCCTCCCTTATACACAGTGACCTCCCGAATTCGATCCTTCATAAGCATGAGGCCATCAGCTGCTCTTATTTTACCTCACACTCCCCTCTCATTCCGGTGCTCACTGACCCACATCAGCTCCGGGTCAAGCAACGAAATGATTTTCAAACTTTTCATCTTGGTTTGAAACCTTGCGCCTCCACAATTCTGCAATCTCCTCCCACAACCTTCAGACTTCTCCACCCTCACTCCGGTCTACCCTCTGCCCACATCTAATGTCCCCACTATTTGCAGCACGGCTTCTTCTACTCAGCTCCTATCATTTGCAATTCCCTCTCCAACTCTCCCCCTCTTTCCTTCTGTAAGATGCTCCTTGAAATGAGCCCCCCCCCCCCTTGTCCGGGCTGCCATTCATCCAGCCTCATCTCTCGTGATGAATCAGCAGTTGGTGTTTAGGGAACAAATGTGGATTCATTGAGTTTGCAGTCGGCGGGACAGGCTGCAGAGGGAAGATGCTGTAGTCACTGGTGATTAAAATTGAATTGGAGACCCAATACCAAACCCTAACAGAGAAACACAAGAGCTGCAGCCTTCCCCGACGTAACAAAAATCACAGATGAAGAACCTGCCATTCTATAGCGCCGCTGAATGTTCACAAATGCTTATGAGCCAATGAAGCAAACCGAGCGCTGCAACACAGGAAATACAGCAGCCAATGGGCACACAGCAAGATCTCACAAACATGCAATGCAATGATAACCAGATAATCTGTGATCAAGGGGTAAATATTGGTCATGACACAGGGGGATCACCTTCGCTTGTCAAAGCATTACTATAGGATGGTAGCCCCCTGAGTGAACAGACAAGAGCTCAGTGGAATATCACACTGACATGTAGCACTGTCGACAGCTCAGCTCTCTGTGGGAGTATCAGTGGGGTCAGGCCCTGAAGGGGATGTGAACCCTCTGTTTCAGAGGGGCGGTGCACTACCCACAGTGCAACAGCTGACAAAAGACAGAAAGAATGATGCATACTGTATCTGCTGTATACTGTATCCGCTGTTCCCGTTGTGGCCTCCTCTACATTGGGAAAACCAAGCCGAGGCTTGGGGACCGCTTTGCGGAACACCTACGCTCGGTTCGCACTAAGCAACTCCACCACCCAGTCGCGAACCATTTCAACTTCCCCTCCCACTCCTCAGACGACATGTCCATCCTGGGCCTCCTGCAGTGCCAAAATGATGCCACCCGAAGGTTGCAGGAACAGCATCTCATATTTCGCTTGGGAACCCTGCAGCCCAATGGTATCAATGTGGATTTCACAAGCTTCAAAATTTCTCCTCCCCCAACCGCATCCCAAAACCAGCCCAGCTCATCCCCGAGATAAAAGGTACTGCAGATGCTGGAGAATCCGAGATAACAAGGTGTGGGGCTGGATGAACACAGCAGGCCAAGCAACATCATAGGAGCAGGAAAGCTTGACGTTTCGGGCCTAGACCCTTCATTAGAAAAAGAGTTGGCAGCCAATGAGCAAAGGGA
>JAHRHZ010000048.1:32194674-32212141 GCA_024137785.1 Ginglymostoma cirratum | reverse complement strand
GCATCCCAAAACCAGCCCAGCTCATCTCCACCTCCCTAACCTGTTTTTCCTCTCACCCCAAGCCACACCCCCATCTCCTATCTACTAACATCATCCCGCCCCCTTGACCTGCCCGTCCTCCCTGGACTGACCTATCTCCTCCCTACCTCCCCACCTACACTCACCTTTACTGGCTCCATCCCCGCTTCTTTGACTTGTCTGCCTCCTCTCCACCTATCCTCTCCTCAATCCATCCTCTATCCGCCTCCCCCTCTCTCCCTATTTATTTCAGAACCCTCTTCCCCTCCCCCATTTCTGATGAAGGGTTTAGGCCCGAAACGTCAAGTTTTCCTGCTCCTATGATGCTGCTTGACCAGCTGCGTTCATCCAGCCCCATGCAGTGTGATCACAGACCTAGGAGGACGTGGGAATGGGTGACTATGCTAAAAGCAAGCCGTGTCATAATCAGACCAGGTGTGAGGATGGGTAAAAAACATGGGAGGATGCAAATAGGCTGTAAAGTTATTGAACTCCATGTTGAGTCCCAGAGGCTGCAGGGTCTCCAAATGGAAAATGAGATGTTGTTCTTCAGCTTACACTGAACCTCACTGGAGCACTGCAGCAGGCCTGAGGCCAAAGTACTGGCATGGGAACATGGTGGTGTGTGTTGAAATAGCAGGCAAATAGAAGTTTTGGGTTACTTTTTGAACAGGAGTAAGTATTCTGCAAAGAGATAGTAGGAACTGCAGATGAAGAAGGGTCTGGGCCCGAAACGTCAGCTTTCCTGCTCCAGTGATGCTGCTTGGCCTGCTGTGTTCATCCAGCTCTACACCTTGTTATCTCAGTATTCTGCAAAGAGTTCACTCAGTCTGCATTTCATCTCCCCATTGTAGAGGAGGCCACACTGTGATCAGCAATTACGATAGACTAGACTGAGACAGGTGTAGATAAAATGTGTTTGGGACCTTGGATAGTGAGCAGGGAGGGAGTAAACAGGCAGGTATTATATCTTATGTGGTTACAGAGGGGTGTGAGGGATGTTGGGAATAGATGAGTGTGCCGGAGTGTCTCAGAGGGAACGGTCCCTGCAGAAAGCTGACAAGGAAGGGGAAGGGAATGTGTGTCTGATGATGGCATCCCACTGGAGATGGCAGAAATGTAACAGGATGTGGATGTTGGTAGGATGGTAAGTGAGAACCTCAGGGTTCCTATGGCTGTTGTGGGAGGGAAGAGAAGGGATGAAGGCAGAAGTGCAGGAGATAGGCCAGACACGGCCAAAGGCCCTGTCAAGCACAGTGACAGGGAATCTCAGTTGTGGAAGAAGTTGGACATCCCCCCCAATCCCCAGAAGGTGTAGATGCAACGGTGAGGGAGAAACTGTGAAGATGAGATGGAGCCCATACAGAAAACAGGGCGTAAGGATGTATAGTCCAGATAATTCCCACAGTTTGTAATGGATATTGGTGGGTTTGTAATGGATATTGGTGGCCAACCGATTCCCAAAATCCAAGACAACAGAGTTGCTGAGGAAGGGAATTGGGGGAATCAGAGATGGACCAGGTGAAGATGAGAGCAGGGTGAAAATTGGAAGCAAAATTGAGAAATTTTTCTAATTCAAAACAAGAAGGAAGCAGCACCGATGATATCATTGATACATTGGAGAAAGAGTTATGGAGAGGTGCACAATCATATCATTACAACAAATTACTTGGTCATTAGTGCGTTATTGTTTGTAGGAGCATGTTTGAGCAAATTGCCAGTTGCCTTTCCTACATTACCACAGTGACTACATTCCAAAAGGCATTTCTCAAGCTGTAATGCACTGTGGGATATCTTGAAAGGTGTTACAGGAATGAGAACTTTTCTTTTTAATATTTTCTAGGATTTGTGAATCTTTATTTAGGACATCGACAGAGGGGTAAGGAGAATCCTGCAGGATATTACCAAGGTTGAGATAAATTTGAAAGAAGTAATCAGGTAGTGTTACACTGGGATAAGTGCTGGTAATGTTTCAGTAATAACTACACTCTTTGCTTTCAGACCCACTGGGATATTCTCTGAGAGATTAACAAGAGAAACCTGGGTTTGCAATTACTACCGTGTAGTTATTCCCATTACAGGTCCATCTAACTGTCAGTTAGCTCACAGTGTTGTTATACTTGTTCACACTGGAAGCGAGATATCTTAATACACAGGGCCTGGGTCTTTGCTGATGGGGAGAACATGTAGTACAGTGCTTGTTTCAACTCAACAGCACAGACACCAGCCATTTCCAGGTTTATTGCTCAGTGTAATGCTTTGACCAGTCATCCTGCTTGGTTTAAATTAAACAAAATGCGGCAGTTTTTCAGATATCCAGCATCTGAACCATTTTGCTTCTTTTTTGGCAGTTAACTGTCAATCATCATCTAACTGAAGCATTCTTCACTGCAGCGCCTTTATTGCTAAAATGTGTCCCTTTCAGAAATTCTCACAATCCATTTAATATTCAATGAACAACATTTAAATATCATGGTGTATCAGATGGCACCTACACCTTAGGTTTTAATAACTTAGAAATTACAGGAGATAAGTAGAGCTGATATCAGAAGATATATCATGGCTTTTAAGCCTTGGAAAATAACAATGTCAGAAGTGAGAAAAGATTTGTCATACAGTGAGTGGTTCAGGTCTGGCACACTCTGCCTGGAAGTGTGGTAGAGGCAGAGTCAAATGAGGCATTCAAGATGCCACTGGGTGATTTGAGTTGAAACACTGGGCAGGCATGTGGGAAAAAGCAGGAGAGTGGCACTAAGTCATAATGTTCATCAGGGATTGATGCAGGCATGATGGGCCAAATAGCCTCTTCTTCACAATAACAATTCTCTGATTCTGTGATCTCAAAAGATCATTGGGTTGGAAGTGATTATACAGACAGGGTACAGCTCTAGAGGTCCCATTAACAACCCATTAGCATTCTCTTCAAGTCAAGTGTCCACAAGAAATGGCTAATTCCATCGCAAGGTTTCCAGATTAATGTGCTGAGGTGCAACACATTGCCTGAGTATGTTTTCTTTATTCGAGGAATGTGAGCATCGCTGCAAATGTTTCCCATTCCCTAATGGCCCAGGAGAAGATCATGCTGTGCTGCTTTCTTGAATCATCACAGTCCATGTGGCAAAGGTGCATTGGAGGGAGGGGTGTTCCAGGATTATGACCCAGCGACACTGAAGCAATGGCGATATAGTTACAAGTCAGGACGGTGATTGACTTGGAGAGGAACTTGCAGGTGGTGCTTTACCTGTATGTCTGCTTCCCTTACCCTTTGTGGTGGTAGCTCTCTGAGGAGCTTTGGTGAATTTCTGCAGTGCAGCAGATGGTACACACTGCTTTTACTGAGTGTCAGTGGAAGGAGCGAATATTCAAGGTCATGGACGGAGTGGACGCTTGGGGATGTGGTGCCAATCAAGCAGGCTGCTTTGTCCTGGATGGTGTTGAGCTTCTTGGGTGCTGTTGGAACCGCACTCATCCAAGCAAGTGGAGAATCTTCCATCTCACTCCTGACTTGAGTGTTGTAAACAAGAGATAGGGCTTTAAGAGTCAGGAGGGGAGCTACTTCCCACATAATTCCCAGCCCCTGACTTTCACTTGTAGCCACAGTACTGATATGGCTGGTCCAATTCTTTTTCTTGTCAATGGTAGCCCACAGCATGTTGTTAGTGGGGGATTCAGTGACGGTAATACCATCGGACATCATGAAAGAGCTGATCAGATTCTTCCTTGAACATTATCATTGCCTGCCACTTGTGTTGCACGAATGTTACTTGCCACTTCTCAGCCTAAACCTGATTGTTGTTCAGGTCTTTTGGGCACAGACCACATCAGTATCTGCAAAGTTGTCTAAGCTGTCAGTGTGTATCACCTTGTCACAGCAAGAGAGCAGAAAGCCAAAGAAACACCTGCAGCAGCATTGCAGGCAAAGGGCCATGCTGCAGCAGGCTCGGAAGAAGAAAGTCAAATGGGCAAATCCAGCTGGAGGGACAGTAAGAGATTTGCAAACTGACAGCACCAGGGGCAGGACTTGGAATATAATCGGCAGAGAGTAGGATGATGTTTCTGATACTATTGCAAGCTCCATGTCCCCTTTCCCACTTTCAGCACAGGCTACTGAATGAACATCATTGTGAATCATTATCTGGGAAGCTGTAAAGATAGATTGTGGCAATTCCCTGTGACAGAATGCCCCCAGGGTACTCTGCAAAACATTTTCATGCTAATTTGGTCTTGTTGCTGGCTGTTGTGCATTTAATTTAGGAAAAGTAATCCATGCATTAAACAACTTCTGCAGGCAATGTGACTTCTTAAAATACAACAGTGTTGGAATGACCTCTTTTCAGTCTTAGTAGCAACCAATTCAACAGGTCTGGAAACAACAAATGCAGGAGATCACAGTGGGTCAGACAGCATCCATGGAGCAACAGCAAACTAATGTTCAGAGTCTAGATGACTCTTCATCAGAGCTGATTACAGATGTTGGTGTGTTCACTGAGCTGGGAGGTTTGATAGCACCTTAAGAGGTGACATCCTCAGCGCTGTGGTGCCTTTTGTGAAGCACTGAGGTGAAGTGGGGAGGGAGCAGCATTGACACAATGATGGGTTTGGTGGGGGGGTTGGAGTACTGAGGCAGAAGGGGTGTCGAAGTGCAGATTAAGCACTTAAATTAGTTCCTTCTTCAATTATTTGTTCAACTCGCTTTTAAAAACTACATTTAAATCTATACCCACCAACTATCAAACGGTGCTTTCAAAAGTTTATTTTCAACTGGTCATTCCTCCTGACCATTTCTGGTCATTAACATCACCAATCCTCGTTAGACATGCCCAGCTAATAAATGGCAATACTCATCTCTAATAACAGTGGCAATCCTTTCTGTGTCTGCCAACATTTATAACCAATCTCTAACTTCAATAGGGGAAGGTTTCCAACTCAGGATGCTGAGACGCTGGGAGGGGGACTTGCAGGTGGTGGTGTTCCAGTAGGAAAGTGCTGTCATGGGTGCCCTAGGTGAGGTGCTGCAATACATTTTGTAGATGGTGCACAATGCTACCATTGCGCACGGTGGTGCTGAATGTTGAAGATGATGGATGTTGAAGGAGATGGATGCAGTGCCAATCAAACGGGTTGCTGGATGATGCTGAACTTCTTGAGTACTATTGGAGCTGCATCCATCCAGGCAAGTGGGGAGTATTCCATCACACTCCAAACTTCCAGCTGGTGGACAGGCTTTGGGGAAGCAGAAGGTGAGCTACTTGCTGCAGAATTTCGAGCCCCTCCCTCGCTCTTGTAGATACAGGGTTCATGTGGCTGTGCAGTTTGGTTTCCAGTCAATGGTAATTAGCCCCCATGATGTTAATACTAGGGAATGGTAATGGCATCAAGTGTCAAGGAGAATGGTTGTTTTTCAATCATTTTTGAGGTAGGTAGTACCTGGCACTTGTGTTACTTAAACGTGTCATTTACTAGCCCAAGCCTGGCCATTACCCAAGTCACATAGACACGGGCTGGATTAGCGTATGAAGAGTGGAAAATGGTCCAAGAAAATGTACAGCCATCAGTGAGCATCTCACCTGTGGCCTACAGCAGGAGAGGAGATTGGGCCCAGGCCACTCCCCTGAAGGATTCTTGCAGAGATGTCCTGGGGCTGCCATAATTAATCTCCAGCAACCACAATCACCTTCCTGTGTGCCAGATATGGCTCCAACCGCTGCAGAGATTTTTCCCCCTGACTCCCATCGATTCCAGTTTTGCAGAGAGTCCTTGATGCCACTGCAAGTCAAAAGCTGCCTTGATCTCACTCCTGTCAGGTCAGGGGTTCAGCTCTTTTGTCCATATCTGCACTGTGGTGTAATGAGGTCAGGAGCTGAGGGGAACTTTAGGGACCCAAACTGAGTGTCACCGAGCAGGTTCGACAGGCCCTCAACAAGACAACCTTTCTGAAAATGCAGTACTTGCTCCAGCCTGCACTGGAGGGTCAGGCACTCAGGACTGAGATTAGAGTGGGCCCAGCCAGTCACACGCACATCCCAGTAACTAATTCGAAACAGCCACAAGCTCTGGGTCAGTCATTTGAACTACCCCCAATAGACAACAGCTTAGTAACTGAATGAGCCAGCTCAGCCATAATGGGGCTGAATGGCCCACTTCTGTGCTGTATAATTCTATTTTAACCCAGTGTAATTAAGGATTCCCTTATGTAATAATAATTAAAGCTGTATATGTTTTTCTGCATTATTTCTATGTGCAGTATATTCTACAATAAAGCATGCATTTATCTTTCCAAATTAGCAAATTAAACCCTCTGTCAAAGAGCAGAGCGGAAGGCAGTGATAAGATACCAACACTACTTTCTGGACCACAGTTTTTGTTCAAGGTGTTGTTTTTTTCTCCTAAATCGCTACATTGCCTCCAACAGTTTTTGAAAGGAAACACCAGAGTATTTGCCATCATCTCTGAGTCATCATTTGTTCTGTTTCTGGGCTTGAGAGTTTTAAACTGAAGGTCACAGTGAGTCAAGTAGCTAGATCTCTTGTTTCTCTCTCCCTCGCTGTCTCTCTCTCTGTCTGTCTGCCTCCCTCTCTCTTTCACTGTCTCTGTCTCTCACACATCTCTCTCTCTCACTGTCTCTCTCACGATCTCTCTCTTTCACTGTCTCCCTGTCTCTGTATCTCTCTCTCTCTCTTGCTGTTTCTGTCTCTCACATCTTTCCCTCTCTCTTGCTGTCTCTCTCTCTCTCTCTCATTGTCTCTCTCTCTCACTGTGTCGCACTCTCCCCAGCTCTCTCCCTCTCGCTGTCTCTCTCTCTCTTGATCTTGTAATATTGTAACAAGATCAGCCAAAAGGACCTCCTAGAATATGAGATAACAAGGTGTAGAACTGGATGAACACAACAGGCCAAGCAGCATCAGAGGAGCTGGAAAGCTGACATTTTGGGCCTGGAACCTCCTTCAGAAAAGGGGGAGGGGAAGGGCACTACGAAATAAATAGAGAGAGGGGAAGAGGTGGATGGAAGGTGGATAAAGGAGCAGATAGGTGGAGAGGAGACGGACAGGTCAAGGTGGCGGGCATGAGGCTGGTAGGTAGGGGATGGGGTGGGGGTTGGTCAGTGAGGTGGGAGGAGCGGATAGGTGGGAGAAAAGATGGACAGGTCACCCCCACCTACTTCCGTGACACCACCCACGCCCTCCACCTCCTCCAAAACCTCCGATTCCCTGGCCCTCAACACCTCATCTTCACCATGAACGTACAGTCCCTATACACTTGCATTCCCCATGCAGATGGCCTAAAGGCCCTCCGCTTCTTCCTGTCCCGCAGGCCCAACCAGTTCCCCTCCACTGACACCCATATCCACTTAGCTGAACTTGTCCTCACCCTCAACAACTTCTCTTTGAATTCCTCCCACTTCCTACAGACAAAGGGGGTGGCCATGGGTACCTGCATGGGCCCAAGCTATGCCTGCCTCTTCGTAGGTTACGTGGAACAATCCCTCTCCCGCAGCTACATGGCCCTAAACCCCACCTCTTCCTCCGTTATATTGATGACTGTATCGGCGCCACCTCGTGCTCCCACAAGGAGCTCGAACAGTTCATCCACTTCACTAACACCTTCCACCCCAACCTTAAGTTCACCTGGACCATCTCCAATACCTCTCTCTCCTTCCTGGACCTCTCTGTCTCCATCTCCAGCAACTACTTGGAAACCAATATCCATTTCAAGCCCGCCGACTCCCACAGCTACCTAGAATACACCTCCTCTCACCCAGCTTCCTACAAGAATGCCATCCCCTTTTCCCAATTCCTTTGCCTCCACTGCATCTGCTCCTGAGATGAGGCATTCCACTCCTGGACATCCCAGATGTCCTCGTTTTTCAAGGACCGCGTCTTCTCCTCCACAGTGGTCGAAAACGCCCTCGACCGCATCTCTTGCGTTTCCTGCAACTCATCCCTCACACCCCCGCCCCGCAATAACAACCAAAACTGAATCCCCCTCGTCCTCACGCACCACCCCACCAACCTCCGGATCCAACGCATCATCCTCCGACACTTCCGCCACCTGCAATCTGACCCCACTACCAAGGATACTTTTCCTTCCCCACCCTTATCTGCTTTCCGGAGAGACCATTCTCTCCGTGACTCCCTTGTCACCTCCACACTCCCCACTAGCGCCACCACCCCCTGCACTTTTCCCTGCAACCGCAGGAAATGCTACACCTGCCCCCATACCTCCCCCCTCATCCCCATCCCAGACCCCAAAAAAACCTTCCACTTTAAACAGATGTTCACCTGCACATCTGCTAATGTGGTATATTGTATCTGCTGTTCCCGATGTGGCCTCCTTTACATTGGGGAAACCAAGTGGAGGCTTGGGGACCGCTTTGCGGAGCACCTGCGCTCGGTTCATGACAAACAACTGCACCTCCCAGTCGCGAACCACTTCAACTTCCCCTCCCATTCCTTGGACGACATGTCCATCCTGGGCCTCCTGCAGTGCCACAACAATGCCACTGGATGGTTGCAGGAACAGCACCTCATATTCCGCTTGGGAACCCTGCAGGCTAATGGCCTCAATGTGGACTTCACAAGCCTCAAAATCTCACCTGTCCCCGACCGCCTCCCATAACCAGCCCAGCTTGTCCCCGCCTCCCTAACCTGTCCGTCCTTTCTCCCCACTATCCATGCCTCCTGACTCAGTGACAGGATACCAAGCTCTGTGGAGTTATTTCAGATCTCTCCCACTCACCATCTTTCTCTCTCTCTTGCTGTCTTCCTCTCTCTTGCTGTCTTCCTCTCTCTCTCACTGCCTTCCTCTCTTTCAATCTCTCAGCCCCTCTCTCGCGGTTTTTCCCTCTCTCTCACTGTTTCTCTCATTCTTGCTGTTTCTCTCCCTCTCACTGTCTCTCTCTCTCTATCTTTGCCCTCTAATTGTTTCTCTTTCTCTGTCTCTCACTGTCTCTCTCATTGTCTCTCTTTCACTGTCCCTCTTCGCCCTGCCTCTCACTCACAGTCTCTCTCTCTCTGCCTTAATTGTCTTTCGCTCTCTGCAAACGTCACTCTGTCTCTCTCTTGCTGTCACTCACTGTCTCTCTCTCTCTCTCACTCACTGTCTCTCTCTCCCTTTCGCTCACTCACTCACTCTCTCTCTCTCTCTCATACTCACTGTCTCTCTCTCTCTCTCCTTTAACTGACTCTCGTTCTCTGTAACTGTCACTGTTCCTCTCTCTTGCTGTTATTCACTGTCTCTCTGTCTCTCACTCACGGTCTCTCTCTCTCACATACACATTGTCTCTCTGTCTTTCACTCACTCACTCTCTCTCTCACACATTCACTGTCTCTCTCTCCCCTTCTCACTTACTCACTCCCTCTCTGCAGCTATATTGCGTAATATTCATCTTGCTGTGATATCATGAATTAAGACTCCAGTCACAGGTAGTGCAGAGGTTCCAATCTGAGGAACAATTTTAACATTCAAATCACAGAGGCAGTGCGGAGCGGAGTCACAGATTGATCCCAGCCACTGGCACACAAACCAGAGAAACTGCCTTCAGAACAATCGCCAGAAATATCACATTTTCATCTGTAAAAACAAACTGTTAATGCTGCTGGCTCTAACTCTTTCAGAAAATGAAGGATTGAACAAAGATTTAGGTCCTGAATGTTAATGTATCAGCTTCTCTGTGCAGACCAATGTTGACAGCTGCTGTGTATTCCATGCATTTCCTAGATTAATTTCTGGAGAAATATGGGATCATTGATAATATAGACATGTGCACGTAAATACAGAATACTGATTCAGGGTAAATTCAGGCACAGTGACAGGGGCATGACTGAAACAAGGAGAGATGAGCAATCAACTCCTTTCATAAGTCACATGACAGCAGGCTACAGTCCGATAGGTTTATTCAAAATCAGAAGCTTTCAGAGTACTGCTCCTTCATCAGCACTTCGCCTGATGAAGGAGCAGTGCTACAAAAGCTTGTGATTTCAAATAAACCTGTTGGACTATAACCTGGTGTCATGTGACTCCTGACTTTGTCCACCCCAGTCCAACACCGGCACCTCCACATCAAGAGATTCCCCCCTATCACGGTGGCTCAGTGGTTAGCACTGCTACCTCACAGCACCAGGGGCCCAGGTTCAATTCCACCCTCATGTGATTCTCTGTGCAGAGTTTGCACATTCTCCCCACGTCTGTGTGGGTTTTCTCTGGGTGCTCAGGAATCCTCCTGCTGTGCAGGCTAGGTGGATTGGCCATGCTAAATTGCCCATAGTGTCCAGGGATATTTAGGTTAGGTGGATTAGACATGGGGAAATGCAGGGGTAGGGAAAGGAGTCAGGGTGGGATGCTCTTCAGAGGGGCAGCGTGGACTTGTTGGGCCAAATGGCCTGATTTCCACACTGTTATCATTCCATGATCTTAACTTCTTTTCATAGTTTTGCAACACAGATACTGGGTTTATAAAGGTTTGTGTCACATTTCAGGGCCTCAGATTCTGCTGTCACATATTGGAGGCAAACACGTTTGATGCAGTGTACGATAAAAATGCCACTCGTTGGAAATAAGTGTAGCTCGGAAGGGGTTAAATGCACAGAACACCACGCATATCAGTGTACGTTACTTTTCAGAGGACATGCCCGAAACAGTGCCATGTGACAATCAGAGACAAATTAATGTTTCACTGATGGTTTACACTCACTGTTACCATGACAGCCCCATTCATTTTAACTCAACAGCAATCACGGCCAAGTCAGGTCTGACCTTCTGCTCTTGGGGCAGGCGGCTAGAGTCAGTTTTGACTCTCAAATGGGAGTTTAAAAAATGAGAGACAGGGCAGTGAATGGGGAAGGATTCACAGAAAGAGAGAATACAAATAATAAGAGATAGAACAATTAGATCTACACTTTGAAAGATATGCCACAGAAGCAGGGTAAGTGTACTGTGTCCTTTACTTCAAATCAGTCCCTGACGATTAGCTGTTACAACTGAACAAAGTGAATTTGTTTCTCTGTGTGGTCAGCTGACTGTGTAAACTGGTCTAACCTCATCCAGAGACCTCGATCCATTATTCGAGAGAATGAAGAAATACACAAGGATGTGACAGATGTCTGGTTTTACATCACAAAGACTGTTGTTCCCCTGGGTTACACAAGGAGACAGAGGGCCAAAAATCAACATAAAATACACAGCATTCAGATGATTGGAAATCAAACCAGAAAGTGCTAGAGAAACTCAGCAGGTCTGGCAGAATCTGTGGAGACAGAAACAGTTAATGTTTCGAGTCCATTCTGACTCTTCTTCAGAAGGGTCTAGGCCCAAAACGTCAGCTTTCCTGCTCCTCTGATGCTGCTTGGCCTGCCGTGTTCATCCAGCTCTACACCTTGTTATCTCTTCTTCAGAAGTCAGCAGGGTTCTGGATATTGGGCAATGTGCTTCCACTTAGAGAGCTGCTCCTGTTCCTGTTAGCTTCCATCAGCATCCTCTTGGTCACTGATTCGTTCCTAACCTTCCATCCTATCACAGACCTCCCCTTGTTAATCCTCTTTCAACACTCCCCCATTTGCACTTCTTAAAAATTTCTTATATCTCTAACTTCTCTCAGTTTTGATGGAAGGTCACAGCCAGGAAATGTTAACCCTGTTCATAGTTTGCTATTGCGTCAACTCATGGGCAAACGTCAAAATCGAGAACGTATCCACAGCAGAGCAGATCCTACAAGAATTTAACTTATTCCAGGTTCAATTAAATGACGTGAGTTTTCGATCTTATGGAAGATCAAAAGTACAAATGGTTCATCAGAACTGAAATTAAACAATTCAAACCATATATTTGGTACCCTTAAAAAAGTAGAGAGAAGGTGAGTTATTGGAGAGCAGGGATCAAGACTTTGCTAAACGAAACAACTGAAAGAACTTTGGATGCTGGAAATCAGAAACGAAATCAATTTCTAGCAATTTCTGTCTTTGTTTTTGATCAAAACTTTGCTATCGTTATACCCTGCCTTAAAGGTATCTGAACGAAAGAGAAAGAGGGGGAGAGAAAGTAAGAGACAGCTGCTGACCATGAACGCTTTCTCAGCACCAGGACAGCAGTACAGTGAGATTTACAATGCTCTCCATTCCTTCCTGGAGCAGATCCACAGAATCTGTGACAATAGAGAATATACATCATCACCTGTGACTACCCAGAAATCAGGTTGAGAGTTGTTTTGTTCTCTATGTCATGGGGTAAATTTAGAGAAGTCAGCAAGATCAAAGGCATATCAGTGACCGGTGCTGTGACAGGCTGAGAGCCCCATCGATATAAGCCCAGCCAGCATTTTACTCCAGTGTAGGGAATACCAACCCTTGATAGATGCCCTGCAATATTAAGATATTGAACAGTACTGCCCAGGATGCTGATGTAAGCAAAATTCCAGGAGAAAGATCACAGGATCTTCCTTAAAAAAAAGCTTCCCTTTTTATTTTATTTAAGCAACCTTTCACTTTATATATTACCAAAGTGTCAGAGATGGGAGTTGCTCATGCCTGTAAACTTCAGGAATTTGTCCAACCAGACTTGGCAAGAGCAGTTTAGGGGCACGGTGGGAACCAATGTTATGATCTGGTGGCTTCAGAGACAATAGCACTGTTTTGTTTCCAATGAACCGAACCAATTCAACGTTAATATAAACTCGACCCGTCGGTCTGGACCTGATTACAGTGCAACAATTATTTAACCAGGCAACAACCAAAACACAACACAGTTAGGATACAAACACCTTCAGGAGCTGGGAGTTATTTATATCAACCAAGGATGCAGACTCAACTCACACTTCAGTGAGTCTGCAATGTGACTGGTCAACTTAGGAATGAAATGTGTCCTTCTCCATAAAATGCAATTTTAATTCTTCTGACACAAAACTCTATTGCTAAGGTTGATCATTCACATCCCACTTGACAGGAGCTGTCTCTGTAAATGTACTCAACAGGATAAAAAATAATAAAGAATGAAACACAATTTGCTCCAAGCCTGCTTAAAGGACACTCCAATGATTTTACTGGGCACATGTTAACACATCACCACACAGTCGGCTCACACAAAAGGGACATGGAGTAATCATTCTAATGTCAACAAGTTTGGGCACTGAGTTCTTAGTTGGGATGTCGCTGAATGTTCGATCGGCAATATTCCTCTCTGGCTGTTTTTTGAGCGATATTTTGTTATATTCGGGGGATCGACAGCTTTTGCCTCAGGTTGCAGTATCCCAAATGCAGCCTTAAGCAAGGGCTACTGTCTTTCCAGGACTGGTCTAGTGTCTCCATGAAATGAAGAATCAACTCCAGGGTACAGTTGAGAACAAAAACCCAAGGAGAGACTCATAGGAACAGTGGAAATCTTTCCTTTGAACATTTCTGATTATTTGTTGTTTATTTTGGAGATGGGGAAGGAAAGATTCTATCTGACAGACAGTCCAGGAATGCAGTGTGCTGAAGGTCATTCAATTTATAACCCTTTCTACTTGTTTCAGTGAGGTGTGGGAAGCACTGGATAGGAGGCAACTGATTGGCCAGCTCTGGTTGCTGTGAGGACACTCAAATGTAACTGGAATGAGTGGGACTGGAGTCACGTGGATGTTTGTTCAACAACCCAAAGCCTCTGGTGATGTTCTGTCTCTGGTGACTCTCGACATCAAGCAGATTTTATTGAGTTTCGCAGTTTTCTGTCCAATGGGATTTAAACTAAATGACAAAGATTATTACAACCGTGAACTAATTCATTTTTCAGCAAGCTGATGGAGACTTGGCTGTAAAATGTGAGAAGAAAGAATTTGCATTTTGGTAGTATCTTTTCCAGCCCGAGGAACTCTGTGGGTTGTGAAATGCAGTTACTGTTGATATGTAGGAAACGCCACAGCCGTATTGCGTACACCATGATCCCAGAAACAGCAATGCCAGAAATGACCTGATAATCGTTTTGTTGGAGGATTGAGGGTCAGGTCACCGGGGAGAACTTCTCTCCACTTCTCTCTGAAATGATATCATGGATCATTTGCACCTGCCTATGAGGGCAAACAGGCCTCCATTCAAGGTCTAATCTAACAGACAGCATTCCCAACACTGCCGCACTCCTCCAATGCTGTACTGAAATGTCAACCAAGCAAATAAATGATGTAAAGGACACTCCAATGATTTTACTGGGCACACGTTAAACATCACCACACAGTCAGCCTATATTCATCCACAAATGATAAATTCCACAAACAGAAAGGGGAAGATCTGAGCTCATCGCTTGCATCTTGCTGGTTTATTGCTACAGACACTCAGCGACTGCAGGCACAGCCCCTTTATTACAAACTCAGCCTTTCCAGATCCTTCATTTCCTTTAAGATTATCCTGAAAACTCCCTAAGTTGTTGAGTATCGTTTTAAAACCTCATCCTTTTGCCTAGTGGTCATTTATTTCCAATTCCGTCTCTGTGCTGTGTTCAGGGATTTCTTTTTTCAAGTTATAATGGAAGTTATTATTTATGAACCGTCAATCACAATTCAAAACATCACAAATATGTAAAACACATAGTAATTTCCAGCTGGTTTCTCTGACCTTGATGATGTGACTTCATCCCAGGCCGAGAGCCAGGGGTTTACAAACAGATGCTAACTTGCTGAAACTTCCCTCAGTAATTAGCTTCTAATTAACACCATGATCTGCCAATTTAGCCCACATTCCTGTAGGGAATACCTCTGGATCATAAGTGGTTTTTAAAGGGGCAGGTTTGGCCCAAACGCCTTCATTTCAGTGATTTCCTTCACTGCCAATTAGGCTTTGAAATGCCACAGCAGTAACCTCTGGCAATCTCACCCACTTTCCCATCCTGTAAGTAACTCCTTAAAACCTAGCACTTTCACCAACATCTAGCCACCCTTATTTCAGTTTCAAACCTTGCTTTATAATATGCCTATGAAGGGTTTCGAAACATTTTATTATGTTAAAAGCATCATATAAATGCAAGTTGTCATTGCCTGCATCTAACTGTGTATGTGCGCGTGAGTGCGTCTGTATGTGTATCTATATGCAAGTGAGAATAAGTGTGCATCTGTATCTATGCAAAGGTGTGTGTTTGTGTATCTAAGTATGTTTCACAACTGTGTACGATGACGTATTTCCAAATCAGGATGGTGAGTGGAAATATATCTAACATAAGGGGGCTGCACTCATCCAGGCAAATGGGGAGTGACTATTTAATCACACTCCTGACTTGTGCCTTGTAGATGGTGAACAGGCTTTGGGAATCAGCTGTAACCAGCACTAACTCCAGTAAGTAATGTGCTTGCTTAATGTCTGGATATGCTCACTTTATCTGCAGCTCCCTGAATCCTGAAGATTGTGAAGGTGTTGGAAGTGTTTCAAACTGTAAAGTATCTGCCAACTACCACTATAATTTTCTTGCCCAGAATCAGATTCATTCTGACGTATCACCTGCCTCTATCTATCCCCATCCTGTAAAGTTCTAACTGCAGGTATTACCATATGAATCTAAAAGCCTTAAATGGGCAATTCTGCATGTTTCAAATATCTGTTTCCTTCTGCCCTGGATTTTATTCACTCTCTGGCTATGTTTTCCTGGAATAAAGGCAAAATCGTTAACAATTCCTTCCTAATCTGGCTATCATGAAAGCAATTCTAATCTTCCACTATCTAGTTTTAAAACAATATTTTAAAGAGGCCATTCAGCCCCTTGAGGCTGTTCCACATTCAATTAGATAGTTGTTATTCCACATCCTAGGGCCAATTACCCACCTGGTTCCTCAGCCCCGAATACCATTGTCGAATATGAATGGACCAATCTCAGTTTTGAAATGTTTAATTAATCCCCAGCCTGAACCAAATTCCGGATTTCCATTCTTTTGGTTTTACAAAGAGGCTGACAAACTGCAGTGAAGCCTCAGGCTGTACAGAGGCCTCCAAGGTAAAGCCATCCATGTCTGCGGAGGTTCAGCGTGACATTTCTCACAATGCTGGTGCTTGCAAATCTCCTCACGCCTGCATTGTGACTTTGACACACTCAATATGCTCGAAGCTCTTCTGTTCTGCAACTTGCCCGATCATCTGGGAGCAACTGAATTACATTCACAGACTGGAAACAGTTGTCAGTGCCCTTTGTGTGAGCGCAATGATGACATACATTCGTCGCATTGTATGTCACAGGGTAACGCACTCTCTGTGAGCCAGAAGGTCACGGGTTCAAATCCAACTCCAAGGATTTCAGCAGAAAATGTAGGTCACTGTCTCAGTACCAACAGAGCACCGCATTGTCGGAGGGTCAGTGCAAAGGGAGCATTGCACTGTCGAAGGGTCAGCGCTGAGGGAGCGTCGCACTGTCAAAGGGTCAGCGCTGAGGGAGTGCCGCACTGTCAGAGGGTCAGCGCTGAGAGACAGCCGCACTGTCAGAGGGTCAGCGTGAGGGAGAGCCGCACTGTCAGAGGGTCAGCGCTGAGGGAGAGCCGCAATGTCGGAGGGCCAGCACTGAGGGAGTGCCGCACTGTCGGAGGGTCAGCGCTGAGGGAGTGCCGCACTGTCGGAGGGTCAGTGCTGAGGGAGTGCCGCGCTGTCAGAGGGTCAGTGCTGAGGGAACGCCACGCTGGTAATGGTAAAAAGTTGCAGCATGCTGCTATGCAGAGGGACCTGGGTGTCCTTGTGCATGAATCACAGAAGGTTGGTCTGCAGGTACAACAAGTAATTAGGAAGGCAAATGGAATTTTGTCCTTCATTGCTAAAGGGATTGAGTTTAAAAGCAGAGAGGTTATGTTGCAGCTGTACAAGGTGCTGGTGAGGCCACACCTGGAGTACTGTGTGCAGTTTTGGTCTCTGTACTTGAGAAAGGATACACTGGCACTGGAGGGGGTACAGAGGAGGTTCACTAGGTTGATTGCGGAGTTGAGGGGGTTGGTTTATGAGGAGAGACTGAGTAGATTGGGATTATATTCATTGGAATTCAGAAGATTGAGGGGGGATCTTATAGAAACATATAAAATTATGAAGGGAATAGATAAGATAGAAGTAGAGAGGATGTTTCCACTGGCAGGTGAAGCTCGGACAAGAGGGCATAGCCTCAAGATTAGAGGGAGCAGATTTAGGACTGAATTGAGAAGGAACTTCTTCACCCAGAGGGTTGTTAATCTATGGAATTCCTTGCCCAGTGAAGTAGTTGACGCTACTTCAGTAAACGTTTTTAAAGCTAAGGTAGATGTTTTTTTGAACAATAAAGGAATTAAGGGACATGGTGAGAGCATGGGGTAAGTGGATCTGAGTCCACAAAAAGATCGGCCATGATCTTATTGAATGGCAGAGCAGGCTCGAAGGGCCGGTCAGCCTACTCCTGCTCCTAGTTCTTATGTTCTTATGTCGGAAGGTCAGTGCTGAGGGAGTGCTGCACTGTCGGAGGGTCAGCGCTGAGGGAGTGCCGCACTGTCGGAGGG
>JAHRHZ010000048.1:32184513-32194664 GCA_024137785.1 Ginglymostoma cirratum | reverse complement strand
GGGTCAGCGCTGAGGGAGTGCCGCACTGTCGGAGGGTCAGCGCTGAGACACTGCCTTTCAGGACAGATCTGGCCTCGAAGGTGGATGCAAAAGGTTGCTCAGATGAAGAAGAGTAGGGGTCTTTGGGATCACAGACTGATAGCTGTCCCTGCAGCGCACCCCATTCTGAGGTGAACCATGCTGCAGAATGCCATGATAATATTACAAGAAGAGAAACAATAGGTCACAGCCTCCCGAGCCATCTCCACCATCCGAGCAGATCATGCTTGATAACCCCTGTCCACATTCTCATCTCATTCCCAAACATTTTGATTCTCTCTGGTCCAGATTCTGCCAGGCAGGAATGACTTGGAAGCCCACTAAAACAACAGGTGGGTCCCAATTCCAGGATTCCCAATGTTTCCAAATTTTGGGCAGCGCCTTTTAAAGGTGCAGGCCAGTTCAGGTTGTGATCCTGCACCCAGCAGGATGACCTCCAGATTGTCTCACTTTTGAAAGCTCCAGGGAATGAGGCCTATCTGGATCTTCCACACAGATGATGAGTATGATAAAAGGTAAAAAGACCTTGCCGTCACTAACTACTCTCCTCATTACCTCAGGCAACGTAGAAGTACATAGAGGTCCTCAAATCGTCTGTGACGGTGTAAAATGGATAATATTGGATGGACTATTTGTTATAAACTCCCCCATTGTCTACTTATTAAATTACTTGTTCATGGTGAAATAACTCCACAGAGGCCAGTATCCCATCACCAAGTCACCTTTTATTTACATGCAGCAAGTCCTTGACACTGATCCAGCTCCCTCAGAGCCAGCTCTCAGAGTTAGCAGGATGTCTGACGCTCCTGTTCTTATCTGTCAGCCAGGGCTCCCTGATTGGACCAGGTTAACAGCCCCAATCAGGGAAATTGCATTCTATAAGGTCCATCTGGCTGATCTTGTTATTAATCACTACATCCCTCCCCCTGAGTCCGAGGATATAGGCTGGGTCTTTTCGTTTTTAGCTTCCCCGGGATGTTTTAGCACCGGGTCAGGGTCCTCCAACTCTGCCTCTGATTCGGGAGGCGTGTAATGCACAGTAGCTCACCTCTTGCACCCAGAGCGTCTCTTCTTCAGGCAGAAAAGATGTGAAGGACATGACATCTGCTGCGGCCATGTCAGATTCCACAGTCTCTTCAATGCTTGATGGAGTGGGAGAACCCATGGTTCCAACTGTTCCGGGGAGCTGGGCACATTTTGCTCCCACACCATTTGAGAGTTTGTAGCTTTTATATGGCCCATGTGCTCACTCAGGACTGTCATACCTACTCAAACCTCATACATCACTGGACCTGACCTCATGTCATCCATGTCTCTTACCCATGCAGGGCCATTCCTGTGGTTCCTACACCAAACTTCATCCCCAAAGTAAATTGTCTCTGTTACTTGGTAGAATTTTATGTCTAGCACTGCTGATCCTGATGCCGTTTCACCTTCCCCTCCATGCCCAGGAAGATCTGGTGAGGAGTCTTCTCCCCATTAGCAACACCACTGGAGCTATCCCTGTAGTTGCATGAGGGGTGTCCGATAATCGAATAGGAACCAGGACATTTTGGTATCTAGTGAAGCTGTAGACAGTTTCTTTAAGCCTGCCTTCAAAGTTTAGACTGCTTTTTCATCCAGACCATTGGATGATGGATGGTTTGGAGCTGTCCTTGCATGACAAATACCATTCGATTTTAGGAAACACTCAAATTCTCTGCCTGTAAACGATTGCCCGTTATCTGTGACCGACACTTCCGGGAGTCCGTGTATTGCAGAAGGTATAGAATCCCTACAGTGTGGGAACAGGCCCTTCGGCCCAACAAGTCCACACCGAACCTCAGAGCATCCCACCCAGACCCACACCCCCAACAACCCACCCAACCCACACCTCCCTGAACACTACGGGCCATTTAGCATGGCCAATCCACCTAACCTGCACATCTTTGGACTGTAGGAGGAAACCAGAGCACCCGGAGGAAACCCACGCAGACAGACGCCCGAGACTGGAAACGAACCCGGGTCCCTGGCGCTCTGAGGCAGCAGTGCTAACCACTGAGCCACTGTGCCGCCCCAAAGATGTTCACAGTTTTTCTATCATCATCCCCGTGTTTGATGAATGAACTCTATACACATCCAGACACTTTGAGTGGGTGTACACAACGACTAAGAACATTGAGCCCATGAAAGGACCTGCACAGTCAATGTGTGACTGAGTCCAGGGTTTACCTGGCCATTCCTACGAATATGAGGGAGCTGCTGCTGGTGATAATTTTTGCCCTTGTTGGCACTCTGAACACTGCCCCACTAACACAGTTATGTCTGCATCCAGTCCTGGCCATCAGATATGACTTCTAACAAACATCTTCATCTTGGAAACCCCTAGTGGTGCTCAGCCAGTATCTGGCGGTGACCTTTGCTCAGGACAATCACCCCTGTTCTCCACAGTAATATGCCACCCTCTACTGTGATCTGGTCTCTCTGGGTCCAAAAAGGTTTCAATTCTGGTTGTGATGGCCCTTTGGTTTACCCCATCACCACCAGCTGTTTCAGTTTTGCCAGGACTAGATCTTCCTGTTTCCAAAGTCTGAAATTGTCAGCTGTGACTGGAAGTGTGTCCAGAAACTTTAAAACCATTACAGACTTATCCAGCTGTGAACAGCGGTTTACCATTTGTTTAAAATCCCTGAAAAGGCAAACCAACCCATCAGTTTTCATAATCGGTACGACCGGCGCTGCCCATCCCACAAACTGGACTGGTTTGATGATTCCTTCACTTTCCAGCCACCTGATTCCTGCCTCTGCTATTGCTCCTGGGACAAATGGCACTGGGAGGGCCTTGCAGAATCCTGGAATTGCTTCCTGGTCAATTTGCAATGTGGACCTGGGCCCTTTGATAGTCCCTTTTCCTGAAAAACCTCTGGGTATAGGCAGCCATTTTCTAATCAAAAAGTGGTGAGCCAATCAAGTTGAATCTTTCTCAACCAATTTTGCTCCATCAGGTTTGGGCCCAAGCCTTTTACTACAGTCAACTGTAACTGAACAAGCTGCTTTGGGACCGAAATTGTACCCTTAATCTGTAAAGGTTCCCAGCACAGGCTCTCAGTTTAGCTGAGGTCTTGTGCAAACTTAAGGGTTGGAGTCCAGAGCAAATCTTAGTAAAGACCAGTTCCGTAATCACTGATACAACTGCATTAGTACCAACCTGCATTACAACTGGGTAACCATTTAACCAGACATTTATGTTGATTGGTTCTGATTTGGATGTTGCTAAGCAATGTTAATGTTCCAAACCAGATGTAGGCGGGCTTTCTAGGGTGTGCACTCTCCTGGATACCAGCCTATAAATTTTTTTACTCAGTTCAGGCCTAGTGGGACTCATTTACAGTCTTGAGTCTGCATACCAGCAGTAACTACAATGGCTTACCAGCCCAGGTCCTCAAGAAACTTTTAACCATTTGGCCGAGGCTTGGCTTTATTTTAAGGTTTTGCCGTGGGCGGATCTGGAGTCGCTCTGTTCAGGATATGTCCTGAGTGAGCTCTGCAATCACCTTCACTCAAGTGGTATTCCCCCAAGCTCAGTTGGACTGGCGAGAGTGACCATTTCCATCAGAATACCTTGCAACTCGTATGCTCTACTTGCTGCATTTTCCAATGATAAAGCCAGTTGTAGCATCTGTTTGAAGTCCAGCTGGGCTTCAGCTACTAGGCGCTTTTGTACGGTTACATCGTTAATCCCACACACTAAATGGTCTCTCAGCATCTTATTGAAGGTTAAGCCAAAGTCATATGCCTGTGCCAGTTGTCTTAGCTTCATTAAAAATCCCAAAGAAAAATGTATTCTTTCCACAAACTGGGCCCAGTCTTCAACAGCAGGATCAAACAAGTCAACCTTCCTAAATAACAGCATGAGGCCAGAAATGCTTACTCCAACTCAAAGATGATCGTTGCAAGTGAATTTGTTCAGGAGCGTGCTTTGCTCTTGTCATGGCTGAGAGGCTGATATCCAGTCACCAAGTCACCATTTGTTTACACGAGGAGAGTCCTTGACCCTGATCCAGCTCTCAGAGTAAACCGAACCTCTGACCCGCCTGTTTATACCTCTCAGCCAGGGCTCCCTGATTGAACCAGATTAACAGCCCCAATCAGGGAACTCATATTCTATGAGGTCCTGGCTGACCTCATTACAATCTTACAATGGGATGTTGGCATTTATTGCCCATTCCTAGTTGCCCCTGAGAAGGTGGTGAGCTGTCTGGTTGCTGCCACTGTTGCCCATTAAGCTGGTACTTGCTTGGTGTATATTGCAATGTACTTACTACACTAACAAAGATATTTATAGTCAGCGTTTGCAACATTTTCAAAGGGGATGGCTGTACCTAATAAGACAGCATTTCAAGGACATTTCAGCTCATGTATCTCAGAAGATAATGAAGTAGTCACATTGCCTCACAGTTTGAACCTCCCATTACAAATCTAATATTTGCATATTCCATAATAACACGGCTGTTAATTGATGGAAGAATAACAGAAAGTAACAAAGTGGAAGGTACAATTTTTCTTGTCCTTCCTCAATAGCCTTTGCTTTAATTCTGGCAGGTGCCAGTTCACAATGGTGGGGGGGGGTGGGGGGGGTGGGGGGGGGCACGGTGGGCAATGTCAGATAACCAGCCCAGCCTGGGTATAAGAGCAAGTTCCCAGTGCTTCAGAGGATGTGGTGTGTGATAACATACTGTCTGAGCTTCACAACAGAATTATGAACATTCTGGAAATCCCTCCAATGCCTTCGCCTCTCTCTATTGCTGTAACCTCCTCCAGTCCCATGGTCCTCCAGGATCTCTGAGCTTCTGTAACTCTAACGGCTTGTCCATTACTGCCTTTTACCACTCCACTACTGGGGACGTGCTGTCTGGGCCCCAAGCTCCAGAATTCCCTCTTTTACCTTGTCTCCTCCTTTAAGACTCTCGTTAAAGCTGACCTCTTTAAGCAAGCTTTTGGTCACCTGTCCTGTCACTTCTCCATCTGGATCAGTGTCAAGTTTCTGTCTGATATTAACTGACCTGCAGAGTGCCTTGGAGCATTTTACTACAATAAACCATCCGTATAAAGGCAATTTTTTGTTGCTTTGGTACTTTGGAGAAAAAGTGAAAAACAATACAGGGAGAAATAATAACAGAAAAGGGAGAAGAGGCTAAATGAGAAGAATGACCCATTAAGGATGTCCCGGGCAGTGTATGCCAAGGTGACGTTCAGTGACTTTTTCATTGAGTGTATAGTTTTCCAGGAGGTCTCTGCCTCTGAGAATCCACCAGCTGGTAACTCAGTTGTGTTAGCAGCTGCTGCCCAGGCAGGTGATCAAGAGATGCAATTTTTAATAAATCAAGTATTTTGAGAGGTTGTGCAATAAATCACTTACTACAATCTGCACTCTGAGGCCTTCTGAAGTTTCACCTTGTTTGTCTATGTCGTCATTCTCTTTGTTGTTTGAATGACAGCTTTGCAGAGAGTCTCACAGTTACACACCATTCTATCGCTGAACCAGTGATCCCAAGCCCATTCTAAAGACCTGGTTGCATGTGTTCAAATCTCACTTTGGTATTTAAATTCAGATTAATTGGGAAGGGATTACCCAGTGGTACAATTTTATGGCTATTAACCTAAAGACCCAGGTAATATTCCAAGGAGCTGGGTCCAAATCCTACTTCAGCAGATGGTGGGAATTTGAATTCATTAAAAAAAATCTGGAATTAAGAATCAGATGATGACCATGAAACCATTATCGATTGTCAGAAGAACTTAACTGGTTCACTAATGTCGTTTAGGGAAGGAAACTGCAGTTCTCACCTGGAGATAGCCAGAACTGCAGATGCTGGAGTCAGAGATGATACAGTGTGGAGCTGGAGGAACACAGCAGGTAAGACAGCATCAGAGGAACAGGAGAGTTGACTTTTCAGGTCGAGACCCTTCTTCAAGACTCCTGATAAAGGATCTAGGCCTGAAACATCGAATCTCCTATCCTTCTGATGCTGCCTGACCTGCTGTGTTCCTCCAGCTCCACACTATATCGACTCTGCAGTTCTTACCTGGTCTGGCCTACATGTGACTCCAGACCCACAGCAATGTCCTATGGGCAATAACTGCTGGCCTAGCTATGAATAATTTTTTAAAAATCCAATTAGCCTGATAAAAGTTCTGGAATAAAAAGCATCTATCAGTCAATGATGAACTCAAAATGGCCAGACTGTTGCAAAGTTCAAGCAGCTTCAGTGAAGCTCCCTGGAGAGAGAGATCTGCTATTCTGAATTGGTCTGGTTGAGATGTGGCTGTTTCCATGGACTGTGGTTTACTTTTTCCTGCTGTGGGAAAGGTCCCAGAAACCACCCAAGAAGGCAGCTCACCCCCACCACCTTCTCAAGGCCAATAAGGGACACACAGTGAATGGTGGCTGAGGTGAATGGAATTTTGTAAAAGGTGTGTATTCTAAAATAAACTAAGAAGATTTGACCCAGAGTCACAAACAAACAGGTGACTACAGGAATACCCATTAAATTGAGGAAGTCCCACTAATCTAATTTAGAATTAACTCCAAATAAACTAAATCCATCAGTTAAACCATAACATTATTATTAGAGAGGCATTCTGGCTGGAACTGAAATCAGATGCTTTACACTCACCCAATGTGTCAAATTACTGAATGGCAACAGTTGCAGGAACTCCTATCTCTCTTTTCAATATGGCATCTTAAAGTTATTGACCTGACCCTTGGCATTTAGTCTGATGCTTTACGTTCCTCCTTGTTATGTTTTTAATACTTTTCAAACCTTCTTAAACAGGAGTTTTAATGACTACAACAGACCCAGGGACTACAGCAGTTTGAGAAGCTCATTCACTACCACTTGCTCAAGGGCAAGTAGGGATGAGAAGAAAATAGTGGCCCGATTGAATGGTCTCGATATCCAAGTGGGCATTTTATACTGACCTGGAAGAGTGACGTCCAGACATGGAGCAGCCACATGGTCACCGCTCTCTGATAGGATGCACTCCAGGAGTTCTCCACACATGACCACCCACCAATACTGTCCCAGCCCACACTCCTGGCATCGGTTACCACAACATGGCAATCCTCACTGTACACTGCCCTCCCACAGCCAACTGAATTATCATCGTTTGGGATGATTGTTCATTCTCAGTTAAAGTCTCCTTCTCCATGCAACATTCGTATATTTGTTTGCCCAGTTTGGGTTCCGCCAGGGCCACTCAGCCTCTGACCTCATTACAGCCTTGGTTCAAAACAACTGAATTCCAGAGGCAAGGTGACAGTGACAGCCCTTGACATCAAGGCTACATTTGACTGCGGAAAACACTCTGCTGGTTGGAGTCATCGGTTGGCACAAAGGAAGATGGTTGTGGATATTGGAGCTCTTTCATCTCAGCTCCAGGACATCTCTGCGGGAGTTCCTCAGGGTGGTGTCCTAGACCTAACCATCTTCAGCTGCTTCATCAATGACCTTCCTTCCATCATAAGGGCAGAAGTGGGGATGTTCACCAACGATTGCACAATGTTCAGCACCATTCTCAATTCCTCAGATACTGAAGCAGTTCACATGCAACAAGATCTGGGCAATATCCGTGTTTGGGCTGACAAGTGGCAAGTGACATTTGTGCCACACAGATGCCAGGCTATGAGCATGACCAATAAGAGACAATCCAATTACCACCCCTTGACATTCAATGGTGTTACCATCACTGAATCTCCCACTATCAACACCTGGGGGTTACCATTGACCAGAAACTGAACTGGACTCACCACATTAACACTACAGGAGCAGGGCAGAGGCTAGGAATGCTGTGGCAAGTAACTCACCTGCTGACTCCCCAAAGCCTGTCCACCACCTACAAGGTACAGGTCAGGAGTGTGATGGGATACTCCCCACTTGTCTGGATGAGTGCAGCCCCAACAACACTCAAGAAGCTTGACACCATCCAGGAAAAAGCAGCCACTTGATTGGCACCACATCCACAACATCCACTCCCTCCACCACCGACACTCAGTAGCAGCAGTGTGTACCATCTACAAGATGCACTGCAGAAATTCACCAAAGATCCCCAAACAGCACCTTCCACATCAGTGAACACTTCCATCTAGAAGGACAAGGGCAGCAGAGAAATGGGAACGCCACCCCCTGCAAGTTCCTCTCCAAGCCAATCATCATCCTGACTTGGAAAATACACCACCATTCCTTCACTGTCATTGGGTGAAAATCCTGGAATTCCCTCCTTTGAGGGTCAACCTACAGCACACGGACTGCAGCAGTTCAAGAAGGCAGCTCACCACCACCTTCTCAAGGAGCAACTAGGGGTCCAACCAGCAATGTCCACGTCCCGTGAGTGAATAAAAAGGAAATTAAGTTTAAGATACAGTAAAAACAACACATCACAGGAGCATCATCTGACAAAATTTAACACTGAGCCACGTAAGCATGTTGGAACATCTCGGTATTGGGGTACTGCACAGATTCGAGACCAGACAGACGGTGTACCTTTCAGACAGGTACAGAACATCATGACGGGTTTGGTCTCGTGTGTAGATACCTGCTTTATTTTCAGCCAGGCTTCCAGTGCAATGGAGTTCATGTCCAATGCTCAGGCAGATAGTTAGCTATGTGCAACAATGAGTTAGCATAGAATTTAGAGCAGTCTGAGATATTTTAAGTGGAAACAGTCCTGTAAATAAACTTGAAGACATCTATGTCAATAACAATCTGATCTGCATGTTCTATGTTACACAAACTAACAAATAGCGCCCAGACCATATCATACAGGCAGTGGCATTTGACCCAAGTACACCACATCAGTCCCTGAGAACGAGGACAAAGAATAGGTTTAAGGAGCATTGTAAAGGTGGAGACAGAGGCAAAGAGGTTTTAGAGGAAATTCTCAGGCTTAGGGGCCAGGCCACAGCTGCCAAAGTGCAGTAAAGTGAACAGAGGGAATAAGATGTCTTTCTGAACCCTCCAAGATTCATAAAGAAAACCATTTAAATCAAACAGTTAAAGTTATTTTTGTTTTCCACTTCAGGACAACCCAACAAAGGGAACAAGTTATGAGGAGGAATTCTAATCCATATGTGCCAGCCATTTATCAGCTGAACAATCTCCTCACAGTGAGAGAAACAAAAGGTTATTGTAGCAACACTGGGATATTGCAGGCACCGGACACTGTTCAACTGACTCAGAGTTAATGTTAATAATTTCACCAGTGCATCAAAATGCAGCAAACTGAATATTTAGCTGACTTTACCTGGTAAATGTATTAAGTAAATCACAGCACACCCGTCACTCTGACTCACACACTCCACCGTCACTATGACTCACACACACACACACTGCCCTGTCACTCTAACTCTCTCACACACACACAGAGCTGTCACTCTAACTCTCTCACACACACACACACACACACATACACACAGCCCTGTCACTCTAACTCACACACACACACACACACACACAGCCCTGTCACTCTAACTCTCACACACACACACACACTTGCACACACTCCCCTGTCACTCTCACACACACACACTTGCACACACACTTGCCCGTCACTCTCACACACACACACACACACACAGCCCTGTCACTCTCTCTCTCACACACACACACACTCCCCCGTCACTCTCTCTCACACACACACACACAGCCCTGTCACTCTAACTCACACACACACACTTGCACACACTCCCCCGTCACTCTCTCTCTCACACACACACACACACTCCCCCGTCACTCTCTCTCTCTCACACACACACACACGCACTTGCACACACTCCCCCGTCACTCTCTCTCTCTCTCACACACACACACACTCCCCCGTCACTCTCTCTCTCTTTCACACACACACACACACACACACAAACACACACACACACGCTGCCCTGTCACTCTAACTCACACACACACACACTTGCACACACTCCCCCGTCACTCTCTCTCTCACGCACACACACACACACACGCTGCCCTGTCACTCTAATTCACACACACACACACACAAACACACTTGCACACACTCCCCCGTCACTCTCTCACACACACACACACACACTCCCCGTCACACTCTCTCTCACA
>JAHRHZ010000048.1:32168222-32184413 GCA_024137785.1 Ginglymostoma cirratum | reverse complement strand
CTCTCTCACACACACACACACACACACACACACACACACACACACTCCCCTGTCACTCTGACATACATACACACACTAGACACTATTTACTTCCCACCCCTAATTACCCTTGGTGGGGTGGTAGTGAACGTGCCTCTCGAACTGCTGCCCTCCCTGGCTCTTCATTAAAGCCAACAGAGCCCAGAGAAGATTCCATGAGGCTGTTTATAACATGTCACCACAAAAGGATTGTTCTCATTTTAAATGTGACCACACAAGGGGACCTTGTTCTCAGTGACCTTCACAATCACCGCTCCGCATTCAAACACAGCGCCATCCTCTGAGGTCAGGGCTGTGTAATTGGATCAAAATGGAGTCAATCAACAACAACTTTATTGATATAGCACCTTTAATGTATAAATAATCCCAAAATTTTTCAATGGGAATGATATTCAACAAAACACGGCACCAGCCACACAATGGGATATTCAGATAAACAGTTAGAAACATTGTCAAAGCAATGGGTTTTAAGCAACCTCTGAAATGAGGTGAAAGATAAGGAAGTCTAGACAAGGAATTCCAGAGCTTTGGATCCATGCAGTTGGAAGCCCCGCTATCAATGGTGGATGTTTAAAATCTGAGAAATGGAGGAATGTGGCGATCACAGAGGGTTGTTGAGTTGGAAGATGTTACAGAAGTAGGAAAGTGTACGGTCATGGAAGATTATAAAAGCAACGATGAGAGTTTTAAAACTGATGAATTACCAGATTGAGTAGGTCAGTGAGAACAGAGCCATGGGTGACCATAACTTGTCTGATATGGACTTTAACAAACTACATTATCTACAGATTAATGGCATGGACCAAACACACACAGGTGTAGAGATCCCTCCGACACTATTTTGCAACATTGAGGATTTCTCCCCAATTTCCAGACCAATATCTATCCCTCAATCAATGAAAACAAAGAAATTATCTGGCCGGCAGCACATCGCTGTTTATGGGATTTTGCTGTGCTGTAAATGAGCGAGCGTGTTTCCTACCTCACTGCAATGATTACCACACCACAAAGTACTTCATTGGGTGTAACAGACACTGGAACAACCTGAGGTCATTGATGCAAGCTCTTCATTCTGGTACCCAGCTGTTGAAGATTTTGCAAGCCCTCGATCTCATTGGCAGTGGGATTGGCCTGAAGTGTGTGGAGTATGGGAAAGCCATGAAGCTGAACAAGAGCAAGGCAGCAGCTGGTGCTGTCTCCATACGTGTTGGCACCAGATTTCCTGAGCTGTTTCTTATCCCCCACCAATTGAGACTGTCAGATTCAGCCAATAGTGTTTGATTCTATCCGGATTACTCCAGTGGGAACCAGTCTGTTAATACCCAATTCCAATACTGATGGCTGACCAAAGAAATCTGGGAATGATTCAAGCTGCTGACAGTTTTATTCCTCATCTCAATGAGGAACATTCAAGATAGTGAGAGAGATTCAGAGAAAGTAGGAAATGCCAATGCTGGAGAATCTGAGATAACAAGGTGTAGAGCTGGATGAACACAGCAGGCCAAGCAGCATCAGAGAAGCCGGAAAAACTTTCTGAAGAAAGGTCCAGACCTTAAATGTCAGCTTTCCTGTTCCTCTGATGCTGCTTGGCCTACTGTGTTCATCCAGCCCCACACCTTGTTATCTCACATTCAAGATAGAGCAAGTTTTCAAAAGCAGGGAGTAGAGAAAAAACATTTCCCATTGGTAAGAGGGTCAGAAAACCAGAGACAAGCTGAGGAGAATTTTTCTTGTGTATGATGGAAGCAATTTTCCATGATGAGTCAGATAAATACTGATAAAGGAAAGAATTTTCCGTGAAAGAGCTGAGGAAGGATGATTCTTTCGTAGGGTTATCCTGGCACAATGGAAAACTTTGGGAAGACATCACAGGCTAAAACCCACTATAGTCTCATTGCCAGTTGCAGAATTGAGCAGTCCCTGGGAATTAGCTCCAGAAGGTGAAGACCTAGATGTCACTCAGCCTTCAGCCTCCACAGCCTGTTCTTGGGCAGCCATGAGGAAAGATCAGGTCTCCAGGACTGCTGCTCAGTTCGGCACCAAAGGCAGCGGAATTGGGAGGGTGATGGGATGGATCAGCTGCAAGGTATCTGCAAGCAATCTTGAACACACAGCAACATTAAGGTTAGCTGATTGCTTGCTCTAACTGAGCTGGCAACTTACTGCCATAATCTGGCTCTGAACAGAGAAGATGCTGTAAATTTGTCATTTATTTTAAGAGACTGGACATGATCCAGAGCTAATAATGCATCATCATCATTGATTCAGAGACTATAAACCGACAACATGGAGAAACAGGGAGAAAAAATACAACTGAGAAAGAATGAGAGAGGGAGGGAGAGAGGGGGGAAAGAGAGAGAGAGGGCAAGTATGAGGGAGGGAGGGAAGAAGAGAGAGGGAAATAGTGAGAGAGAAAGAATAAGAGAGAAAGTGGGAGAGAGAGAAAGAATGAGAGAGGGAGAAGAATGAGAGACTGAAAATGAAATAACAACAGGCAGGTATAAAGAAATATGTTAAATAATCAAGATTGCTGTTGTCATGAAGAAACGGATAGACTTGCTGTAAATACTTTATTTTTTGTGTCAGCACAATAGAACCATTGGCCCAGCAGTAATCATAGGCTATTCTGTCAATTTGCCAGAATAACCCAAAACCAGTTCCAATTTCCCACTCTTTGCCCATAGCCTGGCACCTTCCGCAGCTTCACATGTTTATATCTTTGTTCCCTTAACAGATGCAGTGCTCTCTGCCTCAGTGATTCACTGCAGCAAAGCATTCCGTCATTTATTCTCTGTCCAGAAAGAATTCCTGGAGCCTGTCTCCTCTTCCTTTGAAGCCTTGAAAACTCCCTCCAAAAACACAGTTTGGCTCTTGGCTGAGTACCAAAATGAAGCACAGGCATGGGTCAACTTTTTTATCCTCACAACCCAGGGGCTGCTCTGTGAGGTTACTCCTCAAACTCCCATTCGCCTTCACAACACAGGCCGTACTGCATATTTGATTACTTGCATTGTCCGGCAGTTATAAAGGACTGATAAGTAAAACGTGCATTTGTGCAGTGAAAGATTGGAGTTGATTACGAATGAGATTATAGCATGGCATGGCTGAAAAGGCTTATATACCAAGTATGATTTCTTTGGAGTTCAGAAACTGAGTTACTGTAGACACTGTGATCTACAGAATGCAGTTGAACCTTTGGGTTTTATTGTTTATCCAAATCTTCCATCCCCTTTTCATTTAGATAACACAAAGACAGGTGGAGGGACAGGTAGTGTCGAGGAAGCAGGAAGGCTGCAGAAGGACTTGGACAGACCAGAAGACTGGGCAAATAAGTGGCAGATGGAATACCATGTGGGAACGTGTGAGGCTATGCACTTTGTTAGGAAGAGTAGAGGCATGGACTATTTTCTAAATGGGGAACGGCTTCAGAAATCTGAAGCACAAAGGGACTTACGAGTCCTTAACGGTAACATGCAGGTTCATTTCCCAGTTTAGAAGGCAAATGCAATATTCGTATTCATTTCAAGAGGGCTGGAATACAACAGCAGAGATGTACTGCTGAGGCTATATTAGGCTCTGGTCGGATAACATTTGGAATATGGTGAGCAGTCTTAGGCCCTGTATCTAAGGAAGGATGTGCTGGTGTTGGACGGGGTCCAGGAGAGGTTTACATGAATGATCTCAGGAATGAAGGACTTGTCACGCAAGGAGCAGCTGAGGACTCTGTCTGTACTCAATGGAGTTTAGAAGGATGAGGGGGGTATCTCAAACTTGCAGAATACTGACATGCCTGGATACAGCGAATGTGGAGAAGCTGTTTCCACTAGTAGGGGGGACTAGTATCCAAGGGCACAGCCTCAGAGTGAACGGACAACCCTTTCGAAATGAGATGAGGAGGAATTTCTTCAGCCAGAGGGTGGGGAATCTGTGAAACTCATTGCTGCAGAGGGCTGTGGAGGCCAAGTCATTGAGTGTGTTTAGGCAGAGATAAAAACAAAAGAACTGTGGATGCTGTAAATCAGGGACAAAAACAGAAGTTTTTGGAAAAGCTCAGCAGGTCTGGCTGCATTTGTGGAGAAAAATCAGAGTTAACATTTCGGGTCAGGTGACCCTTCCTCAGAACTGATGGTAGCTAGGAAAATGTTGGTTTATATACAGAAGATAGGGTTGGGGGAGGGGGTAAGGGGCAAATGATAGGTCAGGATAGAGAACACTTGGACAGACAAGGGAGTTGATAACAATCTAGCTAGGAGAGTGCATAGTTGTGAATGGGGACTGTTAGTGACTAACAATAGGTAGTGTATAATGGCAGACTATGTGATAACAAGGCCTGGTGTGTGGGGAAGGGGGCTAGAACGTGGGAGAGTTTAGGCCCTAAAATGATTGAACTTGACATTGAGTCCGGAAGGCTGCAGGGTCCCCAAGCGGAAAATGAGGCGTTGTTCTACCAGCTTGCACTGAGTTTCGTTGGAACACTGCAGCAAGTCAGAGACAGAGATGCTGGCCAGGGAACAGGGAGGTGTGTTAAAGTTGCAGGCAACAGGTAGCTCAGGGTCTTTATTGAGAGCAGAACGTAGATGTTCTGTGAAGCAGTCACCCAACCTACACTTTGTTTCCCCAGTGTAGAGGAGACAACATTGAGAGCAGCGAATGCGGTAGACTAGATTCTGGAAAGTGCAGGTGAAGTGCAGGTGAAGTGCTGCTTCATTTGGAAGGTATGTTTGGGCCCTTGGATGCTGGGGAGGGAGGAGGTAAATGGGCAGGTGCTGCACCTTTGCTGGTTGCAGGGGAACATGCTGCGGAGCTGTGGGGTTTTGGGGGGGAGGGGTGCGGAGAAGGGGGTCATGTTGGGAGTGAAGGAAGAGCGAACCAGGGTGTCCCGGAGCGAACAGTCCATGCAGAAGGTGGACCAAGAGAGGGGAGGGTAATGGGTGTCTGGTGGCGGAAATGGCACCTTATGATCTTCTGGATTCGGGTGCTGGTGGGATGATAGGTAAGGACAAGGGGAACCTTATCACTGTTGCGGGATGGAAGAGAAGGGGTGAGGACAGAAGTGCGGGAGATGGGTTGGAGCCGGTTGAGGGCCCTGTCGATAACGGAGCTGGGGAATCCTTGGTTGAGGAAGAAGGTGGACATTTCAGAGGCTCCCTTGTCAAAGTTGGCCTCGTCTGAACATATACGACAGAGACGGAGAAACTGAGAGAATGGGATGGAGTCTTTACAGAAAGGAGGGTGCGAGGATATATAGTCCAGGTAGCTGTAGGAGTCAGTGGGTTTATAGTGAGTATCAGTGGCCAGTCTATCCCCAGAAATGGAAACAGATGTCGAGGAAGGGAAGGAAGGATCAGAGGTAGCCCAGGTGAAAGTGAGGGCAGGGTGGAAATTGGAGGCAAAATTGATGAACTTTTCCAATTCTGGATGAGAGAGGGAAGCAGCACCAATGATATCATCAATATATCGGAAAAAGAGTTGTGGGTGGGGGCCGGAATAGGACTGGAATAAGGAACGTTTCACGTACTCTAGAAAGAGACAGGCATAACTGGGGCTCATGCAGGTACCCATGGCCACCCCTCTGACCTGAAGAAAATGGAGGAGTTGGAAGAGAAGTTGTTGAGGGTGAGGACGAGCTCGGCCAAGGGGAGGATGGTGGTGGTGGGTGGGGACGGTCAGGCCTTTGATCCAGGAAGAAGCGGAGAGCCCCGAGACCATCCTGATGGCGGATGGACGTGTAAAGGGATTGCACGTCCCTGGTAAAGAAGAGGCAGCTGGAACCTGCAAACTGGAAATCCTGAAACTGGTGTAAAGTGTCAAAGGAATCACGGATGTACGTGGGTAAGGACTGGCCCAGGGTAGAGAAGACTGAGTCAAGGTGAGAAGAGATGAGTTCTGAGGGGCAGAGGCAGGCTGAGGCAATGGGTCTGCCTGGAGAGTCCTGTTTGTGGTTTTTTGGAAGGAGGTAGAAAGGAGCTGTGCAGGGCTGGGGGACTATCAGCTTGGGGGCAGTGGTGGGGGGTGATCACTAGATGAGATGAGGCCAGGTACCATAGTTGATACATGGCTGATGTGCCACGGTGGGGTCATGAGGTAGATAGGTTGTTGATTAGTAAGGGAATCAAGGGTTACAGGGAGAAGGCAGAAGAGTGATTGAGAAATATATCAGTCACAATCGAATGGTGGAATAGACTTGATGAGCCGAATGGCCTAATTCTGTTCCTATATGTTATGGCCTTATTATGTTCAAGGTCCTTTTTCTCTCCTGTAATGCTAACCCACAGGAGTTGGACTGCGGCGAATCAAGAAGGCAGCTCACCACCAGCTTCTCAACTCGGAGCAGGCAATAATGCTGGTCCAGCCAGCAATACAATTGAAGGGAATCAATAAACTTTGTACTTCTCAGCATTCCCCCATTAGCAAATTCAAATTCAAGTTTTTTGTCAAAACAAAGTCTGCTTTTTCAGATACTGGTGATCTGAAATAAAAACAGAAAGTGCTGGAGAAACTCAGTAGGTCTGGCAGTGTCTGTGGAGAGAAAATCAAAGGAAAACAGCATTTTCTGTTTCAATTTTCTGTTTTCTACATTCAAACTGAAATGCCCTATATTGTGAACAAATATTAACTAAACCCTGGGAAACATTTCCTTTTTATTTCAATCCAAGTAAGAGTGAATAACATGCTTTTTTCTACCAACTGGCTTTCTATCTTTATTCAACATATTACTGAGCACCTTCTAAACTTCCATATGTACTGAAATTCCATATACTCTACATCTTCTGCATTCCTCTCTCCAAAACACTCAGTGATCCCTTCAACAAAACTCTCACACTTTGCCGAACATTCCTTGCCTTTAGTAACTCATTGCTGCTCCGCCTCTAACATTTCATGTCACTAAATGCTCACTAGCCACCGCCTCCCACTCTTGAATTGAGAATTTGGAGGAGGTAATGTTGACTTTGTGGGATTGGTTTGGCAGTGAATAGGCCCCAAGTCACATTCAAGCTCCTCCCAATGCTTACCCATTAAGGCAATAGAACTAAACTTGTGCAGAAACAGAAAGAAATTGAGGATTTGCTAACGTCACCATCTGACAGCATCATACCAAGTCAAATTTACCCTCCCAAATGTTTGACCATTCCTGGCCACAGACTAACTGCTTTATACAAACTGAGTTTATCTTTCCCCTTGTAGAATAACAATGATACATTAACTGCCCTCCTGAACCCAGCTAAAATGTATTCGTCAAGTGAGGACTGAAAAATAGTGCTCAGAGCCTCTGATAACTTCCCATTGACTCTGTCTTTGATACACGTTATTGGCATATGTTCCTTTTTTCCCAGCACATTCCTCCATTGGTGTTACCTAACAGGTATCCCACATCCTGCTCTGCTACACCGGCCTTGAAACATTCACTATCATTTATAAAATGAAAGACATCTCCAAGAATGGAATCTATAATCAGCATTTCCGCTGCAGTGCCAACCTACTCATAAACATTTTTGAAGTTGAGCTTCAAAACTCAAATCAAAGTCAAATGAAATATTGAGTCAACCAACATTCGTTCAGTCCTCTTCAATTTTGCATTTCTCAATAGTTGTGTAAGATTACAGAGCTCAGACAGTTAGTTTTCTGTGCAAGTATTGTGCCAACTATATTCCAGCTCCTACATTGCCCCAAGTAATGACGTCACCCTTAATAAATTAGTGATGATGAGATTAATGGCTCAGGGCAGACAGAATAGCACCTTCCAAATTATCATTTAATTGCGTGGGTTTGAAATGCTGATTTTCAAATTCTATTAGTGATGTCACATCAATTGTGGGAGTTACTTGAATTTTATGGACCAGCCATTCTCGATAGATGGCAATGGCAATAGCATACCACAATGTAAAATGGGAAATGATCAACAGGATTGTTTTAGCTCCCAGGTTCCATGTGGCGCTTTGTGCGAAATTAACCGTACAAACATTTCTGTCCTCACCTCCTCCTGTAACAGTGGATTGCACAGAGACAGTCAGGACTTGGGGAAGGGGCAACAAAGGATGACTTCCAAGGTGAGAGAGTCTGAGGTGAAATGGTGTAGAATGGGCCGTTACCCGCGAGGCTACAAGAATAAGGGATGGTTTCATATGAGATTATCAAAGGGTTTACCAGATTATATGTTGAGATGCTGACTACCCCAACTAGAACGACTGGCTACAGTCTGAGACTATGGGGTCGGCCATTTCAGATTCGGGTGAGATGGAATGTCTTCACTCAATGGGGTTGTGAATGTCTGAAATTGTCTAACCCTATTGCCGTGGTAACTCAGTCATCGATTAGACTCGAGACTGAGATTGTGAGAATTTGAGGCAAGTAAGTAGTGAGGCCAAAGAGCAGCCACGATCCCACTGAATGGAGAAGCTCTGAGGGAAAGGATGGTGTATTCTGGCACCTGCTTCTGCTCCTGTCATAGTCACTCCCGTCTGTAAGTAAAGAGGGGTAATGGGGTCTGTTACAGAGGTAAGCCTGGCTGCCAAATTTAGTTCACATTCTAACTACGGGCCATAGCAAAATGTAAGATCTAGAGGGCTAACTACAAAGCCACAAGATGCCACCATTTTGAAAAACAATAAATTTTACTATGCAACATTAGAACAGTAATCAATATGCAATACAGGTACAACTTTTTTTTAACACCCAGAATTAACATGAACTAAATGTGGTTAATAGACTATGAGTGAACTCTGCACCAAGAACATCAAATTGCACATGCGATCAGGACTAATCCCTCAGGTTTCTCAGCAACTCTTCCCAGACATTAATGAAGTGATGGGTCATCAACTCTCAGTTAGATTAACACTGGTTTCCAATATTCAGTAAAGCCAACAGTGTGGTTTCAATTCCTTCACGGCTGAGGTTACTATGATTCTCTTTCTCATCATCTCCTCTCACCTGAGGCATTGGTGACCCTCAGGTTAAACCACCATCAATCACCTCTCTAGGCAGACAGCAACAGTATGGTCTGGTGAGACTATGGTGACTTTACCTTTAGGTCAATCTCATTAAACTTCACAAGGCATTACAATTCTTCACTTTTACCAATCTAGCCATGAAACTCTCTTCACATGGACAGCCTTATTATCTGGTCTTGTTTTCATCAATCAATTTCCTTTCCTAGGCCTACACTTTCCTGATTCTGGAAACTGCACTCCCTCACAGAACCACTCGTTTTAAACTGACAGTGAGCTTCACTGAGTCAGTGCATCTGCTGGTCCCCACCCCGAGATCCTAACTTGCTCGGGTGCATCAAGCAAATACCACTTGTGAGCTTTTTCAAGTGATACACAACTTCTTCTGGGATTCCATAGCTCCCAGGATGTCCTTCACTACACAAACCTCACATAGTTCAGCTGTGTTTAGCAACATGGTTAAAGCAGCGTTGTCTACCATGCAGTCTTCTTTCCAAAATTCACTGTGACCTTTGAACGGCCCTTCAGTGACCTTTGAACTGTCCTGAATGATATACTGAAACCCTTGCAAAATGTCCCTAACGAAGCTGTCACCCAACAACTCTTGGAACTGTCCACTCCACAGATGAAATGTCACTGGCTTGTTCAGTACAAACAAACTGATGCAAGTTAAGACGATTTCATCACAGGTGTAAGATTTTTACATCTGCTTTCAAGACCTCAGTAGTTGTAAAGCTCTTTACAGCCAATGAAAGGCTTTTGAAGTGCAGTTTAGTTAAAGGAAGACCCAGTTTTTATACAGCCAGCTCCCACCAGCAGTAAGGTCATATGACAGGATAACTGCTTTTTTCATAGGCAGATATTAGTCAGGACATGGGCAAGAGCTTCTCTGTTCTTCCAAGACATGGCACAGGATACTTTACTCCCATCAGAAAGAGGGCATCTCTGATACTTCAGCACTCCCTCAATGGGGGCACAGAAAACAGAGTCCAGATCCCGTGCTTCAGTTTGAGATAGGAGTTACATCCTTCTCGAGCCCCTGGCTCGGAGGTGTGAGAACCACCCTGCGCACCCCCTTCATCCCTCCCCACCCACAGTGGGCCTGGCACTTTAAGATAAAAATGCCACAAAGGTGTTCCATATAGAGGGGAACATCACCCAGTGTCATCAGACAGTCATGGGGAAGGGAGAGTGAGCGAGACACTGACATAAGACAGCAGCAAAGACCAGGAGGTAGAAAGGAGAAGGGCGATGAGAGGGACTTCATTGAGGACCATCCCTTGGGGACTCACCAGAAAGGCATTCTCTCAGGGATCATTATTCTGCAGCTTCCTATCTGAGCACCAACCCAACACCCTTCGGCTCCCTGGCAGAAAGTGGGAACCATCTTTGGGAGGGAAGGCTAGGTCAGCACTCGCCCCTGTTCCATAAATTAACAACTCCAAGTGCAAGAAAAGAACAACAAGTGGGAAACTGGATTATTCTTATCGCAGCAATCGATTTACTGCCTGAACTGATTCTGAGCAGCCCACAATCAATGGTTATTTAATTTAAAATTTAATGAAACCAATCTGCGAGAAGTTTGAAAACATCCATTACATAAGGACATGAGTCTGCAAATAGATTGTTTGACATGTTTCACCAAATGCTAATCTTGCGTTGGGATTATAACAAAATACTTATTTAAATTCATTTACAGGATGAGGGCATCACTGGCTAAGCAGCATTTATTGCCCATCCTTAATTGCCCAGAAGGCAGCTATGAGTCAACCAAATTGCAGTGGGTCTGGAGTCACATGTAGGCCAGACCAGGTAAGGATGGCAGTTTCCTTCCCTGAAGGACTTTAGTGAACCAGATGCATTTTTCCTGACAACTGGAAATGGATTCATGGTCATCATTAGATTCTTAATTCCCGATATTTATTGAATTCAAATTCCACCATCTGCTGAACATTATCTGGGTCTCTGGATTAACAGTCCAGCGACAATACCACTAGGCCATCGCCTCCTGATTCTGGCAACTATTCTCTTGTCTGTGGGACCAGGCAGCATCATTAAACAGGGGAAGGCATCATTCAGAATGTGCTCCCCCCTCACACACTGACACCCATACGCTTGTTAAATACTTTACACTTGGAGTCTGAGAGTCGCTGGCCAAGCTGACATTTGTGACGCATCCTTCTAAATCTGTGACCTCTACTACGCAGAAAGATACAAGGGAACACCACCAAGAAACTAAAAACCTGTCCTCCTTAACCTTAAATCTATTCACTGATGGAGCACTCTGGGCAGGAGAATTCTAAAGGTTCGTAGCTCCAAGAGTGAAGAAATATCTCCCAATCTCAGTCAAATCCTGAGTCTGTGTGCAGTGTTCTCAATTCTTTCTCACTCAGCAACAATTTCTCAGCATCTGAGATCACGTGCCAGTCTTCACTCCAGTTAAGTGTCAACAGGAAACAGCTAGTCGCATGATTCACCAATAACCCCAGCTGGTGACTCGAGGCCTCCATGAAGCTAACTCCAGAGGTAAAAGAACTGGAGAGAAAGCAGGTCTGAAAGGGTTAATACTGCAGACACACCTTAACCACCTCACACTGATGGTGTCATACAGACTTGGTTGGAATAGCAGGGGAAAGGGCAGAACAGCTTAGGATCTCAAAGGAGTAAAGCCCTCCATTTCGCACTACAACAAGACCTCTTCGAGAGGTCTGAGCAGTGTGGGCTGTGGCAGGATTTCAGGCACGAATCTGGTGAGAAGTCTCAACATTGAGAGTCCATCTCACTCCATCTTCATGCTTTTCCAAGTTGGTGTGACACATTTCTCACAAAATAGCATCAAATACCCAGTTAAGGGAGGACTATAGTTTGTTAAATACCTTGTTAACAGCGAAACACTTCTCCTTAATATTCAGCTTCCTACTTTACCAAATGTGCCAAGTGTAAATGTCTAGAAACCTCAACATGGAAATCAGACCAGGCACCTGGTGAATTCAGCTGGTCGTGCTCCATGGTTACCACCCATAAACATCTCATGGCCACAGATATTGGATCTGACATGTGCCAGCCTATGCGAACCCTCATGGCCCATCTCTGAACCACTTCCAGGCCACTCTGCCCTTCAATGCTGCCCCTTGGGTTGCCCCGGTGGCTCTCATTGTAATGCTGCAGCAAGGACACTGTGTGCTCAGGGACGCATCCCCAGCTCAGGGACTGCACCAGGCTGTATCTCCGGGCGCATCACTCACTGTCAGAGCCCTCACTCACTCTGAGCCGACCCCGTTGCTCACAGCATCCCTGCCTTACAGGGTCTTGGCTGTTTGTGCTTCGTCCCCTCAGCCAGAGAGACCAGGCTGACAGTGCTGCCTCGCTGTTTAGCACAGACTCAAAGCCAGGAAGCTTCTCATTGTTGTCAACAGGTCTCAGGCAATTCAAGGGGGAACAGCCTTTGATCAGGGGGGTCCCAGTAAGTCAAGGGAAGCCTCTGATTCCAAATCGAGAGGATGGTAACAGTAACAACTGCAGGTAGCTCAAAGAGCACGAGAGACAGTGGTGAGGATTCATCTTACAACATGCAAAGTTCCTGGAGGATTGTAAGGCTCGAAGAAATTAGGGAGAGACAGAGGCAGACTGAGTTCAATCCTGCTCTCTATGAACAGTTGATTTGTTCTTTGAAACCTCTGCTGTTACTGCTCGTCACATGGAGGTTACGCGCATTGACAAGCAGCCAAGTTCCAAAGCCACATCAGTGATACCCACTTATTAATAAGTCATTGATTGCAGTATTGTAATACATAGTCTTTAATTTGATTCATACCAAATTACTGCAACAAATAGTGGATTAAGATTGCCTTTATGATGGGAGTCTTTTCACACACAGTTCCAGCTTGTTCCAGAATTGCCCAAATCTCAATTCTCCCCTCTCTGTCAAGGAATCAGCTTGCTCACAGCTCAGGTGCCCTCAGTGTCAGATGGCCATGGGCTCAGACTCCATTCCAGAGATTTGGACACGTAACTCTGGCAAATGTTCACATCATAGGAATTCTGCACTCTTGTAGATACCAGCTTGTGGATGAGGTGTTTTGCAAAGACCCCACTTGCCTCCTCTCAGTCAGAAAGTAAATTATCCCATTTGTAAAATTGCAAAGGGGAGACTAAGTAAGCAGGGAAGAGGCTCATGTGGAGCATTAACACCAGCATGGACCAGATGGGCCAAACGGTCTGTTTCTCTGCTGTAATTAGGTGAAATTCTAGGAATAAGTAACACAGTCTTTGAAAATAAGCATTTCTGAACACAGTGACATTCTCAGAACATGTGAACATACAAATAAGGAATGGGATAAAGCCATTCAATCCCTCAAGCCTACTCATCAATCTATACGGTCATAACTGATCTGATGGTGGTCTCAACTCCTGTCTGCCAACTACACCCTTTAACTTTGATCCACCCTCAGGAATAAACCAGCAAATGGCTGTTAGCTATTTTGTTGAGTTGAAACAAGGGTAGTGCGTGTATACATTCTGTCTGCAAAGAACAGCATCCTTTTTGTTCATTTGCAGGACGTGGACATTGCTGGCCAGGATTCATTGTCCATCCTTAATTGCCCAGAGGGCAGCTGAGAGTCAACAAAGTCAGTGCCCGAGTTCTGATGAAGGGTTACTGGACTTTAACCACGGCTAACCCACTGAACTTGCACATCCCTGGACACCACAGGCAATTTACCACAGCCAATCCACCTAACCCACACATCTCTGACTGTGGGATGAAACTGGAGCACCCAGAGAAAAACCACACAGGCATAAGGAGAACATACTATTCCTCAACTGTTCTAACTGGGCAACCCCTTTCTTTGAGATTAGACTCATCATAGATTCTCCTACAAGGAGAAACAACTACCTCATTAAGTCCCCTAGGAATGTGAATGTTTCAGTAAGGTCACCCTTCATTTTTCTAAACTTCAGTGACTATAGGCCCAACCTACTCAACCTCTCCCATAAGAAAATCCCTCCATACCTGATATCAGCCTAATGAGCCTTCTCTGGACGGTCTCCAATGCCAGTGTATCTTTCCTTAGATAAGGTGTCCAAAACTGTTCACATTATTCCAGCTGTGGCCTGACTAGTGTCTTGCATAGCTTTTGCAAGACCTCCCTGTATTTATATCCCATTCCATTTGAAATAAAGGCCATCATTCCTTTTGCCTTCCCTATTACCTACTGAACTTCTATGCTAGCTTTCTGTGACTCCTGCATGAGGACTCTCCAAATCCCTCTGTGCTGCAGCTTTCTGCAGTCTTTCACCATTTAAATAATATTCAGCTCCTCGATCCTTCCTGCTGAAGTGCGTGATCTCACATTTCCTCATATTATATTCCTTCTGCCAAGTTTTTGCTTATTTGCTTAACCTGTCTATATCCCTGTGCAGACTCTGCGCAGCATCCTCACCAGCCTTCCCACCTGTTTCTGTATCATCCACAAACTTGTCTGCAGTACATTCACTTTCATTAACATAGATTATAAATAACTGTGGCTATAACACTGATTCCTGTGCCACACCACTAGTTACAGATTGCTACCCTGAAAATTACCCCAACTCTGCCTTTTATTAGTGAAACCATCTATCCTTGCTAATATACGACCCCCAAAATCATTGGCTTCTGCCTTATTAAGTAGCGTAATGTTGTCTATCCAATCAGTTCACAAACTCTCTCTCTCTCTCTCACTCACAGCCCAAACAATTTCTTCCTTTCATTTTATTCAATTCCCTTTTGAAAGTCACTATTAAATCTGCTTTTACCTTTCTGTCAGGCAGCACATTCCAGACCCCGAGAACTTGCTGCCTTCTTCACTTCTCACATGCGCTGCTTTTCCAGATTACTGTAAATCTGTCTACATTCAACCTCCCAGCCTGTGGAAACAGTTACTCCCAGTCGACTGACAAAACTATTCAGAATGCTGAACAGCTCTGCTAAATCTCCTCTCCACCTTCTCTTCCCAACAGGAAAATAAACCCAATTTACCCAATGTCTCCAAATAACTAAAACCCATTAAGGTTGGCACCAGACTGATTGAAGTGTCTGACGGTTGTTCAGTAGACAATGTGATTCAAGGCAAATGAAAGAGTTGACACCCATTTCTGAAAGGCATGACTAGGTCCAGTACAATTCTAAATCTTGTTTCTTTCCTATCAAATGAATGTTAATCCCCATCACCCTTTAATGGACTCCCCATTAATGGCATCACATTATTTTTATGGTTCTGGATTAGTTTATTCTAAAGAGACAGACAACATGCCTTTTGCCACAACAAACCAAATGTTAGAAGTTCTTCACTGTTCGTCCATCAAGTGTGCAAATGAGATAATAATACTTTTGAATTGATAGTCACAACCCACACACTCTAAAATCCCAGTCTGAAGGTCTTATTTTAACTCACAGATTGTAGCTATCCTGCTTTTCTCCCATGTATCCACTTTAGGCTTTTGTTAGGATTGAATGATCTGATTTTTAGTTTAATAATGAGGAAATCACCAGCTTGTGAAATATTACAATCAATTCCCATGGACCTAAAAACCTAAATAGATTGCTATCAAATTGCATTTACTTTCGACTTGTATTCCCATTCCAATCTTAAAGTTGCCAGGAAACGGTTCACATTGTCCTCGGTCAAAAAATACCAATAGCAGCATCTTGAATTGAGCAAACATTTTTGACTCAATAATCAAAGAACCATCAGGATATAGCAGTCATTTAACACCAGAACAAAAACCCTCCAATTTAAAAATGTACCTTATTCATGATACAATCTAACTGTTTCTCTCCCTACTGGCAACAGTCTCATGTTTGTTAAATCAGGGAGGCTAGCGCTAAGAAGTGAAACATTTTTCGACAGTTTAATCACAATGTCGGAATCAAGTATCCCAGAGAAGAAACGACGCAGTGACATCCAGAGCTGGTACAGTGCAGTGACACCCAGAGGTGGTGCAGTGCAGTGACATACAGAGCTGGCACAGTGCAGTGACATACAGAGCTGGTACAGTGCAGTGACACCCAGAGCTGGTGCAGTGCAGTGACATACAGAGCTGGTGCAGTGCAGTGACACCCAGAGCTGGTGCAGTGCAGTGACATACAGAGCTGGCACAGTGCAGTGACACCCAGAGCTGGGGCAGTGCAGTGACATACAGAGCTGGTACAGTGCAGTGACACCCAGAG
>JAHRHZ010000048.1:32138026-32160714 GCA_024137785.1 Ginglymostoma cirratum | reverse complement strand
CCTTGTTATCTCTGTGTTCATCCAGCCCCACGCCTTGTTATCTCTGTGTTCATCCAGCCCTACACCTTGTTATCTCTGTGTTCATCCAGCTCTACACCTTGTTATCTCTGTGCTCATCCAGCCCCACACCTTGTTATCTCAGTGTTCATCCAGCTCTACACCTTGTTATCTCAGATTCTCTGCTGCAGAAGTTTTGTTGGCATTTTTGCCATGGCAGAAATTTCACTGGTGACTTGGGAAAAGATGTGAGAACATACAGAAAGGACAGTCATCAGGGGAAGGTGGGTGATAAACCATGGACAGTGCTGAACTCTGGGCGCTTTGTAGCAGTTGTTCAAACCAAACCTCCAAGCATTTTGCATCAGATTCCAAACCAACTGCCTTGGGACCACAGCCTGACCATTCCCACCAGCTCAGTCAAGCTACTTCCTTCTTCCCCTAAAGGCAGCATCTTCAGCATTCAGCATTCACACTGGAGGGATATTATTCCTCAGACTTTCTACAGCTGTAAGAGTTGGCAGGAACTAGCAGAGATACACAGAGAGCGGAACAGACAGACAGACACATGCATGCATAAGAATTGTGACACATGGGACGGGGAAGAGAGACAAAAAGGCAAACAGGTAGAGTAAGATCCACACACAGAGAGAGGGACACATAGACAGACAAACAGGTAATTAGAGTGACACGAAGAAAAACAGAGCGAGAGAGTCACAGACACACAGGACAAAGACTGGCAGAAGTATACACATGCACACAGGCAGGGAGAGAGAGTCAAACTAGGAGGGAAGGTGGTAGAGAGAGAGAGCGAGAGAGAGAGACAAACACACACACACACACACACACACACACACACACACACACACACACGTGCGCATGCACACACACGTGCACGTGCGCACTCTCTCTCTCTCTGGGAAACACAGAAACACAATGAATAAAAGAGTGAGAGTGATGCAGACACACAGCTATGATGTGAGACATGGAAAGGCAGAGAGATAGAGATAAGAAGTAAGACAGTAAATAAGGATAAAGAATAAAAGGCTAAAGAATTGAGCAATAAGTTGTTTGTTCAGTGCTGCTCAGACATTTTGTTAATGCATGGAACAGGAACAGTGATACTGGCAGAGTCAATAGATGTGAAGCTAGGAAAGCACAGCCGGTCAGACAGCATCTGAGGAGCAGGTAAGTCAACGTTTCGGGCCGAAACCCTTCGTCAGGACTGGGGTGGGGGAGGGGAGCCCAGAAATGAATAGAAGCAGTGGGGGGCTAGGGCTGGGGGGAGGGTAGGTGGGATAGTGATAGGTGGATGCAGGTTGGGGGTTATTATGGTTGGTCAGTGGGAAGGGTGGAGAGGATAGGTGAGCAGGAAGATGGACAGGTCAGGTCAGGTCAGGGAAGCGAGGAGGAGGGCAAGGGCTGGACATGGCATAAGGCTGCTGGTGGAGGGATTTTGAAGCTGGTGAGGTCAATACTGAGGCCATTGGGCTGTAAGCTCCCAAGGCGGGGGTGGGGGTGGAAATGAAAATCGATGGCAACCGGAAGGTCAGGTCAATTGGTGCACGCAGAGCACAGATGCTCTGTAAACTGGTCCCCGAGTCTGCATTTGGTCTCCCCGAGAGGCAGGAGACCACATCGGGAGCAACGGATACAATAGATCAGATTGGATAACACGCAGGTGAATCTCTGTTGGATCTGGAAGGATTGTTTGTGGCCTTGGATGGAGGTGAGAGGGGAGGTGTAGGGCAGGTGTAGCACCTCCTCCTGTTGCAGGGATACCCACAATTAGCTCGACTGTACCTCCTCTCACCCACCCTCCTGTACAAACGCGATTCCATATTCACAATTCCTCAGCCTCTGTTGCATCTGGTCCCGGGATGAGGCATTTTACTCCAGGACATTGCAGATATCCTCCTACTTTAGGAACCGTAGGTTCTCCTCCTCTGTAATTAAGGACGCCCTCAACCACGTCTCCTCCATTTCCCGCACTTCTACCCTCAAACCCCCTCCCCACAACAACAATAAGGATAGAGGCCCCTTAGTCCTCACGTACTACCCCGTCAACCTTGAAATCCAACATATCATCCACTGACACTTCCACCACCTACAATCAGACACCACCATCAAAAAGATATTTCCTTCCCCACCCCTGTCCGCTTTCCGCAGGAACCGTTCGCTCTGCGACTCCCTCATCAGCTCCACACTCCCCACCACCTTCTCCACCACACCCAGTACCTTTCCCTGCACACCTGCCCCTACACCTCCCCTCTCATTTCCATCCAAGGCCCCAAACAATCCTTCCAAATCCAGCAGAGATTCACCTGCACTTTATCCAACCTGATCTATCGTATCCGTCGCTCCCGTTGTGGCCTCCTGTATCTCGGGGAGACCAAACGCAGACTCCGGGACTGGTTCATGGGGCATCTGTGCTCTGCATGCACCAACCAAACTGATCTTCCAGTTGCCATCGATTTTAACAACCTATTCCACTCCCCTGGCGACATGGCCATCCTTGGCCTCCTCCTCTGTCAGAGTGAGGCTAAACATAAACTGGAGAACAACACCTCATATTATGCCTTTGGAGCTTACAGCCCAATGGCCTGAATATTGACTTCACCAGCTTTAAAATCCCTCCCTCTCCTCCTCGTCTTCCTGACTTGGCCTGTCCATCTTCTGACTCACCTATCTGCTCCACTCCTCCCACTGAACAACCACAATAACCCCAAACCTGCATCCACCTATCACCATCCCACCTACCCTCTCCCGAGCCCTAGACCACTCCTTCTATTTATTTCTGGGCTCCCCTCCCCTTCCCCAGTCCTGACGAAGGGTTTCAGCCTGAAACGTTGAATTTCCTGCTCCTCAGATGCTGTCTGACCTGCTGTGCTTTTCCAGCTTCACATCTGTTGACTCTGGGAGTCTGTGTTGAGGGGGATATGCGTGAGCCGGGCTTCCTCAGATTGGCACTGGGAAAATTCAGCAATGATGACGACAGACACAAGTCTCACCCATCAACAAGGAGAGCAATTTTAACATTCAGCCTGCTGTCCCCTGTTGATAGCACAGCTGCTGTTTCATACCATCAAACCCTTTAGCCAACTCTCTACCTGTGACTTCCTCCTCATACTCTGTGCCAATATAGTTCTTGACTATTAGTCCCAAAGGCTACAACGTGTTTGTGTAAAATGCCGTGCTGTGGTTCTGCAGGCAGTTAATATTCTTTAACGATTATGCAGTGAGAGTGGTGAGGTCATCACAACTGCTCCATCCTCCCAACTACACAGGCATCAGGAGGAAGCTCTGTGCTCAGCACCGAGAGCAATGACTGTTTCTGGCACTGTCACAGCGTTGTGTCACAGCTGCTGGCCTGGGAAATTACACAATGGCTGATGCTGTAATGAAAACCTTCATGAAAGACTCCACTTTTTTCTTGTACGGAGCACCAACTGTCCCAAAAACAACCTGAAACATGACTGGGCCTGATGCCAGAATGGCAGGAGATTTAAATGGCTGAGATTCAAATGATTCAAACCACTTCAACAGAGGACATTGCGAGCCCTCCACCTACATGGGACAGAGCACGGACTGATTCCACACCCAATCCTGGGATGGCAGGATGCACAAGTAAAGAGAGACCGGATCAGATCGGAATATTTGATTTGATTTATTTATTCTCATGAGTATCCTGTTACAAAACACAGTGAAAAGTGGTGCATATTGTTGCCGCTCTCTGGCACCGTCTTAAAACACAGAAAAATAACCAAAACATGGAATATAAAGGCAGAAAAATGAAGAAAGTGTCCAACTTTATTCACTGGAATTTAGAAGAATGATGGGGGATCTTATAGGAACCTAAATAACTCCAACAGGAATGATTTATTCTTGAATGTACAAAGATAGCAGCAAGTTCATTGATGATACAAAAACTGGTGGGGTGGTAAATAGTGAAGAGGTTAGCCTTAGACTATAGGAGGATTATAGACAGGCTGGTCAGATGGGCTAATCAGTGGCACAAGGAATTTAATCCAGAGAAGGTGTGGACAATGCACTTTGGCAGGATAAACCCATTTTCACAACAACGTCAGAGGCTGAGGGGCGACCTGATCAACATTAGGAGGGGCATGACAGAATGGATCGTCGGAATCTTTTTCCCGGATGGAAATGACAAATATTAGGAGGCACAAGTTTATTGTGACAGGGGGAAAGTTTAAAGGAGATGTGCGAAGCAACCTTTTTTACACAGAGGTTGGTAGATGCCTGGAATGTGCTGCCAGGGGAAGTGGTAGAAGCAGAGACAATAGCAATGTTTAAGAGGCATTTAGACAGACCAATGGACAGGCAGGGAATAGAGGGATATGGACTTTGTACAGACAGATGAGATGAGCTTAGAATGGCATCACATTGTGGACACAGTGGGCTGAAGGGTCTGTTCCTGTGCTGTAATGTTCCATGCTCTATCCTCTATGTCATAAATGTATGATGAACAACAGAAACCTGGGGAGCAGAGAAGCTCAGAGGGACCTTCATGTGCATGCCCACCAGTCCCTAAGGTAACAGGACAGATAAATAACATGGTTAGGATAATGTGGTTAAGATAGATAAAATGGTTAAGATAGCTAACGTGGTCAAGAGGCGTATTGGATATTTGCCTTTATCGGCCAAGTCATACAGTTTAAGAACAGGGAAGTGATGCCAGAAATGTATAAAACCATGGTTAGGCTACAGCGAGAGTATTGTGTACTGTTCTGGAATATACATTAAAGGAGGGATGAAATTGCATTGGAGAAAGTGCAGAACAGATTTACCAGGATATTGCCTGAGCTCGAGAGTTTTAGTTATGAAGAGAGATGGGATAGACTGGGATTGTTTTCCTTAGAGCACAGGAGATTGATGGGGGATATAATTGAGATGCATAAAATTATGGGGGACACAGACAGGGTAGAGAGGAAAAGATGCCTCCAGTGACGGGATAGATGACCATGGGGTATAGAATTAAGGTAAGTGGCAGGAGGTTTAGAGGGGATGTGAGGAAAAACCTTTTCACTCAGAGGGTGGTGGGAATCTGGAACTCACTGCCCGTAAGGCCCTCATCACATTTAGGAAGCTTTTAGATGTGTACTTGTGATACCAAGTTATATCAGACTACGGGCCAAGTGCTGAGAAATGGGATTAGCGTAGGTAGGGGCACACTTAGCCTCGAAGCAGATGGTGATTTTTGTTTTTGCAATTCCACATTTAGCATGAATTATTTGAATTATTTTTGAATTATTATTGTGGATCATTAGATTGTGGATTCACCCTTTCCCCTTCCATTTGAATAAAAAACGAGAGGACTGGTACTTAGGAGTCTTGCTTCAATGGCACCCTGTTCTTGGTCTGTGCTGTCCCAATGGTAGGCAATGGTTTACCGCCAGACATGTCCCTGCCAAGAGGAAAGGGAAATGGAACCCGACTTTCCAACAATCCCTTCTGACTGTTCTGGAAGCCATAGGCTCTTCCTCTCTGTCAAGCATTGAATATACTTTGGAATTGAAGATAGACACAGTGAATGTTGCCGCCTCGATTCCTTTGCCAGCAGAAGAACAGGATGAGTTTCTTCCGAGATACTCCGGGTGCAAGTGGTAAGCTATTGTATGTTACACACTGGAGCCTTACACCCCAAACGCAGTATCTCTGATAGTGCAGCACCTCCTCAGGGCTGCAATTGGAGGGTGAGCCTGGATTTCTGTGCTCAAGTCTTTGGAGTGGGGCTTAAACCCACAACCTCACTGGTAAGGGTACAATCCACCGAGTCACAGTTGATTAAATTTTGGACAAAGGTTTGAACAAACTCAGCTTGTGTTTGATTGATTAAGAGGTGATCTAGATGAGGCTTTCAGATAATGGATGGAGTTAGTGAGAGGGCAGATGGAGATGAACTATTTTCCACTGATAGGGTGGGTCCAAAGGAAGGGGCAGAACCTTCCTTTAGTGTTAGTGTTAGGGCTTTCAGGGGTGATGCCACATCTTCACACAAAGAGTACTGGAGATCTGAAACTCACTGCCCTTGAGGCTGGGGTTGATTGAAAATGTTAAAGCTGATCACAGGAAACAGGCCATTCAAACCATCAAGTCCACACCAACCCTCCAAAGAGCATGCCACCCAGACCCAACTACTCCCCTCTTCCCTGTAACGCTGCATTTCCCATGACTAATCCACCCAGCCTGCATATCCCTGGACACTATGGGACAATCCAGTATGGCCAATCCACCCGATCCTGCACATCTTTGGACTGTGGGAGAAAACCAAAGCAAAGCCACACAGACACAGGGAGAATGTGCAAACTCCACACAGACAGTCGCCTGAGAGTGGAACTGCACCGAGGTCCCCGACACCGTGAGATAGCAGTGCTAACCACTGAGCTACTGTACCACCCACCAGGATGTTGGCAGGTCTTGGTTAGGCAAGGGGCTGAGAATTTTATGGAACCAAGGTAGAGGTGAATTATAGATCAGTAATGATTTAATTGAATGACAGGAAGTTCAAGAGGCTGAATGGCATCTTCTGGCTTTATAAACACATGTTTGGGATCGTTGAAATGCCACCGCAGTTTATAACTTTTCTCATTAGTAGCATTGATGTGCAAATTACAACTGCTGCTGATGAATTAAGGTCACCCTATCTGTCTATACCCCATGTTATTCCACCATTCGTGGATATGTCAGTGAAGATTAGTCTGCAGGTTTTGTATGATTGCTTCACATTGAGCCCATGTACTGTTCCAGTCCTGGAATTTCTGTGCAACTCAGGAGTCCTTTGTGAAATATTTTGCACATCTTTAATCACCATGCCATTACTGATCTATGGTATTAATATACTTTGGCTTTAAAAGGCTCATCATCCTGTTTATATTCCAGCCATGGCCTCATTTCTCACTCACTTGGAACAGCCTCTAGCCCTGCAACCCTGCATTCCCCATCCCCCATTCTGGTCTCTTGCACATCACTGATTGGTATATAGTTGGCAGCCCTGCCTTCACTTTCCCGAACCCTAAGGCTTTTGGCTTCTCTGTCCTCCATTTAATACGTTCCTTACAACCTGAAAGCTTTTGGTCCCCTGTCCTAATATCTCTGCCTGTGTTTTTTTCTTGTCAGATTTCTTCCCTATAAAGTGCCCTGGGATAGTATACATTGTCAGAGGTGCTAGCTAAATGCAAATTGCCATTTCTGTATGCAAGATCTTGAAGGAGAGAAATGTTTGCTCCTTTTTAAAAATGTGGACTGTAGTCAAGGGAAACCCAGCGACAGTGAAGTGAAATCAGGTCACATTTGCTTGTGGCGAAGCCCTGGTGTTTTATGTTCTACTTACATTCACATTCACTTTTCAAACTTGAAGCATGAGCTGGGAATCCCTCTGTTCAAAAGGTTGGCACACTGGCCTCGATTCATAACTTTCAATTGTAAATTAAAAGCCGTGGGCAGCGCTTGTTCTCACAGCAGTGCCGCCACATCAAAGGGCAGCAAAACTCAAATTTCTGCAGCTCCTTTCACAACCTCATCCCAAAGTACTTTGCAACCAGTGAAGCACTTCTTGAAGATTTGTGATTGTCAAAATCTTGGAAAATGCTTTGTTGTGGAACAGTCAGCTGACACGTAATCTCAGAAGTTCATAAGTGAGGAATGAGCTACCGGGACTCGAGGGTAGTCAGTGCTGTGTTCGTGGGACTGGGTCACTGCAGCTCAGTGCCTTCAGGAGAGGATCGCATGAAACTGAACAGATGGAAATATATTGCAGAAATCATCACAATTGTAACCTATGTTTGACCTTGATAATGTAGCTCCATGATGAAAGATTTTGCATCTATAAGAATGTAAATTTGTGCAAGTGGTTCGGGACTTGGTGGAGGGGGAAGGGAAATTTGCATTGATATAGCACTGATCACATCCTTGGGGCATCGCAAAGCACTTTACAGCCACTGAGATGATTTTTTTCAAACTGTGAATCCTATTGATTTTGGCTGCTGCATTCCCCATAATTGCACCGAAAAGCTCCCACATGTACCAATGTGATACTGATGAGAGAATCTATTTTTAGGCGTTGGGTGAGGGTAAATCTTGGGCAGGATATCCAGGAATATTCTCCTGCTCTTTGCTTTGGATATAATTACGTAATAGTTTATTCATGGAATGTGGGCATCACTGGCTACACCAGCTTTTACTTCCCATTCCTAACTGCCCAGAGGATATGTAGTCCAGACCAGGGTAAAAACATCAGATCTCCTTCCCTTAGTGAACCAGGTAGGTTTTACAACAATTTCAGTGGTTACATGACAGCTGTTAGACCCGCTTTTTATTGAATTCAAATTTCATCTCCCCAGCTGAGATTTGAACCCGTGTCATCAGAACATTACCTGGGGTTCCGGATTACTTGCCCAATGATGTTACCATTAACACTTGTAAAGTGTTACAAGTAACTTGTAAACACTAAGCCCTTTTCCTGCAATTTAGACTGAAGGCTTAAGTAAAGCTAACCATGAAGCTATTATTTTGCCATAAAAATCCAATGGATTCACAGATGTCCTTTACGGAAGGAAATCTGGTGTGTTTACCTTGTATGTGACTCCAGACCTGCACTGATGAGGCTGATTCTTGACACACTTCTTACATGGCCTCAAATATGAACTTAGTTGTATCCAGAGTGCAGTATACAATGGTTCATGAAGGAGGCCCATCATGCCCTTCTTGCTATAGATGGCCACAGATGTTGGCTTTGGCAATAACACACATATCCAAGAAGGAAATGCTTAAAGCTGGTTTTTGGTCTCCACTTATTCCAGTTGTCATCCCTGACAGCAGCAGTACATGACAATTAGAGAATAATAATTCAATTATACCCCAAAGTAGATAGTCTATAATTTAGTAACACTGCTTCTCTGGATGTCAGAGCTTACCAGACCAGGGTACAAACTGCAGAAACCTTGTCAAGGCCAAACTGCCTTATTTTGCGCGTAGTTTTACAATAAGAAAACTAAATCTAAAATAACTCCACAGAGGCCGGTATCCCGTCACTGAGTCACCCTTTATTTACACGTGGAGAGCTTTAGCACTGATCCAGCTCCCTCAGAGCCAGCTCTCAGAGTGAGCAGGATGTCTGACACTCCTGTTCTTATCTGTCAGCCAGGGCTCCCTGATTAAACCAGATTAACAGCCCCAATCAGGGAACTCGTATTCTGTGTGGGAAACTTGGCTGACATTGTTACAACCAGCACATTCCTCCCCCTGAGGCTGAGGAAACAGTCCAGTTCTATTCTATGTAGCTCATCCTGGAGCATTTCAGCACCAGGTCAGATTCCCCCAACGCTGCCTCTGATACAGGCAGTGTGTAACACACAGGAGCTCAACTCTTGCACTCGGAGCATCTCAGAAGAAATACACTCTCTTCTACAGGAGGCAAAGGCATCGAGACAGTGGGATCCACTGTGTCCATCTCAGATTCGGAGATCTCTTCAACACTTCTCAGAGAGGGAGCTCACACACATTCCGGCGTTTCTAAGGAACTGGGCACATTTTGCTCCCGCACCGTTTACAAATTTGCTGTTGTCATATGGTCCACATGCTTGTTCAGGACCATCACACCTACCCACACCTTATACATCACTGGACCTGACCTGGTGTCAACCACGCCTCTTACCCATACAGGGCTATTCACATGGTTGCTACACCGAACTTCAGCCCCTGAAGTTCTCTCTCGTCTTGTGTCCAGTATTCGTGTTCCTGATGCTGTTTCACTTTCCCCCGTGGGTCCAGGAAGATCAGATTTAACCTGGTGCGGAGTCTTCTCCCCGTGAGCAACTCTGCTGGAGCTATCTCATGAGGGGTGGTTCAATAATCAAATAGGAACCGGAACAGTTGGGTATCTGGTGAATCTGTAGGCTGTTTCTATAAGCCTGCCTTCAAAGTTTAGACTGCTTTTTCACCCAGACCATTGGATGATGGATGGTTTGGAGCTGTCCTTGCATGACAAATACCATTTGATTTTAGGAAACACTCAAATTCCCTGCTGGTAAACGATGGCCCATTATCTGTGACCGACACTTCCGAGAGTCCGTGTATTGCAGAAGATGTTCACAGTTTTTCTATCATCATCCCCGTGATTGACGAATGAACTCTATACACATCCAGACACTTTGAGTGGGTGCCCTCAATGACTAAGAACATCGAGCCCATGAAAGGACCTCCACAGTCCATGTGTGACTGAGTCCAGGGTTTACCTGGCCGTTCCCATGAATGTGAGTGCAGCTGCTAGCGGTAATTTTTTGCTCTTGTTGGCACTCTGGGCACTGCCCCTCCAATGCAGCTGTGTCTGCATCCAATCCTGGCCACCAGACATAACATCTCGCCAACATCTTCATTTTGGAAACCTCTGGATGACCCTGGTAGAGTTCAACCAGTATGTGGTGGTGACCTTTGCTCAGGACAATCACCCCTGCTCCCCACAGTAATATGCCACCCTCTACTGTGATCTGGTCTCTCTGGGTCCAAAAAGGTTTCAATTCTGGTTGTGATGGCCCTTTGGTTTCCCCCATCACCACCAGCTCTATCAGTTTTGCCAGGACCGGATCTTTCCATGTCCACAGATGGATACTGTCAGCGGAGGCTGAAAGCTTTCAGCCTGCAATCTGAACATTTACTCTTTCCCATATAGGCCTTGTACTACCTTCCAAAGAAAGGTGCAAAACATGGCACGCATTTTCTTTTGAAGTGAATTAGTAACAGAAACTTTGAAAACTCCCTGGGATCACCCTGCGGCCCAGAGATCAGGGTTTAATAACCTTCAATCTGCACAAAAGCAGGATTGTCACTTATTGTTAACTGTGCCGTCACAACCATCACCCAATTCCGCCAACCTCCGCCTGCCCCCCACAACTCCACCAGGATCTCCAGAATCCTCCAGGAATTGAAGATTATTCTTCAGGACACTGCTGAGAGCAAGAAAATTGTTAGAAAACTTTAAGAGCTACTCAAATATATTTTTGTAACCAATTATATTAAAGTCATGTGTAGGGCAGAAAGGCTGCTTGGCCAGACTTAGGTCACCGGCTTGGAGATTTAGGTTGGTGGGGGGGGGGACACTGCATATCAACCATGGTCACCCAGGCACCTCTCCCACCCTTACCAACGACCAAACCGTGGCAGGATTTGCCAGTTGATATTCATTCTGAATGAACCTTTCTCAGCCACCAAGTGCTGGAACGGTGCTCAAACCCACAGCTTGTGGCTCAGCAGCAGGGACTGCCCCACGAGACTTCCCCATGTAAAGTAAGTGCCATACATATTTACGCATGATCATTGTTCGATCGCTGTCTCAGCAACAAGCTATATAACCATTTGAACTATTATCAACATATTGTAGTAAGAAGCCTTGTGGGACACTTAACACTGCACTTGAATTTACTTAATAAGCATTAGTGCACAATAAATCATACTTAAATATTAACCATGTTCCTGATGTTTTAAACATCAGTGTTTAAACAGGCAAGTGTACTACTGGGAAATAAGTGATCTTAGATATCAAGAACAACTTCTTTTCTGCATGAATAGATTACATCTCCTCACCTGTGGGCAGGAATGAACAACAGCGAAATTACTTACAATTCCTAGTTTATTCCAACAACACCCCAACTAATAAAAGGGCACATCTTATTGAGGAAATGGAAGGGGTGTGAGTCCCCAGCAGCAAAAGATTCCTTTCCTGATTTGCCTTGTTTATTCCTGCTTTCATTTCTGTAAATGTCACTGGATCTTGGGCTCAGCTCTCTGATCTCTCCAGCCGCACTGAGACAAACCTGGTGTTAAATGTTTTGTAGGGCGTATTGACACCAATGCAGAAGCCTAACAACTGGGAGCGATACAGGGTCTCCAAGCAGATTCCATATTGCAGCAAACAGCATTTATTTCAATAACACCATGACAGCAAAGGCTACTTACAAAAAGAAAATGTGAATTTATAAACTACCCTCTACAAGAAAAAGTGCCCCTAGATGCTTCACCAGAACATTGTCAAACAAATTAGATACAGCAGCTAAAATAGATATTAGGATGTGATTAAAATCTTGGTCAAAGAGATAGATCTTACAGGCAGGAGAGGGAAGGGGAGATTTCAGGAGGAAATTCTGGATTCAAGACCCAGGCGCCTGACAGTACAGGCCCCAGAAAGTCAGGAATGCATTATGGGCCAGAATTAGAGATGTGGAGAGGTGAAACTGTGGACAGAATGAGAATAACTGCCCACAACTCTGGCATTTCTTTTTCCCTGATCTACTCCCTCAGTCCCACACACCACCCCGCCAACCACTTCCCAGATGATTGGCCAGTTCTGGGTAAGTGCTGATACTGGGTGTTCACTCCTGTCCAGGGAACACAAAGCCTTACAGTCAGCAAGTTACACACTTCACCTGAACACCAGACTGGCAACGATTACAGGTCAGCAAGCACTGGGGTAATGTAAAAAGGCTGTGTCAATGTCACCGCGAGGTACAAGAGCCGTGTGCACATGTGCAAAATCACAACATCAGTTGTGTTTACACCAATCAAACAGTTCACAGTCTGGAGTTCAGTACTCCACAGCTGGCTGCATTCAACGTAACTACCCAATTGAAAACAGGCTTGGAGGTCTTCCCAGCTAACAAAGAGCAGCAGTCATACAGAGACGTATGTTAAAGTGCCAATTGTGCTAACCATGAGGGACATTCTGCATGGTGAACTAATATCCACTGGGATCAGAACTGACTGTCCAAATTTTTTATTTCGAAGAAAGAGCTATTAACGCGCATCAGGGATGTGGAGACAATAACAACAGTTTAACTGGATAGCAAAGCAAACATTTTCAATTGCTTTGGAGGAAAATTCACTGCACTGTGATGCAAAATATCTCTGTGGCTGTGTGGGAACAGGCAGTTCAATGTGACAAGGGGAGCTGGTGTGTGTTGGGATCGGGGCAGCAGAGTCAGAACATGAAATCTATTTAAACAGTAGTTAGGAGATATAGCAAAAAGAACTGATGACTGAGACATCAGCAAAGTCTCCCAACACATGATTATTCCTCCAACAATGTCCTATCAGTGGAGGATAGTTATGATTGTGCAATGGTACAAGGAAAAACATTGCAGGCTGCAAGGGCAACTTACGGAGGAGCTACTCAATCGAATCCATTCTGCCCAGGGCCAGTGTCAATGTCACTAGGCAGCCTCATCATTTAAACAGATACATGAGGGCTCGCTGAGTCACAAGCATCCTTCTTCTCCATTTTAACAGATGCTGTATATCAAATATTCATAAAGCCCTTTGCATTTGTGTTAAAGTCAGAGGTCACATGACACCATGTTATAGTCCAATAAGTTTAGTTGAAATCTCAAGCTTTAGGGGCGCTGCTCCTTCATAAGGTGAAGTCACTTCTCCCAACCTAACAGCAGTGCTCCAAAAGCTTATGATTTCAAATAAACCTGTCGGACTATAACCTGGTGTCGTGTGACTTCTGACTTTGTCCACCCCAGTCCAACACCGGCACCTCCACATCGTGGCATTTGTGTTCGAGTAACAGTCAGAGAAATGTCAAGAATGTTTACAAGAACAGTTTCAGGGATGTGAAACTTCAATAATGAGGATAGATTGAAAAAGTTGGGATAGTTCCCCCTTGGAGGGAAGAAGGCCAAGGGCAGATCTGATAGAGGTTTTCAAGATCATGATGGGGGTGGACAGAGTATACAGGGGGAAATTGCTCCTGCTCATAAAAGGAACAAGAATAACAGGGCACAGATTTAAACTGATCTGCAAAGAGGCAAGTGTGAAGTGTGGAAAAGCTTAGTGAGGGTCTGGAATGCACTGTCTGGAAATGTGGCGGAGGGGGGTTCAATTGAGGCATTCAAGAGGGCAATGGATGAACATTTGGGTAGAAATAACGTGCAAGGGTGTAGGGGAAATGCAGCAAATTGGCATGAGGCAATGATGTTCATTTAACAAGTCAGTGCAGGCAGAATGGGCTGAATGACCTCTTTCTGCATTGTAACATTTCTGTGATTCTGTGAAATTACATACAAAGGAATAAAGTTTACACACAATATATTGTGGACCCAACAGGGTCAGGTTAAATGTAGGGAACTGTGTAAAATGTGAAAATTCAAATTAGTTGCCCATGATACCTTTTCAATTGGATAGAGTATAAATTGTACAGCTGTACAACAAGCAGTTAATTCATTATCACCTCTTTTGCTTCATCGTTCAAAGTTAAAAATGACTCCCCAAAAATTTACTTAAGGACAAGAGCAGGGGAGTTCTTCCTGGTGTCCAGAGGCCAATATTTATCCCTCAAGTAACATTGGTAAAACAGGAAACATGCTGTTGAAATTTTTCATCTTGCACTCATCAAGTCAGAACTGCAAGAGGATCTAATCTCAAGGGAACAACAATTTGTATAGCAGAAGACGAAGACACTGACTGTCAGCAGTGTCTGGGCACAACTGACAGTGGTGGCTTCTGCCTGAAACAGGAATTCAGCATAAAATGTCCTTCACTAACTGTAATGCACTTTTGGACATCGAGTTTGTGAAATGCTCCATATAAACATCTTTCTTACATCACAGAGAGTAAGGTAACTGAATGAATTTTGTTCTAAAATAATGAATAGATTCTTCACTTATTGTGCTCCCTTAGGTTCTTCCGCAAATGCAGGATTTTTGAGTGTTACCACAAACAGGCTGAGAAACCCAATGTTCACCAGAATGTCAGAAGGCTTTCTTCTTCACACCAAAGTTTAAAAAAATACACCCAGACTTTGCACAATGCTCATGGTTCAGTTGGAAAGGAAAGGTGAGGGCACTGGAGGCAATGTCTACTTGTAATGGAATCAGATGCCAATTAAATCACACGTGTTTCTGGTGACTTACACCGTTCCCTCTCTGCTGTCTGCTTCTTTATCCCAAAAGGATGTGAGACCAGATTCAGTGCTAACAAATAGTCATTCAACTAACGCATCCAATCTGGTCAAAAAGCTCCTAATTAAAAGCTGATTTAAAGCACTGGTTTGATAAACAGCAGTTGGAGTCAATCTTTGTGCTGATTAGGAATTTAATCCACACAACATATAATTTAAAGTCATCTGGTTCCTGGAATCTAATCAGGTTAATCTAGTCCCAACCAAAGTCAGACTCCTGGGAATGAGAAGCCAGCTGCAGCACTCCTCTGCGAGGAGTAATTATTGGATGGAAAACGCTGGATGCAAACTTACAGGGAGCGGATACAACAAGCTCCTTTTCTCTTTGTTAATGGATGGGCTTTCACTCCAATCTCAAGAAGGCTCCTCCAACATGCTCTATGGCACTCATTCACACCTATTTTTTTCACGCTGTGCTGCAGTACATTCTCCATTCAGATTCCTTTAAAAAATAAAAAAAACTATTTTTTTGCCTGCTCGTTCCAAGGATACAGTTTTTGCTGGCAAGACTGTCAAATATTACTCATCCACTTTAAGACCATAAGACCATAAGACATAGGAGTGGAAGTAAGGCCATTCAGTCCATCGAGTCCACTCCACCATTTAATCATGGCTGATGGGCATTTCAACTCCACTTACCCGCACTCTCCCCGTAGCCCTTGATTCCTTGCGAGATCAAGAATTTATCAATCTCTGCCTTGAAGACATTTAATGTCCCAGCCTCCACTGTGCTCCGTGGCAATGAATTCCACAGGCCCACCACTCTCTGGCTGAAGAAATGTCTCCTCATTTCCGTTCTAAATTGACCCCCTCTAATTTTAAGGCTGTGCCCACGGGTCCTAGTATCCCCACCTAACGGAAACAACTTCCCAGCGTCCACCCTTTCTAAGCCATGCATTATCTTGTAAGTTTCTATTAGATCTCCCCTCAACCTTCTAAACTCTAATGAATACAATCCCAGGATCCTCCGCCATTCATCATATGTTAGGCCTACCATTCCAGGGATCATCCGTGTGAATCTCCGCTGGACACGCTCCAGCGTCAGTATGTCCTTCCTGAGGTGTGGGGCCCAAAATTGGACACAGTATTCTAAATGGGGCCTAACTAGAGCTTTATAAAGTCTCAGAAGCACATTGCTGCTTTTATATTGCAACCCTCTTGAGATAAGTGACAACATTCCACTCGCTTTCTTAATCACAGACTCAACCTGCAAGTTAACCTTTAGAGAATCCTGTACTAGCACTCCCAGATCCCTTTGTACTTCGGCTTTATGAATTTTCTCACCGTTCAGAAAATAGTCCATGCCTGTATTCTTTTTTCCAAGGTGCAAGACCTTGCATTTGCTCACGTTGAATTTCAGCAGCCATTTCCTGGACCACTCTCCTAAACTGTCTAAATCATTCTGCAGCCTCCCCACCTCCTCCGTACTACCTGCCTGTCCACCTAACTTCATATCATCGGCAAACCTTGCCAGAATGCCTCCAGTCCCTTCATCCAGATCATTAATGTATAAGGTGAACAGCTGCGGCCCCAACACTGAACCCTGTGGGACACCACTTGTCACCGGTTGCCATTTCGAAAAAGAGCCTTTTATCCCAACTCTCTGCCTTCTGTCAGACAGCCAATCCTCAATCCATGCCAGTAACTCACCTCGAACACCATGGGCCCTCACCTTACTCAGCAGCCTCCCGTGAGGCACCTTATCAAAGGTCTTTTGGAAGTCTAGATAGATAACATCCACTGGGTTTCCCTGGTCTAACCTACTTGTTACCTCTTCAAAGAATTCTAACAGGTTTGTCAGACACGACCTCCCCTCACTAAATCCATGCTGACTTGTTCTAATCCGACCCTGCACTTCCAAGAATTTAGAAATCTCATCCTTAACGATGGATTCTAGAATTTTACCAACAACCGAGGTTAGGCTAATTGGCCTATAATTTTCCATCTTTTGTCTTGATCCTTTCTTAAATGAGGGGGTTACAACAGCGATTTTCCAATCATCTGGGACTTCCCCTGACTCCAGTGACTTTTAAAAGATCACAAACAACACCTCCGCTATTTCCTCAGCCACCTCCCTCAGAACTCTAGGATGTAGCCCATCGGGGCCAGGAGCTTTATCAATTTTTAGACCTTTTAGCTTTTCTAGCACTTTCTCTTTTGTAATGCCTACCATACTCAACTCTGCCCCCTGACTCTCCTTAATTGTTGGGATATTACTCATGTCTTCCACTGTGAAGACTGACGCAAAATACTTATTAAGTTCTTCAGCTATTTCCTTATTCCTCATCACTAGCCTTCCAGCATCAGTTTGGAGCGGCCCAATGTCTACTTTTACCTCTCGTTTGTTTCTTATGTATTGAAAGAAATTTTTACTATCATTTCTAATATTACTGGCTAGCCTACCTTCATATTTGATCCTCTCCTTCCTTATTTCTCTCTTTGTTATCCTCTGTTTGTTCTTGTACCCTTCCCAATCTTCTGATTTCCCAGTGCTCTGGGCCAATATATAGGCTTTCTCTTTTCCTTTGATACATTTCCTGACTTCCTTTGTCAGCCATGGCTGTCTAATCCTCCCCCGGATAATCTTTCTTTTCTTTGGGACGAACCTCTGAATTGTGTCCTCAATTACACCCAGAAACTCCTGCCATTGTTGCTCTACTGTCTTCCCCACTAGGCTCTGCTTCCAGTCGATTTTCGTCATTTCCTCTCTCATGCCCCTGTAATTACCTTTATTTAACCTTAACACCATTACATCCGATTTTGCCTTCTCTCTTTCAAACCGCAGACTGAACTCTACCATATTATGATCGCTGCCTCCTAAGTGTTCCCTTACTTTAAGGTCTTTTATAAAGTCTGGCTCATTACATAGCACGAAGTCCAGAATAGCCTGCTCCCTTGTGGGCTCCATCACAAGCTGTTCCAAAAAGCCATCCTGTAAGCATTCCGTGAATTCCCTTTCTTTGGATCCACCGGCAATATTATTCACCCAGTCCACCTGCATATTGAAGTCCCCCATGATCACCGTGACCTTGCCTTTCAGACATGCCCTATCTATTTCCCAGTGCATCTTGCACCCCTGGTCCTGACCACTGTTAGGAGGTCTGTACATAACTCCATTATGGTTTCTTTGCCTTTGTGGTTCCTCAACTCCACCCACACAGACTCCACATCATCTGACCCTATGTCATTCAGTGCTATTGATTTGATTTCATTCTTAACCACCAAGGCAACCCCACCCCCTCTGCCCACCTCCCTGTCTTTTCGATAAGTTGTAAATCCTTGGATGTTTAACTGCCAGTCCTGAACCCCCTGCAACCACGTCTCTGTGATGCCTACCACATCATAATCGTTTAAGATGATTTGTGCCATTAATTCATCTACTTTGTTACGAATACTACGAGCATTTAGGTAAAGTGCCTTAATGCTAACTTTCTTTTCATTATTAGAGATATTGGAAATCATAAGATGTCCTAAGTTATCCTTCCTTTTTGCTGCATTCCTAGTCTGCCTTGAGCCTAAACCCACCTGCTCACATGCTATCCTGCTGCTTATCTTTCCATTTAACTCCATACACCCTGTCGCTTTCCCTCCCCCCCAACTCAGAAGTTTAAAGTCCTACTGACCACCCCATTTATCCTTTTCGCTAGAACACTGGTGCCAGATCGGTTCAGGTGGCGAACGTCCCAACGGTACAGATCCCCCCAGTTCCAAAACTGATGCCAATGCCCCATGAAATGGAATCCTTCTTTCCCAAACTAATCCCTTAGCCACGTGTTTACTTCCCTAACTTTCTTATCCCTATGCCAATTGGCACGTGGCTCGGGCAGTAATCCGGAGATTATGACCCTTGAGGACCTGTACTTCAATTTCCTTCCTAGTGCTTGATAATCCCTGAACAGGTCCTCTACCCTAGCTTTGCCTATGTTGTTAGTCCCAACGTGGACCACAACAACTGGATCCTCCCCCTCCTGCTCCAATATCTTTTCAAGCCGGTCGGAGATGTCCTGCACCCTGGCACCGGGCAGGCGATATACCATGCGGGACTCCCGATCCGGCCTGCATAGGATACTATCTTTCCCCCTAATTATAGAATCCCCTATAACAACTACGTGTCCTTTTGCTCCCCACTCTTGAATGGCCTTCTGCACACGGTGCCGTAGTCAGCTGGCTCATCCTGTCCACAGCCCTTTCCCTCATCTGTGCAGGGAGCAAGAATCTCATACCTGTTGGACCAAAGAAAGATAGATCACAGTATTTTAGAGATAATGAAAGGTTGACAGCCATACAGTGACGAAGGGGTTCAGGGTTTTAAATTGCCAACAGCTGGTTGACAGGTACAGAAGTAATTTAAAAAGTTAATGGAATCTTGGCCTTTATCACAAGGGATGCACGAATGGGCGGAGATTATGCTACACTTATACAGTCCTAGCCATGGAGTCACACAGTATGGAAACAGACCTTTGGTCCATGCTGACCAAGTTTTCAAGACTAAATTAGTCCCATTTGCCTGCATTTGGCCCAAATCCTTGTAAACCTTTCCTATTCATGTACCTGCCCAAATGTCTTTTAATTAAGTTCCATCTGGAATAACTGTGCTGACTTCTGAGCATCACACCACAGAAAGGATTTACCGACCGTAGAACGTGTAATACTTATTCACCAGAAAGACACTGGAACAGAAAGGTTAAAGGTGTGACAGACAGCACAGGCTAGGTTTGTATTCCCTTCAGTCCAGAAGATCCTCGGTGACCGAGTTGAGGTGTGAGGACAACTACAATGTCTGATAGAACAGATAACCAAACACTGAATTGTTACAGCCCAGCCCACTGTGCCTGCAGCAACTCTCCAAATGAGCATTTTGACCTAGTGCCATTCTCCTGCCTTTGCCCCATAACCCTGCACATTGTATCTAATCCTGCATAATAGTTCTAAACCTGGGCACTGCTCATAAACCTACACATTGCATCTAAACCTGCACATCGCATCTACTCCAATAATCATCCAAACTCCTCTTGAATGCTTCGGTTAAACCTGCCTCCACCAATTTCCGGTAGAGCATTCCGGTCCCTAACTACTCCTGTGAAAAACAGTTTTACACATTGTAATTGCTTCTGCTGCAAAGCATTTTAATCCTGCGCCCTCTCTTTCTCAATCCTTTCACAGGTAGGATGGCAAAAGAAATTGATTCTCTGCTGGGTGAGTTCAGGATGAGGGATTCAGGATTAACATTAGAAGTGGATCTTTCGGAGTGTACACCTTCACACAAAGGGAAGTGCTAACCTCGAACTATCTCCCAGAAAAAACTGTGGAAGATGAACTGGAATTTTTAACATTAATCAGTTGTTGTTCGATAACAATGTGAAGGGTTACCAAATAAAGTGGGTAGATTGAGTTCGGATATAAATCAGCCTTAATTTCATTGAACGGTGCAACTAGCCTGAGGGGCTGAGTGGCCTCCTCCTGTTTCTGTATTAATCTCTAGTTGCTGCTGAAATGTCCTCCTCTTGATGGTTCAGACGGTGAATGTATTCTCGCAGAATTATTGGGGACCAAAAGGAATAGTTCACACCCACTCTATGTGCAGAAGGGGGCAATGTTCTGATTCAGATGACTGCTGCAACCCAAAACTCATCGTGTAAAAAGAAAAGCCTCAGGACGTTTTACTGCATTAAAAATACAATATAAGTGTGAATCATTGTTGTAGTTCGGAACATAAGAAATAGGATCCAAAGATGGCCATTTGGCTCCTTGAGCTTACTCCACTGCTCAATATGATCTTGGGTTTCAATTCTATTTTCCTGTCCATTTGCCATAACCTTTGATTTGCTGAGCAATCAAACATCAGTCTGTCTCAGCCTTAAATACATTCAATGATGAAATACCCAGAAGCCTCTGCTTTGAGAATTCTGAAGACTCATAACCCTCTCCTCATCTCAGATTTAAGTGACTGACCTCAGGTCCTGAGACAGTGCCCCATGTTCCAGATTCCCAAGACAGTAGGATCAAACTCTCAGTATCTACCCTTTCACACCCACTTCATGATCTTGAATGTTTCAATTAAATCACCTCTCATTTCTCAAAAACCCTAGAGAACATTGACCTAATTTACTCAGTCTCTCATCTGAGGACAACTTTCTCATTCCAGGGACTAATCGAGTGACCCTTTGCAACTCCAATGCAAATACACGCCTTCCTCAACATAACTGGAGGTTTACTGGCAACATTTTTTCTCCACAATTCTGGTCTTTGATTGTAATCAGCACAGATGGTCAAAAGTAAACATCAGGTCTGTTTTCACCTTGTGTATTTGCAAAGTGTTTTGGTGTGTGTTTATATTTTCTCTTCACAGTTAAACTAATGATCAGACAACTTGATTTTAAGTCATTCCTGTGAAGCACTGGGGAACGGTGTTCTGAGTTGGCAGTTTCAAGCAAGCATATCAATGCTTAGCCGACCTTAGTCTGGAGATGCAGATGGATTAAAGAGCAAAGTTACTTGGAAAACAATGTACCAATAGCAAGTTGGCACAATGCCAGAGCGAAAGCTGCAGCTGATGCCAATTAGCGCATTAATTTTTATTTTTAAAACCTGCCACAGTCAGAGATCCTGTTTAATTTATTCCTGTGTTTGTCACACCAAGGGTGTGAACTGTACGAGTGAGATGTCACTGTGCTAAACCTCACCGTCACTGGGAACACCTTCATGTATCAGTCTATCATCAACCTGTGCTTTACTCAGTCCTGGCTATGCTGTAACTGTAACACTGTCCAAACGTAACCACGCAGAGCCACAGGTGATGAAGGAGAAGCAATTGATTGGTTGAGTTAATCCATCCAGTTACCTCACTCTGAGTTTTGTTGACAGAAATCAGTGGTTTGCATGTTAGGAACACAAATTAATCTCAGCAACCCTGGAAGAAGAAAATTAACCACGTTCCCGGTCCCAACTGTTATTCAGTAACCCCACTGAGCGTGGACCACAGGACCCTGTGTGCTACGGTAACTGAACAGTTGCCAATACACAGTGACTGAAAGAATGGGCGTGTGATTGAGGAATGATGAGATGTCAAGCCCCACAGCTATTACCCTGTCCTCAACAACAGCTTAGAAGAAGCTCATGTGATGCTTAAACATTGGCACAGACTAGGTGGACCCAATGGCCTACCACTACACTGTAAACTCAATATGTCTCAATGACAAGAGGGAAGATGCTGGAAATGGGTAATTGTTGAAATACTGGGTCTGTGTTTATGGTTAACACAAGCAGTAAGGAGAGTCTCACTGTGATCACACACTGAGAATGACCTGACTCTCCTCTCTTAATGAATAAAAGTGCAGCCAAAAACAGCTCATGCCATTTCAAAATTGGAAATTACTGGAAAAGCTCAGCAGGTGCGGTGTTAACTGTGGAGAGAAATCCGAGTTAACATGTCAGGTCCAGTGAACCTTCTTCTGAAGTTTTTTTTGGTTTTTTCACCCCATTTCACATTTAGTCAGTAACTTACTGTATTTCTATGCTCAAAACATGTCTCATTAAACATGAGGCCAGACAGGAAGTAACAAAGTGAGGCAGTACCTCAGATAGGGAGGGGTTTGCCTCCAATGTACACAGGGCTCCCCTCCGAACGATCAGGCCCCATTCCATCCCGGTCCCATCTTTTCAATAAACATATTGAAAAAAGAGATAACAAGGTGTAGAGCTGGATGAACACAGCAGGCCA
>JAHRHZ010000048.1:32085842-32133026 GCA_024137785.1 Ginglymostoma cirratum | reverse complement strand
CTCCCCCTCTCTCCCTATTTATTTCAGAACCCTCTTCCCCCCCCCCATTTCTGATGAAGGGTTTAGGCCCAAAACGTCAAGTTTTCCTGCTCCTATGATGCTGCTTGGCCTGCTGTGTCCATCCAGCCCCATGCTTGTTATCTCGGATTCTCCAGCATCTGCAGTACTTTTTATCTCTATTACTGAATCACAGGTTTTGTTTCTGTTTGCAGTGACCGTGTTTTAAGCTGCAATTCAACAAACACCAAACATGGAAATAATGACATAGTCAGTAACAAACTTGAATGGACTCAGCAAAATCACAAAACCCTTACTGCAGCTCCAAACTGCACACTCTACAGGAAACTGCTGAATAACAGCGTATATTAAAGATGAAATCTTATATCGAAATGTCTTATCTAAATATTAGCTCTCCATATAATCATACAGCCATTTCATTTTATTCTTCCATTGTAGTTTTTTAAAATTTCATTCTCTGTTTTATACTTTTATACTGTTTTATGCAAATCGTTGCTGAATTTGCTGTTTTATTCCTCCAGTTCCAATGAATATTCAATCTGGGCTCGATGCACTTCAACAAGTCAATTTATTTTGGTACTTGTTTTGTGGAGCTCCTAGACAGTTTTTCTTTATTTCTGCATCCTGGGGTGCAGGTTCACTCGCCTATTTAACCAAGAGACATTTCTTCTACATCAGCCCAGTCAGTCACGGTCCACAGGCTCTTTGGCTGTAAGTAACCCTGAGCTCAGCGCAAATCTCTCCTCAACAAGACACCTACACATGTATGTGCTCCTGTGGAGGCTGAAGGATAGAGATCACAGCAGGGAATCCAGCTGAATATTTTCTTGCTACCTAGCCCAGGAGCCTTGAGACCCATGTAACATCAGAGAATCAATCTGCAGAAAAGACCACTCCACCTAGTTTTATTCAGGGGCTATTCAATTAGTCTAACTTGTCCCTTTCCCTATTGTCCTGAAGACTTGTTCCCTTTGAGTATTTATCCAATTCTCTTTGACAAGTTACTGCTGAAGCTACTTCCATAACCCTTTGTACAATGGCCAGATTAGAAAAACTCACAGCAAATAAAATTGTCCCTGTTCCTTCACTCCCCCAGGTCTTTCATATTAACCTTGAGTTTCCCAGTTACCAAACATCCTGTCAATGAAAATAATATCTTTTTTTCTACCCTACCAAAGCCCCTCATAACTTTGTGGGCTCCTATTAAACACGATCCCGTGCCATACAAGTTTACAGTATGGAGGAACCCATTCAGTCCAGCACACGTGTGCAAGTTCTTTGCTGGAATAGTCCAAAGGTAATTTGGCTGCTTAATTCTTTTCCCCATGGCTCTGAATCTTACTCTATTTCAAGCAACTTGTCTCCATCTCATTTCAAAGATGTAATGCTCTCTGCCCCAGTTAATTCCCAGAGAAAACCAGTCCTTCCCCTAAGGAAATTCTCCTAATTTTCTCAGTAACAATTTCTAATTGATGGCTCACTGCCTGTGATTCCTGACTGAAATTCAGCTCAGAATGTGACTGAATCTGGGACCATGCTGATATTCACACTTCAGCCTCCATTACTCTCAGGGGTTTTATGAAGATGGGTCAGAATTCTGATGCCATTAATTACTGAAGCCCCCTGGGAAATTGAGAAGGCCAAAGGGATTCAATTTGGAGGTTGTTAACAACCAATAATACACATTACCATGCCAACAAGATCCCATGGCAGACAGCACAAGAAGCCATCTCTACATGTAAATGCACAGTCAGCACATGACTATCATTATCAATGAGCTTTGCAGCACTTTGTCATGCAAATCTTCTGTCTGCCTGCACAGGAGGAGACATAAAAAAAAGCTCTAAAAGTATACAAAAAAACAGAAAGAACTGCAGACGCTCAAAACAGAAATTGCTGGAAAACCTCAGCCAGTTTGGCAGCATCTGTGGAGAGAAGTCAGAGTTAACGTTTTGGGTCCAGAGACCCATCTTCAGAGCTGATGGTAGCTAGGAAACAGATGGTATTTATACAGAAGATGGGGTGGTGGGAGGGGGGAGAGTAAATGATAGGTGGAGATAAAGCCCAAAGAGAGAGAAAAACAGTTGGACAGATAAAGGGATAACACAGTGTGGAGCTGGAGGAACACAGCAGGTCAGGCAGCATCAGAGAAGCAGGAAAGTTGACGTTTCCAGTCGGGACCCTTCTTCAGAAATGGGAAGGGGAAGGGAGCTCTGAACTAAATAGAAAGAGGAGGGTTGGGACTGGGGAAGGTAGGTGGGATGGTGATAGGTGAGTGCAGGTAGGCAGTGGTGGGATTGGTCAGTGAGGTGGGAGGGGCGGATAGGTGGGAGAGAAGATGGACAGGTTGTGTCAGGTCAAGGAGGTAGGGATGAGAGGGAGTGTTGGTCATGGGAGGAGGCTGGGGGCAGGGAGATTTTAAAACTGGTGAAATCCATGTTTAGGCCATCGGGCTGTAGGCTCCCAAGGCCGAATATGAGGTGCTCCTCCTCCATTTTCCTGCTCCTCTGATGCTGCCTGGCCTGCTTCCTCCAGGTCCACACAGTGTTATCTCTGACTCCAGCATCTGCAGTTCTTGCTATCTCTGGACATATAAAGGAGTGGGTAAAGGTCAGTCTGGGAGAATGAACAGCTGCTAATGAGGACCATTAGTGGCTGACAATGGGTTGTGCGTGGTAGCAGCACACGTGATAACTAGGTCTGGTGTGTGGGGGTTGAGGTAAGGACATGGTCTCAAGCCCTAAAATTATTGACCTCAATATTAATTCCAGAAGGCTGTACAGTTCCGAAGCAGAAAATGAGGCGCTGTTCTTCTAGCTTGCACAGTGCTTTGCTGAAGCATTGCAGCAAGCCCGAGACAGACGTTAGCCAGGGAATATGGTGGAGTGTCGAAATGGCAGGCAACTGGAAGCTTGAAATCTAAAAATATACGCCTGATTCAAGTATAATACTGCAATTGCATCATTGAATGGTATGGCACAGAAGGAGGTCATTCAGCCCTTTGACTCTTTTAAAGAACCATCCAACTAAAACCACACACTCTCTGCCCTTTCCCCAAAGCCCAGCAAGTTTTTTCCTCTTCAAGTATTTATCCAATTCTGGTACCGTTCTAGAGAACCTCCTCTTGGGAGCCTTGACATTTTAAAATGCGATACCCAGAATTGGTCATGATACTTCCATCTCTGCCCATTCAATCCCATCTCAAAAGATTGGGCCAAATTCAATCTGAATTGCTTAGTCTGCCTATAATCCTAATTGAACAGAATACGCCTTAATCGCTTCCACTATGTGGAATCTCAACCAAGCAGATCCTTCATATTTATTCATATTGCACAGACCCACAACAGGTTAAATGCAATCAACTTAAACATAAGATGCAGAATTGCTGATCATGTCAAAAACAATTCCCTAATTACTCAGTACGCAATTATCAGTCATAGCATCGTTGTCACACTTTGTTAAATTTCACCTAGTGACAGAATGGCTTTCTTGCAGTGTCAGCATTTTGTGCAAATATAAAAGGTTTTCTTTGCTCAGTATTTATTTCTCACTTTCATTTATGTTATATTTCTGAATCTATGGCAGAATCTGCCCAGGCTTTGACTTACATGGCCATGACAACAAATTTGGAAACATCATATGAGAAGTCAAGCAAGATGTTTCTTGATATTGTGAGAAACAAGTCACATTTTCCAACTAAGGTTTGAGATATCCAGATGAGATTCTCATATGTGCACGACAAGAGACATGGAACAGGGATTATTGTTCATTATCCCCTCAATATTACTTCATCTCAAGTCATTAACAGGCAGGTTGCTATGCTAACACTTCCCTGATAGAAACTAGATGCCAAAAATTCCCAACATGGAAGTCAGAGCGTGTACCTGGTGACACCAGCTCACCACTTGCTCCTCCAGACCTCCACCTTCGGCACTAATCAGCAACATCTCAAGGCAGTGGCCACACATATCCCACGTCCACAGACACTGGCATCTGACTTGTGCCAGCCTTTCCACACGTTGATGGCACCCTATGCTCCAATTACAGGTTGTTTCTGCAAAACCATGCTGCAGTTTAGAGCACACTGGTACCTTTCATTGCAAAGCTGCTGCAAGGACACTTTGCACACAGGGATTGGGTTGGACCAGGCTGCATCTCAGGGCTACGTGCTTGCATTCTCAGTGTTCATACACTTAGCATCTACCTAGATGCTCACAGCCCCCCAGCCTTGCCTCGCCAGTTAGCACTTTACCCCCTCAGTTGCAGTTTAAAGAAATAAACTGAATGATGTTATCCAGGAAGAGCTGCATGGCTCTGCAAAGTTTGACAGGGTAACTTATTTTCTCTACAAGTTGTCTTGTCTATGGTGTCACATGCTAAGATCCCACAAAAGCAAGAATAAGGACCTGTTTCCAGCTCTCTGCACTTCCCTTGAAGCTACTGTGGCTCCAGCTGCTCTAAAACCACATGGTGCCTTCAGGTATACATTGTTAATGGTGCTATATAAATGCTAGTTGTTATTGGTTTTCCTTATTAATGTTCATGCTGTACTCTCAAAGGCTGCAGATATTTAAGAACACAATTGTTTCATAAGTGTGTCAACGAAAACATTAATCTTTTCTTTCCTTTCACCCTGCTGTGCATTTCCAGCACATTTTCATGCTTATTTTTAGATTTGCAATGTTTGAGCCTTTTTCTGCTATCACTAGTGAGCTTGGTCTGCCTGACCATTTGCCTCACTGCAGGCTTGATCTGCATGGGTTGTGTTGGCCATGTTCCAACTTCTGAATCATCCTTACGTCGGTATGCATTCAGTCTGTAAAAGGTGTCACTGAATCTCAACATATTTTGCCCAGAACCTGACAACCAGTATCTCTGCCCTCAGCTTGCTGGCACTGTGCAGAAATGGCTGTAAATCAGTGCGGATTAATACCAACAGTGGAAACAATGATAACAATATATCAATTGCATTACACACGAGCTCACAAATGCCTCAATATACAAATTGCTGACATTAACACAATGTAAGTTTTGTATAGTATCCATCAATCTGAAGGTGCATCAAAGAATCACAGAACTGTTACAGCACAGAAGGAGGCCATTTCGCCCATCAAGCCTGCACGGTTCTGTTCTGTAGTGCCAATCTCCTGCCTTTCCCCCATATACCTGCACACCATTTCTATCCAAATAATCATTCAATGCTGTCTTGAATGCCTCAACGAAACCTATGCCGACTACATTTCTAGACAATACATTCCAAACCCTAACCTTTTGTAAAGCGAAAAAATACTTGCTCACATCACCCTTGCTTCATCGGCAGATCAGCCTATGAGTTCTTGTTCTTTATCTTGTTCTTGTTATGAGCGGGAATAGCTTCTCATTATCTCCTCTATCCGGCCCACTCATTATTTTTAAAAACCGCCAACAAATGTCCTCTCAGTCTTCTTCTCTCCCACTGTCTAAAAGAAAAACCGAAATGGACGAGAGCCACAAAAATAATCTCGCAGTAACTTGTAGCTCGGTCCCTGGCATCATTCGTAGGACTGTTCAAAGTGGAAGTGGTACGTGGCGGGCAGTTCCAGTGTGAAATACGAATCGGGCTCAGCAGGACATCCAATGGCCGTATTAGATCTGGCATTTTGGAAACCTTATGAAGTGGTGTTTGGCTGCATTTCCAGTGTCAGCAGGGTGTGGGACAGCAACCAAATAAAAATTGTTTGCTATCTCATTAAATGGACCCCAGTACTTCATGGTGTGGACTGAGGATTGTTGAGAATAAATTCCTCCACAGGGTCCTGTTGACACAATAGTTCAACATTTCATTACGTTCACTGGTCGGTCACACTGAGTGTTGAATCCAGTCTAGTAGATATTGGAACACCATTCATACAATTCAAAATTCATTCTTCCTTTCTTCCCTTCCAGTGCAGTATTACATGCCTGTATTAAATTTCATCTGTTCTGGTTCGGCTTACTTGTTTACTATTTTGTTCAATTCATTAGTTAGTTGTCAAGCTGTCTCTTCCTAATATGGTGGCAGGGCTATACATTCGTAGACAGGTGATACATCTGCAATTCCTCCCCCAGTCCAGCTAATGAACAGTTTCAGTACGGTCTGTTGCTTATCCAGGCAAGAAAGAAGGAACAAGTGATTATTCTTCAAAGAACATGGTTTCAGCCGTGAATCACTGGGTAGCATACACATACTGCAAGGCAGAAGGTGATGGTTTTTGTCCCGTTCTTGAGATATAAGCTCATTATCTGACTGACATCCCAGAGTCAGTACCAAGGAAATGCTGCACTGTCAGAAGTGCGATCACATTTGGTTGAGGTTTTTAAACCAGAGCCCAGTCAGCCCTCTATCTAAGACATTATTTGAAAAAAAAAGCAGAGGAATTCTTTCTCTGGCCAATATTTATCCCTCAGCTATCACATTCCAAAAAGAAAAGATCAACTGGTAATTACCAGATTGCTGCCTACGGGAACTTGCTGTGTACATTATAATACTTTAAAAGTCCTTGATTGCTGTAAAGTACTTTCAGATATTGTGAAAAATGCTACATGATTGTATTTTTTTTCTCTTTAAACACCGCATCAAATTTCTCAGGAATAACTTGAAGCCTTTCACATACCCTGAAATACTTTAAAGTTGGAGATTGTTATTCCATCTGTTTGCATTGATTTACCTTTACTTCAGAAAACCCCAAGCCAAAATCATATCTCCTGAAAATGTTTTCTTAAATAAAGATGACTCCTTCTACAGAGCCTCATTCTGTTGTTGAAAAGCATGGTTTTTCTCAAACAAAGTATTTTTCTCTGTCTCAACGCAATCAAAGCAACATCTTTCTGGGAACTGCCAACATCACAACAACAAAGGGTTAAAGTCCTCACAAGCTGCCAAAGATAATTTCCCCAGACTTCACAGAAAGCATGTATGTAAATTAATTGCTATTAGCATTTGACAGCTATTGCAAGTTAGCTAGCGTTCAGCTTCATATTGTTCTCCCCTTTGATTGGTTTTCTTTGTAAATCTTCTCATGACCTTCTCTAAACAGTTGTGCTGTCAATGTGTGAATAAAAAGGACAGTAAACATCTTCACGCCCTACTTTTCGTTTTACAGATGTTCTGAAATGGCTCAAAGCATGGAAGGACTTTCTCATTAAACTCACGAGATTAACACCTGCCTAAATGTAACATTGATGTGAGTTGTAAATGCCTGTAAGCTGAGGCAGCTCACCCATTTGCCAGGACCCAACCTGGCTTTCCACCTCCTCCCAGATCTGTACTGTTGTAGAGAACAGGATAGGGAAGACTGAGCACAAAGCTTAACTTGGGTTGCCGTAATGTCATAAAGACAAGATGATTGCTATGCCCTGCTCAGAGATGTTCAGTGGGATCTTGAAGTGATTTTTATGTTTAACTTCTCTCTGTGGCCTCATCCCTCTCTATATGTGTAGACCAAACTAGTCTCACAACTCTGAGATCTCTGTGCTTCAGTTCTGGTCTCTTGAGAATCACCAAATCCTTTATCCATCAATAGCAGTTGTACGGTCAGCTGCCTGGGTTCTAAACTCTGTGATTCCCTCCATAAACTCTCTACCTTGCCCATCTCCTTTAACATAGTCCTAGCGCTTTGTCTAAGTCTTCTGGCCTCCAAAACAGCTGTTTGCAGCAGCCCATGCAGAAGGCTGGAAATCCACCTTCACCGACATAGCCTGCCCCCCTTGCCCTACACCAATCAAAGACGGAAAGTTCCATTGTAGGTTTCTGTTACAGGTCAATGGAAAGATAATTAATTAGAACAAAATGAAGGAACCGATGAATGACAAGGTTTCCTCCAGTGAAAGAAAGAGTGATTTTATTACCCACAAGCTCCAAGATAATAATAAAAACATGACCTCAAAGCACACAATAAAAAAATGAAATAGGAAGAAACTGCCACTTTCAACACACACAGTTCTTTGATAATTGTCAATGTTTGTTCATCTCTTCCCTGTCCCATACCACAAAAATTTTGCAGGCAGAGGTAGTGTTATTACTTTAAGAGCTGTGTTGCTTTAAAGGTTGGATATGCTAGTTAACCAAGGACTAGGATAAAACCACATGACCAAATGCCACATGCAATCCAGGAGGTAAATACTCAATTATCTGTAACTGCAATTTGTTGCCTGAGCTGTTAGATACATCTGTATAAGATCTTCAAGTAAACTGAATTTCTTCTTATTATTTAATCTGTGTTATTTATCAATATCAGAGGACATATGACAACAGGGATTTTTTTTACTTGTTCAATTGTCTGTTTGCGTGGGATTTTCTAAATTGATATGTATCAAAAAATGAGTGAGGTGTTACAAGCACATGTTAGATCTGCAACAAGCATTGTCACAATTAAGTGTTGCACAAGAATGAAAAAAAACTGCCTTTGGCACATTTTAAATTCTTAATCCCACACTTTAACAGACCTATACTTCACATTAAACCAATGGTTTCTACATTTTGGTGTAACATGAAAGATACCGTGACCACTATTCAAAAGAAGAGCAGAGAACGTCCTCCCAAAATCGAAAAAGATCAATATTTATCCCTCCATATCACTTTAAAAAACCCTATTCATTATCACGTTGCTTTTTGTGAGATCTTCTGTGTATCAGGCTGGCTGCCCCACTGTTATGAATATTTTAAAAATGGATCATCAATATTCAACAGCAACCAGCTGATTATTTTCCCTGAGAACTTTCATGGAATAAAAAGGTTTTGAAAAGGACAAGTACGGATTTACAACAGCTGTTGTAATCACCTGACCATAGACTGAGACAAGTTTGGGAAACCAAATGAAATACTAGAAACCAGCTGCAACAAAATAAACATTTTTATCAAGTGGCATCAAAACTCAGTGAGGCATCAAGAAATGCAGACTTGTGACTCCTATTAACTTAGGATGTAGGAAAACTGCACACAATGAGAGGAGAAAAATTGCTTACAATAATCCAAATGAAATGAAACAATGACACACCCTAGAATCTGCAAAGGAATTGAATATCTACCACAATCTTTCAGCAGCAAAGGAGACAGGAAGCAACACGGACTGTTAACAGCAAGGATAATGCAAGTTCTTCTCTCATCAATCCCACAAGAGCCTCGTGAAAAAGCAACTTGAAGCAACAAACATTCATCAAGAGTTCAAGGATATCTCCAAACTTTGCCACTGCTGAAGAAACAAGCTGAATAGTTAAGTGCAAGTAATTCCCACGTGGCAAGCACTCTTAAAAACTTAAACTGCAGTTGCCTGAATTTTGTTGTTCAATCTAGACACCCCTCCTCCTTTCATTGTAAGCTTTTTACCTGTGTTTGTGTGTATTGTTGATGTCATATTTTTATTCTTTTCAGGGTGGTGGATAATAATATTCCTCTATCGTTCCCTCAAAGAAACCTTGTAATTAATTGGTTCTTCAGTCTGATGTAGTTAATTATGTTTTAATTGAAATGTGTTAGCTACAGGCTAAAATATAAATTATAATTATTTGTTGTGAACAACTGAGAGGGGGTTTAAAAAGAGATGAGTCATTCAACCTTCTTCATCTGGTCAGAATACCACTCCTAACATTTCAGCAATGAATATACCTCAAAAATACTTCTTTGGCTTTGGGATGCCCTGAAGTTGGAAAAGGCACCATGTAAATGTAATTTGCTTCTTTTATCACTGAATATTTTAAACTAAGTGAGTATCTCAGTATTTTTAAGGCAATTAGCCTGTACCCGCTGATTAACACTACAAGTTTGGTGACCTACATACTTATCAAACAAATCCCAAGATCCAGATGGTCTCAGACAAGGGATCAACAAAAGGAAAATGACAGAGACAAATTTATGTATCATTTTGAACAGCATCCTCCAAGATTTACCCTCTGCTGTCACAATCATCTGCCTCAATTTCTGTTCAAACAAAAACATTCAGTTAAATTCTGGCGATGACTGCGATAAATAACTGTGCCTTTAAGCTTTTATCAGTGTGATTTCTTTCTTGAGTTGTGCTATTAAGACAAAGGAAGACTGCAATGTATTAGCTCAGGCGGGATTAATAGAATCAGTGATCCTAGTAAAACACTGACATGGAGAGAGGAGCTCTGGGGAAAGGCATTACAGCAAGGACAATGAATGAGTGAATTCACAAACTTAGGGGATGGTAGAGAGGAGTGGGTGTATGTGTGGGGGAGGGACAATGATGGAATAGTCAGATGAAAGGTTTTCCAATCTGATGTTGTTCCTTGCAATCGTAGATTGATTCAAGGAATCAGTCCACAAAAGGGTTCAAAATTTGAAATGAATAGGAACTTTAGGGTATTTCTGGGAAAATCAGAAGGCAGCTCCTTTGATATTGTTACCTTTTTCCTTGAGGGCTGTTTTCACAGTTTGAAACAAGGGAGTTGAAATCAAGAGTTGTGAAGCCAGAGGAGTTAATAATGGAGCGAGAGTTATGAGTAACCTTGACCTCAAAATGATCTGGGACACTTTGAGGAAATGCACAGCCTAGATTCCAGGCAGCAGCAAAATTGAATACAGCATGCAAAAATAAACTCCCTCACCAAAATATCTTAACAGAGGAACGTCTGCATGTAATCCATAATGCAAAGGAAAGCAATCATGGAAATCAGTTGCAAGTAAATGTTGCAACCTGTTTTAACACTTTAATCCCCTCCAAAGCTGTTCCCTTCCAACGCAGCTGTACTGGCTCCTCGTTGGCTTTGTTCAACCATCAGGAGAGCATCAAAAACTCACCAACGTTTTGCAATTTGTGACGAAACCTCAGGCATTCTGCGTGTAGCAGCTTATTCAACAATAAAAAGTATCATAGCCGGGACTAACCTTATTCCCAACTCATCTCCAAATGTATACACCTTCTAAAGGAATCTGGATGGCGATCTGCCCAACCACAATAGCTTGCATTTGTAAAGCACCTTTAAGATTGTAAAAATATCGCAAGGTGCTCCACGGGAGTGTTATCAAACAAAATTTTACACTGAGTAATATAAGGAGATACGTCACCTCCAATGTGCCCTCTATTATTTTTTGTTGTGTTTAGACTATTATTTTAAATGTGCAGGTGCTCTATATTCTTTCATGTGCTGATTCTGCACTCATAGAAACTATAGAATCCCTACAGTGTGGAAGCAGGTCATTCAGCTCAGTGAGTCCATACTGACCCTCTGAAGAGCACCTCACCCAGATGTACCCCCTATCCTATCCCTATAACCCTGCATTTCCCATGGCTAATCCATCTAGCCTGCACATCCCTGGACTCTACGGGCAATTTAGTATGGTCAATCCACCTAGCCTGCACATCTCTGGAGTGTGAGAGGAGACTGGAGCACCCAGAGGAAACCCACGCAGACACAGGGAGAACGTGCAAACTCCACACAGACAGCTATCCAAGGCTGGAATCAAAGCCGGGTCTCTGGCGCTGTGGGGCAGCAGTGCTAACCACTGTGCCACTGTGCTACTGCACACATGGTATCTTAATTGGGTTATTGTGCTTGGTCTGTTTTGGATCTTCTAAATTGCTATGCTGCTTACAGGAAACTTTTTTTAATGCAACCTAATTTTGCTAATCAACCTGTTCAGAGATGTTATTACACACCTCTGGAGCAAGTGAGAGTTGAACCCAAGCCTCTCAATTCAAGGGTAGGGACAGTACCACTATGACATAAGAGGGTCCTAGAAACATTACACATCACTGAAACAAATGATCTAATCATTGCTGCTTGTGGCAGATTGCTGTGCACAAATTGGTTACACATTTTCTTTATCATAAGAATGACTGCATTTCTAAAGTGCTTATTGGTTTCAAAATATTTCAGGACATCCTGAAGCTGCAAAAGGACAGGAACAGAACAGATTCCACTGGGGTTGGGCAATCGAGTCTGATAGTTGAAGAGTCTAGAATAACAGAGCAAGGCTAAAAGATTTAATATAAGAGATTTAAGGCACACAGCTGGAGGAACACACTTTTACACAGAATCAGTGACTTGAGAAACCAACATTTGCCAATAGACTAAAATAGGTAATTGAAGTAAGGATAAGGGGATTTGGGAACAGGGCAGGGACTCAGGATGAGCCTACTGCTTGTGTGGAGGATAAACAACGATACAATAAGTCAGACCCATCAGCTTACTGACAACTTGTAATTTTGAAGTAATTTCTGATCAGAGTTATACACAGGATTCCCATTCCAAAAATTACTATGTTAATCTATTGCCATTGTAAAACACACACAGCAAGAATACCTTGGCCTTGATTCACATCCAGAGATTTCAGTAAGCAAACCGTTCCTCTAAATGTATTAAACAGATACTCTACTTCTACAGCTTATTTTTCTGTTAGATCAAAATGAGAACTAAATCAGAAATCTCAAAAGCTCACAATGCAGCTACAGCATGTGAGGGACACGTTAAGTCAGAAACTGAGTGTGGAAAGATATTGTGCCTCTCACATGAAATATGTCAAAACAAGCAACACAAGAACCCAAATTAACAGAATGAATCAGGGCTGAACAAGAAAGCAGAGAGTAGGCCTTCCCACCCTGGGAACATAGGAATAGATGGAGGCCCTTTAGCCTGAGAGTCTATTTGATATCATGGCTCATCTGTAACCTAACTCCATGTACCCATTTCTATATCTCTTATCTCTTAACACCTTTGGTTAACAAAAACATATCAACCCCAGTTTTAAATTTAACAGTTGATCTCACACCAGTTTACATTTGCAGAAGAGAATTTCAAACTTTAACCACACTTTAAGATTAGAATAGTGAGTGTTTGTTTTTGACCAGTGCATATTTGATGGGCTGAAGGGTCTTTTCTGTACTGTAAATCTCTGTGACTCTATTGTAAGTGTAGAAATGTTTCCTCATTTTATTGCTGAGAGATTTGCTGTTCCTAGAATCCCAATTGCAGAAACAGTTTCTCTCTATCTGCCTAACTAGGTTTACTTATTATCTGGAGGATTTTGGTCAAATCACCCTTTAACCTCCTCAGTTCAAGGTAATACAACCAATATTTCCTCTAAGCCACATGAGTGTGTAGTTATTCAACAATCCAGAACTTACCATGCATGGCAACAAACTGGTTGCACATCTAAATGGTCACTTTAAGATGGGATCATTCCTTCTTGAACCAATATGTTGGTGCTCAGAGCTGATCACTCTGCTCCAACAAAAACAAAGTTGCTGGAAAAGCTCAGCAGGTCTGGCAGCATCTGTGAAGGAGAAAACAGAGTTAACGTTGCGGGTCCGGTGACCCTTCCTCCAAGTTTGGTCCAACTAGGATTCTGTGTAGCATCCACCTTTGCAGTATGTCCGTGACTTAACAAATTGCTTTATCACACTAAGGCCAACCCAACCAGCTTCACTAGAGTGTTATCACAGTAATGATGAACAAAGCTAAAGAAAGAGATACTTGACCAAGTGAACAGAAGTTGGTCAAAGCATCTTAAAGGAAGAAGGGGAGGCAATAAAACTGTGTTGTGAATTAACTGGCACAGAAGCAAAGAGTATTAACTATAACTGTTTCCTAAGGTCTTTTGGTATTAATGATTAGGTGACTTTAGTGACAAGTTGGAAAATGTCCCTGACTTGTGTACCCACTTTGCAATTCTTTGTTATAAAAAACTTTGAGAGATAGTCCTGAACAGATCAATATAAATGACATGCAAAACCTATCACAACAATACTCATCATATTGATTTGTTTAAAATCCCAAAAATGTAACAATTCAGATAGAAAACAGAACATGAAGTCAGATCCTAAGATGGGGATGTTAATTCTACAGTATTTTTCCACAATTCTTTTATCATTGGTTTTAGAAAACTGATATGATTAGGCTTTAATTTTTTGTTGCTATTTCAGCCCTTGACAATTTCCCACAAGGATACTTGCAATTAATTAGTATCTGTTCATCAAACATCTCAATGAGCCCATCAGCTCCCTAACACTGAGACAACAAAGTACCTAGAATGGCTGATAGTCCTTTGATTGAACAATTTCCCAGATGGTGGATAAGAGGTGAAAGTACCACGGGTAGTTCGGTAGTATGGAAGTACGTGTTAATACTTCTGTGTATATAAAAAGGGCGATGAGAAAACAATTTCCGAGAGGAGGAATATCAGTGCATATCACAGATATAGGCGGTGTTTAGGTCACTTTCCTTAGAGAAGATAATCCCTTGGAGATCATTTGGTTGCCTTCTGGATTTTAACAGAAATTTCCCACTTGAACCTGATATTGACCAGAGGTCATTTTCTTCCTATGCCAGCTCCTACAAGGGCTAACATCACCAGTGGTTGAAGAAGTCACTCAATATGTGAGTTACATTAGCTTGTAAACAAACCAGACAGCGATATCTGTGACTTTTTTTTCTCACATTTGTTTTCTTGTCAGTAGCAACAACATCCTGCATTTAAACAGCACTTTTAACACAGCAAAAGATCCAGATACATTTCTCAATGCATTATCAAACAAAATTTGACAGCAAAGTTTACAATAGGTGACTAAAGGCTTGGTCAAAGAGGTATGTTTAAAGAACATCATAAGTGGGAGGACAGCAGTGAAGAAATTTGGGAGGAGTGAAATTTGGACCATACTGCTAAAGGAATGGACTTCAATTGTGAAAAAATTAAAATTGGAGGTGGTCAAGAGTCTAGAATTGGAAGAGTACAGAAATATCAAGGGACTGAAAGTTTGGAGGAGCTTAGGAAGATAAGGAGGGGTAAAGCCATGGCGAAATCTGAAAAAATAGGTGAGAATTTTAGAAGTGAGACATTTCTGAACGAGAAGTAAAAGTAAGCCAGTGCATATGTGAATGATGGGTGAACTGCATTTGGTATTCATGAGGAACAATAACAGGAGCTTTTTCCTTGTGTCTGCAACACCTTTGAAAATTTAAACTGGACAATAATCTTAAGCTATGATTCAAGGTCACCATGATTTGCCCCAACTCTGATTCTTCTAGTGGAAAATGTTCTCTAGTGTCTTGTGCCTGTGGTCATTTCACCTGCGTTGTTAACTGTGTATTAATTCTGTTTAGTAAGACACAAATGGTGGAGATTATCTGAGGATTCACCTATGTCCCGACAGTCATAGACAGAAACTATGGTTATTTGTTAGGAGGTACATGTTTGCAATGTGTGCTGCTGTAAATAAATGTTAATAGAAGTGTGTAAAGATTGGTTCTGGTTCTATCCTTTAACTGATTTTATATTGATTTTATAGCCAATATGAGCCTAGGTATTGAGTGTTCTGGAATTTAAATTGTGAGATGCTATTTTGATTGAGCCAGTTATTTTCATGACCAAGCCCAGCTAGGTGAATAGTTTTCAGTGGACTAGTCAAACTGGCAGAATATTTAAAAAGAATGCCAAAGGTAATCATCAACACACTGCTCCTGTGATTGGAACTACAGTCTGAAAGTTTAAAGCTAAGCCATTCAGCAGTAACATCAGGAAGCATCTGTACAAATGATAACTGGTAGAAACCTGGAAATCCTTCTCCCCAAAAAGTTGTTCAGACGAGGGCCCAAATGGAAATTTTAAAAATCGCAAATAATAGTGCCTTTGTTAGGCAAGGGTATTAAGGGTTACAGAAACAAGACAGAGGATTGGAGTTGAGATACAGCTTAATCATGATCTACCTAATTGGAAGATCAGTTTCAAAGGCTGAATGGCCTCTTGTTATTCCCATGTTCCATAATCTGAGCAAAGGCCAGAGGCTGAATTAGGACATTCCTGGTCCAAGTATTAGCTGAGTTCCAATCTTGGATATACCTGTATTGAATGTGCCAATAGGAACAGCACTGTGATGTTAGAGTGCCAGAATTTCAGGCACAGACAAATAATTCACATGCTCAGGTACATCTCACGGTGAACTGCAACATTGGAACAGCAAAAGGCAGCATTCTTCTGGGTTGCTTTCAGTTGTCCATTTCTGTTTTCCTTCTCCACGTTACATTGTTCTTTTTAGCAGCCAGACGTCATTTGTAACAGTGACTTTTCATCAGGTTGATACTCTGTGATTGCCACACAAATAACACAATAGAGAAATACAAATGCAGGTTTGTTGTTTACACAAAGATTGATGCTGTAGTAAGTGGTATAGACAGAAACAGAGAATGACCATGCATCTCTGATTGATTACGTGAGTGAACAAACTGTGGCACCTGTAATTCAAAACAGCAAGCCATTTTTGTCCTGGTTTTGACCCATAAAAAGCTGGTTGTGAAATTAATTTGATAGTGAAAATCTAAAATCATGGAGGTACATAGGAATTTAGGTGCCCATGCAAATGAATCGCTGAAATATAGTAGTCAGGTACATAAATCAGTCAAAAGGGCAAAGAGAATATTAGCCTTTATAACCATAGGACTAGGATATAAAGAGATGGATGCTTTGCTCAGACAACTCAAAACCCGTTAAGTAGATCAATTCTAGGAAGACTTCGCACAGCACCTTACAATGGATATATTTGCCTTAAAAGTACAGTGCAAGATTACCAAGAACATTGTCAGGAATCCAAGCATTATGTTTTATGGAAGGATTACATAAACAAGGCATGAATTTCCTGGAACAAAAGTTTAAAGGGTGATTTGATTGAAGTTTTCAGGATATTGAAAGAAATTGAAACAGTCAATAGAGGGAAACACTTTCTGTCGATGAAATGAGTCATGGATAAGAGAACATAGCATTAAAATCAGGGCCAAGCCATTTCTGAGAGAAGTTAGGAAATGTTTTAACATAAGGCTGGATAGCAGTACTGAATGCTCTCTAGCAAAATAGATGCCTGTTCAATTAATCATTTTAAATCTGTGATCAATAAATATTTTTAGCCAAGGATATGAAGCCAAGATAGTTGGACAGAGGTTGGATACATATCAGTCAGAATAAGACTGAATGATGGAACAGGTTCAAGAAGTTTAATAACCTGCTCCAGAAAACCTGTTCCAAAAACACACCTTGGGGGATACTGCATTGCACACTGAGGCAGACCTATCTTTCCAGCAGCACATCCTGTCCTACAACCCTAAGATCTTTACCCCCTCCTGTAGCCTTCCAACTTCCCTATTTCTATAACCATCTTAAACCCTACAACTCTCCAAAATTTCTGCAGTCCTCTGACTGGAGACTCTTCAGCTTCTGAAGTGTTAATCATTCAACCAATCATTGCACCTTCAGCCGTCTCATCTCCAAAGCTGTGGAATTCTCACTAAAGCCTTCTACCTTTCTCTTTATCCTCCCTTTAAAATATTCCTTAAAACCCACCTCTTTCACTAAGCTTTTGGCCACCCATCCTAATATCTGGTTCAGTGTCAAACTTTGTTAGATAGCAGCACTCACTGCACACACCCCGCCCCACCATGTCACTTGACAATGTTAAAGGTGCTACAGTATATCTATGCAGATTGTTCCTGAAAAACGCAATGTCAGCAACTTGATCTGGTGCAGCACCAACTTTGACAGCGCATTCTGGCTTTATTCAAGATTTTAATAGTTTACCGTTGGAAATATAATTAATGACAGTTATAAACATGCGAATTCTAAAAGACATTCAGCGCTCAAAAGGATTAATCTGCACCAGCTGATTTCACCACCGCAGGGAGTTACCATATCTCCTGGTAAAACTTTAGGCAGAACACTTCATCCAGTGAAAAGCTCCTTTAATGCAGAAAGACATTGATCCTACCTCCACCACAAGACAGACGTGCAGAAACCCATCAACTATGAGGAAAAGTTTCTTTCAATTTGAATAAGGTAATTCACACACATTCATTCATGAGCCTGCTTCTTTATGGAAGGGATGAAATGATTGGGAAAGAAAAGAGTGCTGATAAACAGCCAGAGCAGCAACATAAAGACAGACACATGACACTTTACCAAGTCAAAACCAAGCATTTCAATGTTTGATAAATCCTAGTGAATGTAATTGTCTTACACTAACCTGTAGAGGAGGCAGTAACTCTGAAAGAAAGGCATCCTGTTTTGTCCATGAATAGGACTGTAATCACCACACTTGGAAAACCAAGATTTCCAACTCATTCTGGCTGGATTTTTCCTAGTTATCACCAGGAATAGTCCCTGTTCCAACTACCCCAACGATGCCAAGCACTAAGCTAAGACAGGTGAGGGTTACTTCCTCTTTCTCACTGTTATCTACAACGAGGCAAGAAAGGGAGTACTTACAGATCTTTGTCACAATAGGCGCATTTCACACAGATGGCAACTGATATAAGTGCTTTTTTTTACCCACAACATGAATGTTCTTAAGCAAAAGATACATCCACTTTAGTCAAAATTCATCAAAACAACCAAAAGGAGTATGATAGGGAGACCAGCATCCTAGCTGAAAAGTTAAACATATTTCTGCCAAATATAATTAGACTTCGAGATGTTCATAATCTCATTCATTTAAAATGGGTTAGCCCCATGGCAGTGTTGTCAAGGCGGTTTACACAATAATTAATACCCAATCAAAATACCCACACACGCACACATACACAGCAGCAAAACATGCAGTTACACAGGGTGCAAACTGTTTTATGGACACACGCAGTTGCATCTTGGAAATGAATCCGAAGCGAGCATCCTTGTGCCAGCTGCCGGGATGACACTAACCTGAATGGTGCAGGAATATTCGGAATCGTCCAGCAGCCTGACGGTGCAGTCAAACTCCCGGTCCAGGTTTCTGATGCTGCCGCTCCTTAACCTGCTCAGCATCTTCCTTCGGGTTTAGGCAGCGTAAAACACAGCGAAACAGGGCGGATTATTGTGTTATTTTCTAACCGAGGTTTTATTCTGACTGTTGGTTTGATTTGCCTCCTTCCGCTGCAGGTTGCAGCCCCTTGCTGGCGCTGGGCTGGATGGGGTCTCTGGAGCACGGCTGCTCTCTCCTCATCTCCCCTGGATGTCGCTGGAGCTGATGCTCTCGCATCGCAGCGAGCGTGAACGGCCAGGGCAAAGTATCCAGGCAGAGGGGGGGAAACCTCACCGCGACCCCAACTGACAGCCCGCTTCACCAATCCTCACCAAGAGCTCCGTAATTGGCATTGTCACCTACCAATCGTGCTGAGGAGTGGGCGGTAACTGGAGGCGGTGTGTGGGGGCGGGCACTGGGCGGGCATCCCCCGCTGGCCCGAGAGAGTCAGCCTGCTCAATGGGGAGGAACAGTCGCAGGCTCAATTATTGGAGATAAACTTGTACAGTGGGTGCAGGAAATCTGTGAATGCAATGCATCAAATAAACAGACACTGGTTTTCCCATTATACACCCCCAAGATTTCTTTTGTACCCAGCCATTGCGTTTGTATCCGCTTTGTGTGTTTCCTACAGTGCTTGCAAATACTGCATAATGAGAGCCCGGACAACACCGGATTTAATTTGTTCTCTCTCTCTGCAGCGCCTCTACACAGCTCTCAGTGACTGTTCCACATAAATCTCCCTTTTATTAGCACGCAGCTCAGGCGACTGACAGCGAAATCTATTGGGGTTTTCTACGACCCCCGGAATAAGCTCCTCAAGGGTAAGGGCAGTCTCTGAGGTTTGTGGGGGCTGGTGGGGACGAAACATCTAGCGGGGTCTAAATAAAGATAGGAAACAAAAGGGGAGAGAAAGGAAGCATCAAACACGCCGGACTGCATTCCAGATCGAGCACAGTGAACAGGCGCCTTTGTGTGAGTTATTACCGCGTTTGGTAATTACTAGCCAACGGCAGATCATTTTACATATATAAATATATTATTAGAACTTGGGTGAGCAAAGCGAAATACCCAAAATCATTTCGGTGAGGAAGTACGAAGACTCGGCTGGAAAGTCAAACTACAGAAAAAATCTCCAGCCACAACTCAGAAACGTCATGAACATTGTTAATGCCATGAAATTGTTCACCTTAAAGGAAAAGTCAGGTTCCTTGCAGCAGATTAGAGTGAACAAGAGAATGGTAAAGCACACCGCATTGTGTGAGGCGCCAATATGGGCTCGACAGCTTAGCTGACAATTAATAACGTATTCTCAAATGTTAATGAAAACGTAAATAAGAGAACTAAATGTTCAAATCTGTCTTAATACCATTCATAAATAGTTCCCAAACTTCACCTTCCTGGCCATTTTGGGTCCGGACAGCATGGCATCTCAGACCTGCACCTGGCTTTGGATTTGATGACAGATAACCATTCAAAGGAATTACACAGTCCAGAAGGAGGTCATTGGACCATGCCCTGGCTAATGAATCTGCATTCCTTCATGTTAAGTACCACTTGGAGGAAGCACTGAGGATGGCAAGGGCACAGAATGTACCCCAGATGGGAAATTTCAATGTCCATCATCAGCAGTGCCACTGCTGACTGAGCTGGTCGAGGCCTGAAGGACATAGCCCAGAAACTTGGTCTGTGCCAGGTGGTGAGTGAAATCAATTTGATCTCGTCTTCAATAATCTACCTGTTGCATGTGTTTTTATCCTGACAGTACTGGTAGAAGTGACTGCCTTTACTTTGAGGATCCTCACCATCATGTTGATGAGCAATACCACCATGTTAAATGAGATTGAGCAACGCAAATCTGTGCATCCATGAGGCCCGATGGACCAGCAGCAATAAAATTGCTAAAGTGCTCCTACAATGAACAGATCAGATCTTGGCTCTGGATCCTGCCATGTCTATTGGTATAGATGCTGGTAGACAATTCAATAATTCACAGGAGGCTCAACAATAGGAGAGCCCAGCACATCAGTGCAAAAGACTGAAGTATTTGTATCCACCTTCAGCTAGAAATACTAAGTAGATGATCCATTGTGGCCTCCTCCTGAGATTCCTACTAGGTGCCAGTATTCAACTAATTCAGTTCACTCAAATAATATCAAGAGTTGGTGGAAGTCCGTAGATACTGCAAAGGTTATGAGCCCTGATAATATTCTATCAATGGTACTGAAGACTTGTGCTGCCCCTTAGCCAACATGTTCCAGTGCAGCCATAACAATGACAATGTCTACATGACAATGTAAAAAATTGCCCAAGTATATCATATCCACAGAAAACAGGATAAATCTAACCCAGCCAATTACCAATTTACCAGTCAACTCTTGATTATCAAAAGAGTTGGAAGGAGTCATCAACAGTCTTTGATATAAAAACAAGGAACTGTGGATGCTGGAATTTTTTTTTAAAAATAGAAAGTGATGAAGAAACTTGTGGGTCTAGCAGCATCCATTGAGGAAAAATCAGCGTTAACATTTTGAGTTCAGTGAGAAGTCATTGATGTCCACTGATGAAGGGTCACTGGACTCAAGACATTAACTTTGTTTTTCTCTCTACAGATGCCAGCGGACCTGCTGAGTTTGTCCAGCACTTTCTGTTTTTGTTCCACTCAGCTCGTGACCTCATTACAGCCTTGGTCCAAACACGAACAAAAGAGCTGAACTCCAGAGGTGAGGTGGCAGTGAACGTCCTTGACATTAAGGCAACATTCCAGTGACGGTGTCAGCAAAGAGTCCTGGCAAAACTTGACACAGTGAGAGTTGGGGGAGCACTTGCTGCTGATTGTGGCTGTTGAAGGTTAACCATCTCAGCTCTGGGTCATCTCTGCAGGAGTTCCTTTGGATACTGATCTAGATAAATCAGCTTCAACTGCTTCATCAATGATCTTCCCTCCATCATAAAGTCAGAAATGGGGATAATTACTGATGATTGCACAATGTTCACTGGCATTACAACAACCCAAATGGTGAAGCTATCATGTTTATTTACAGCAAGACCTGGCAATATCGGGGCTTGGGCTGGTAAATAGCAAATAACATTTGCGCCACACAAGTGCCAGGCAATCACCATCCATTGTCAACAAGTCAGAATCTGACCATCACCCCTTAATATTCAATGTTATTATCATCATTGAATCCCCCACTATCAATGTCATGGAGGTTACAATTCATCAGCAAGTGAACTGGATCATCCAAATAAATACCGTGGCTGCAAAAGCACATCAAAGGCTAGGAGTTCTGCAGCAAATAATTCACTTCCTGTTACCACATTGCCATTCACCATCTACAAGGCACAAGTCAAGAGAGTCATGGAATACCTTCACCTTCTATACACTAGCTATACAAAACCCTGGTTTGGCCACATCTGGAGTATTGTGTCCAGTTCTGGCCGCCTCATTACAGGAAAGATGTGGAAGCGTTGGAAAAGATGCAGAGGAGATTTGCTAGGATGTTGCCTGGAATGGAGGGAAGGTCTTACAAGGAAAGGTTGAAAGAGCTAGGGCTTTTCTCTTTAGAACGACGAAGGATGAGAGGTGACTTGATAGAGGTATACAAAATGCTCAGAGGTATAGATAGAGCGGACAGCCAGAGACTTTTTCCTAGGGTGGAGGTAGCTATTACGAGGGGGCATAGTTTTAAAGTGAGTGGAGGTAGATATAGGGGAGACATCAGAGGTAGGCTCTTTACTCAGAGAGTGGTCGGGGCGTGGAATGCATTGCCGGAGAGGGTAGTGGAGTCGGCCTCATTAGGGACTTTTAAGCAGCTATTAGATAGGCATATGGATGATAGTATAAGGTAGGGGTTGAAGTTAGATAGACCTTAGATTTAGGGTAAAAGTTCGGCACAACATCGTGGGCCGAAGGGCCTGTACTGTGATACTGTTCTATGTTCTTTCCTGGATGAATGCAGCTTCTATAACACTCACGTAGCTTGACACCATTCAGGATAAAGCAGTTCAATTGATTGGCACCCTATCCACCAGCTTGAATTTTCACTCCTACTTTCATCAATATGTAGTGGCAGCAGTGCTTAGCATTTACAAGGTACATTTCAGTAACTCACCAAAGCACCTCGATCAACAGCTTCCAAATTGACAATCTCTACCACCTATGAGGATAAGGACAGCAGATACATGGAAACATCATTATCTGCAAGCTCTCCTCTAAGGCATGTATTATCCTGACTTGAAATTATATTGACATTCTTTCACTGAACAGCACTGTGGGTATTCCTACACTACAAGGATTGCAGCAATTCAAGAAGGTGGCTCACCCCACCTTCTCAAGGGTAGTTAGGGATGGGCAACAAATGTTAGTCTAGCCAAAGATGCCCACATCCTGTGAACAAATGAAAAGTGTGGCCACTGCCTTGACAAACACAAAATACCAATGTAGCAAGTGACCCAGTAAATCTGTTACGGTGATGTTCATTGAAGGAGGAAAGGCACCAAGAGAAGTCCTCTGCTCCTGTTTGGTAGACCCTTGGATCTTTTACATCCAACAAGCAGATGAGGACTCAGTTTAATGACTCATTACTGAAAGACACAGCATTCCCACATTCCACCTTAAAGCACCAACTTACTTTATGTATTCAAGTTATCAAGTAGAATTTTAATCTTTAGCCCAATAGCTCAGGGGTGAAAGGACTATCATTAAAGCAAAACTACCACAACACTTATAATTATAGGTATATTTAATTTTACTATAAATGTTGTGATTGTGGTCCCTGCTCCACATTTCACTTCCTTTCCCTTGCCAGCAAAAAACAAGTACAAGAAGGCCTTAAGAAATAGGTGAAAATGTGGAAAGTTGTAAATTGAGGGCGACTTCCCAATTGGAGCAGTACAAAGCAAATATTGCCAAGCATTGAAATGTAGTCGCTGCTGTTATCCAGCAAACATGGCAGCCGATTTTCACACAGCAAAGTTTTATAAAACAGCTATGATAAAAACATGATCAGATCTACTATTCCAGTGTTGATTGATGGATGAATATTTAGTAGGACATGAATTCCTGATGACCATTTATATCCAGCTACATAAGTAGGTAGGTCCTCAGTGTAATATTTGATTCAATAGGTAGTATTGTGACTCCATCAATGCAGCAATCCCTCAGTACTAGACTGAAGTGTTGGTCTGCATTATGTGGTGGAATACTGGACTGTGATTTGAACACATGATATACCCTGTCTTAAAGACAACAATGCCCTTACTCAACTAAGCTCGCCTTATCAGTTTGCAGAGTGCAATCTAAGAAACAGTATTTTGTGGGTTCATATGTGGAGTGGTTTTAACTTCTCCCTTTCAGCGATCCGAGATTATATTTGATGGGTTCCAGGTCTCTGTACCCTGGGTAAAAGGGTCTTACATAAAATGAATATGAGCAGTGTTAAACCAGCCCTGATTAAAAATGGACACTTGGCACACAATTACACTAATCAACATTAAATGACCAATCTCACTACCACAGCCACAGAACAGTTGAAATCGCTCTAGCTCTGCTCTAGTTTTTTGCAGTTTGGGCTGAGTCATGTTATTGTAGAGAACTCTGTAGAGTCTTGAGCATAAAGTTGGGCCAGTTGGCCCATCTAGTCAATGTTTATGCATTGCATAAAGTGCCTCCTTGCTGTTCTCCACTTCATCCTATCAGCTGAGCCTTCAATTTCTTTGTCCATCATATGTTTATATAATTTTACCATCAAATCTACTCACTTTATTTAATTCAAACTTTAGATTTTAACCATTTTCAGGATAAAGAATTTTCTCCTGAATTCTCATTTGGACTTCTTAGCATCTATAAGGAGTCTTCACTGTACCGCAAGCCCACAGATAACATCACGATGCTTCATTTCTCTAGATTCCACCCTAAACATGTTAAAGAGGCTAGCCCCTATGGACAGGCCTGTGCATACACAGTATTTGCTTAGATAGGGAGCAATGCGACGGACACTTACAGATGCTGAAAGACACCCTCATTAGAACGGGATATGATGCTCAACTCATCAATCACCAGTTTCAATCTGGCACAGCAAAAAACTGTAATGACCTCGTCAGAAGACAGACAGGGGAGACAAGCTATAGCGTACTCTTCATCACCCAGTACTTCCCCGGAGCAGAGAAACTACACCATATTTTTTGCAGCCAACATGTCATTGATGATGATGAACATCTCACCAGGGCCCTCCCTACACCTCCACTTCTCACTTTCAAACAATTGTTCAAACAATCACCAAACCTCAAACAGACCATCGTTCAAACTACCCAGCCTTCAGGAAAACAGCAACCACAGCACCACACAACTCTACCACAGCAGCCTCTGCAAGACATGTCAGCTCATCAACATGGACACTACCATCACACATGGGAACACCACCCACCACATACATGGTAGGTACTCTTGTGACACGGCCAATGTTGTCTTCCTCATACGCTGCAGAAAAGGATACCCTAAGGCATGGTATATCGGCAAGACTATGCAGACACCATGACAACGAATGAATGGACATCACGCAACAATCGCTAAACAGGGGTGTTCCCTCCCAGTTGGGGAGCACTTCAGTGATCAAGGTCATTTAGCCTCCAATCTTCGGGTAAGCATATTCCAAGGTGACCTTCGAGATACACTGCAACGTAAAATCACCGAGCAGAAACTGATAGCCAAGTTCCATACCCATGAAGATGGCCTCATCCAAGATCTTGTGTTCGTGTTGCGCTATGTGTACTCCCACCATATTGTTTGTATCTGTAAAATCTTCCTTACTGTCCTGTTTTGACACCATCACTTCAGTAACATATGATGTCTCTATCTTAATTAGTTTGTACAGTTTTGGATTACTTATTCTTTGGTTAGATCCGCAGCATGTGACTCTTATGTCTATCACATTATTCCAGCCATTTGGTTTGTGTCCAGCACCACCTTAGGTTTGATTTTTTTGTAATTATCTCTCTGCCTTAATTTGTCTGGTCATAAGTCATCCTTTCACTTGCTATTAGCCGTAGACACTTTACTCACACAGTCTGACATTTTCGATGACCTGCAGAGACTCAGTATTCAGATTGTTGACACTCCACTCACACCATTTTTACAATGTTTTGACACTCTTAATTACTCGGAATTACCTTGTAATGATCTCTCTACCTATAAATTCTGTGCATATGCGCTTCCCTCCGCTTCACCTAAATGAAGGAGCAGCGCTACGAAAGCTTGTGATTTCAAATAAACCTGTTAGACTATAACCTGGTGTTGTGTGATTTCTGACTCTGTGTGGAGCGTGAGAGACAGATGACAGACTGAGGGGGAAGAGTTAAATATAACTGAGCTGGTAATGCTTGAAGCTGATATTGGTTGCCTGAAATGAAATACTGACATTCACAGAAATAAACTATGATACTAATAATATTTACATTTATTTAATGCCTTTTGATATCACAATGCCTCAAAATGCTACAGAAAGTTATTTATATTTTTAAGCCTGGTGACTGTTATGTGGGCAGAAACAAACGCATTGACCTAGACTTTCTTTTTTTCCCACTGCCCTAACATAGAGGGGCAAAGATGAGCAGAAACAGGAATATTTAAATAACAGGTCTAAATCAGTGTTGATTGACAATATTGTTGTATCTTTTGTGAACTAACAAACAATATACAATATCAAATTATGATAATTGCAGCCAAAGAAACAACATCAGTAACACAAACAAAGCCTTATCAAAGTCACAAATGACACCCACTCGACTATGGTAAACTATCTTTCCACATCCTTTGTGATCTGTCTGCAGTTTATGACAAAAATAACCACACCAACTTCCACCAATGCCTTTCTTTCAGAACTTATCTATTGCATACTATATCCGCAGTCCACCAATGAGATGGTGGAAAACATCTTCCATTGATAGCAACTAACTATGTCTTGTTCTTCATTCTGTCCTCTGTGGTTTCTTTACTCAATTATTTCTGCTACCAACTATCTATTAATAACAGCATCTCCCAAGGTTATTTGATGACTATCAAGACATATTCTTTCCTGCATACTTGGTGACAAAACAAGCAGGTAGGAGCAGTCAAAGGCAGCTGTACCCAGCAAACAGTACCTCACAAATACAGTGCTAGTTTTTGCTGGACATTTTTTCACTCTGGTGAATTAAGCAGTGGATCTTGCTGAGAGGGTACTATTTGTAAGCATTCTGCACTGAATACTAACCTTTTGACTAAGGCCTCCATGCAATTTCATTGAACAGAATGTTCCTGAGAGCAGACAATTCAAATAACTGAGAGGATATAGTGAGCTGGAATGATTGGACAGACTGGTGTGGGTGCTGACCTGGAAGAAACTTTTAAGATTTTGAAAGGTTTTGATAGAGTAGACATAGAGAACATAGAACATAGAACAGTACAGCACAGTACAGGCCCTTCGGCCCACAATGTTGTGCTGAACTTTTACCCTAATCCTAAGGTCTATCTAACCTCCACCCCTACATTACACCATCATCCATACGCCTATCTAATAGCCGCTTACATGCCCCTAATGAGGCCGACTCCACTACGCTCTCCGGCAATGCATTCCACGCCCCGACCACTCTCTGAGTAAAAAACCTACCTTTGACATGTCCCCAGTATCTACCTCCACTCACTTTAAAACAATGCCCCCTCGTAATAGCTACCTCCACACGAGGAAAAAGTCTCTGGCTGTCTACTCACTCTATAGCTCTGATCATTTTGTACACCTCTATCAAGTCACCTCTCATCTTTCATCATTCTAAAGAGAAAAGCCCCAGCTCTCTCAATCTTTCCTCATAAGACCTAGATACTTCCATTTGTGTGGGAGACCAAAACTAGGAGCCTGAAACAAAAGAGACAGGAGCCACTAGTAGACCTAATAGGTATTTATTTTTCTTTTATTCATCCGGGAATTGGGACCAGCATTTATGCCCCTCCCCTGTTGCCCTTGAGAGGTGATGGTGAGCAGCCGTCTTAAACCACTGCAATCCACGTATTGTAGGTCGACCCACAAACCAAGGTAACGATTATCTTTACTTGTTACTTTGGTTAGACCCTCAGCATGTGACTCTCATGCCTATCATGTTATCGCAGCCATTTGGTTTGTCTCCAGCACTACCTTGTTTTTATTTTTTTGTAATTATCTCTCTGCCTCAATTAATTGGATTACAGGTCATCCACTTCATTTACTATTCAGCTGTTGACACTTACACTGCCTGACACTTCTGATCATTTGCAGAGACTTATTATTTGACACTCCACTGACACCATTTGTATGATCTTTTGATCTCACTGCCCATTGATCTCTCTGCCTATAAATTCTGTATGTGCTCTTCACTTCACCTGATAAAGGGGCAGTGCTTTGAAAGCTTGTGATTTCAACTAAACCTGTTAGACTATAACCATTGTATTGTGGTTTCTGAATTTATTCAAAGAGTAATGAGAATGTGGAACTCACAACCACAGGTGGTGGTTCAGGTGAACAGCATCAATATGTTTAAGTGAAAGTTAGGCAAACACATGAGAGTATTGTACAGAGCATATGCTGATAGACTGTGATGCAAAGGGATAGCAGGAGGCATGTTTTGAATATAATGCCAGAATAGATCAGTTGAATGAGCTGTTTCTGAGCTAAATATTCAAATTCTATGCCTTGAGAAGCAGCTAGAAGCTCAGATTAAATTCAAGGTTTGAGGACAAAATCGATGCAAAGCGATGTCTCTAGTGTTACCTGCACCCAAGAATGTCTTCACCCACCTTTCCAGACAACTGGGTCACTGTTGAGATTGGAACCTGGGGCAGCAAAAGATACATCCACTTGAGATCCTTGATTGGAACTGTTAACCTGGGCCAATCAGGGAGCCCTGGCTGAAAGATATAAACAGTAGATTCATTCTAGGGACTGGCTTTGATCTAGCTGGTCAGGGCCCATGTATGTGCATATGTAAATAAAGGGTGATGGGATACCAACCTCTGTGCAGTTATTTCAGTCACTCTGCAGGACCTCACATAAGAAGTTAGATTTTCCCATTAAAGAATCCTGCTGATGAGGAATTTTTTTGCCTTGCTACCTGCTGAAATTGAAAAAAAAAGATAAGATGGGAAAGTTAATAGAAACATTCAGTGGGAGCTTTGTAAAAACTTGTTAATTCATTGTATGATTCTTTGTCAAGACTTCTACTTATTTCAATATGTCAAATACAAGTTTCAATTCAAATCTTCCAAAGGAAACATCCAAATCGCAGACCACTGAGCATAGTCTGTCTTCTCTTCTTCCAGTTGAAGGAAAGCAATCCTGGAGAATGTTTCTTGAACATCTTTTTTTCATGAAGTGTGCTTGTTCCAAATAAATTTCTCAACATGTCCTCTGGTCTTCTTGTCAGTATCTTGGCTAAAATATTAAAATGGAAGTAAAACAAAACACACAGTTCTGAACCTTCAGTGTTGCCTGGAGGCCTTTAATAGCTTTCGGAATCAAAGCTGTCACACAACTCAAGGTAGGCATTGATAGAGGGATAATATTACTAATAATTTATTCCTCAGCGCACTTGGGTCCATAACTTTAAATGTTAGCTCTCACAGATTGACAAGTTGGACAATAATAATTAATATTTAAGAAACAAAACATGTACTTTATAACACTTACAAGTAAAGCTTGCATGTTTTATCCAGAATTTCCAAATACATTATGTTCAGACTTGGGTTTCTGGTACCTAGAATAACATACTGGAGAGAAGCAGGCCATTTGGCCCAAGTAACTTGCATTGTTGTAGGGCTTAGATACAGTTGTTAGGCCTAAAAGGATCAAAGCATATAAGAAGGAAATGGGAACAGGGTGCTGAGGTTGGATGATCAACCACGATCAAATTAAATGGCCGAGTAGGTTCAAAGGGCTTGATAGCCTACTTCTGGTCGTTTTTTCCTATGTTCAGAATTCTCACAAGCCTCCTCCCATTCCAGCTACCTTGTCACAGCATGTCAGTTTATCTTTCTATTCCATTTTCACTTATGGTTCAATGGTGAGTGAAGGAGGGCATGCTAGGAGCAGCACCAGGCGTATCTGAAAATGAGATGTCAAACCTGGTGAAGCCACTGAACAGGACTACCTGCATGCCAAATAGCATAAGCAGCAACTGATAGACAGAATTAAGTGATCCAATAGATCACATCTAAGCTCTGCAGTCTGACCATATCATCATGAATGGTGGTGAACAATTAAACAACTCACTGGAGGAAGAGGTTCCACAAATATCCCCATCGTCAATGATGGAAGAGCCCTGCACATCAGCGCAAAAGATAAGGCTGAAAAATTAACAGGAATCTTCAGTTAGAAGTGCTGAGTGGATGATCCATTTTGGCTTCCTCCAGTGGTCCCAAGCAAGTCAGATGCCAGTCTTCAGCTAAATTGATTTATTCCACATGATATCAAGAAACAGCTGGAGGCACTGGATACTGCAAAGACTATGGGCCCCAACAACATTCCAGCAATAGCACTGAAGGCTTGTGCTCCAGAACTTACCACATCCCTACCCAAGCTGTTCCAGTGCAGTTACAACACTGGCATCTATCTGACACTGTGGAATATTTCTCAGGTATGTCCTGTACGCAAAAAGCAGGACAAATCCAACTCGGCCAATTACTGCACTATCAGTCTACTCTTGATCATCAGTAAAGTGATGGAAGGTGTTATCAACAGTGCTATCAAGCAGCATCAACTCAGCAATAACCTGCTTAGTGATGCTCAGTTTGGGTTCCACCAGGGCCATTCAGTTCCTGACCTCATTACAGCGTTGGTTCAAACATGGACAAAAGAGCTGAATTCCAGAGGTGAGGTGTGAGTGACAGTCTTTGAAATCAAGGTTGCATTCGACAGAGTGTGGCATCAAGGATCCCTAGCAAAACTGGCATCAATGGGTGTCAGGGGACAAATTCTCAACTACTTGGAGTCGTACTTGTCATATAGGAAGATGGTTGTTGGAGTTCAGTTATCTCAGCTACAGGACATCTCTGCAGGAGTTCCTCAGAGTAGTGTCTAAGGCCCAACCATTTTTAGCTGCTCCATCAATGACCTTCCGTCCATCAACAGGTCAGAAGTGGGGATGTTCACCAGTGATTGCACAATGTTCAGCACCATTTGCGACTCCTCCAATATTGAAGCAGTCTATGTTCAAATGCAACAAGATCTGGACTATATGCAGGCTTAGGCTGGCAAATGGCAAGTAATATTCAAGCCACATAATGACCATCTCCAATAACAGAAAATCTAATCTCTGCTGCTTGACATTCAATGGTGAATCCCCCACTGTCAACATCTTGGTGATTACCATTGACTAGAAACATACCTGGACTCACCAAATAAACACAGAGGCTAAAAAAGCTGGTCAGAGGTTAGGAGTACAATGGTGAGTAACTCAGTTCCTGACCCCCCAAATCCTGTCCACCATCTACAATACACAAGTCAGGATACTCCCCACTTGCCTGGATGAGTGCTGCTCTAAAAACACTTAACAAGCTTGATACCATCCAGGACAAAACAGCCGCTTGACTGGTATCACATCCTCAACATCCACTCCCTCCACCACTGATGCTCAGTAGCAGCGGTGTGTACTATCTGAAAGATGCACTGCAGAAATTCACCAAAGATCTTTAAAATGCACCTTTCAAACCCATGGCGCCTTCCATCTAGATGGACAAGGGCAGCAGATACATGGGAACACCACCATCTGCAATTTTCCCTCCAAGCTAATCACCATCCTGATCTGGAAATATATCACCCTTCCTTCACTGTCACTGGGTCAAAACTCTGGAATTCCATCCCTAAGGGCATTGTGGGTCTACCTACAGCACACGGACTGCAAAGGTTCAAGAAGGCAGCTCACCCCTACCTTCTCAAGGGGCAACTACAGGCAGGCAATAATCGTGGGCCAACCAGCAACACCCACATCCCATGAATGAATAAAAAGTCTGCGACTGAAATTTCTCCTAACTTTCCCTATTGGATTTACTAATAACCGGTTCATATTTATGGTTTTGAATTCTCTCATAAATGGAAACTTACTACCAATAAAGTAGTACACAACAGAGACCCACCAGGAAGATGGTAAGCGTTAGCAGGCAGTGCAGGAGTCCTCTGTGGCCATTCCCCTCTCAAACAAGTGTACCATTTTGGATACTATTGTGGGGGATGACCTATCAGGAGAAAGCAGCAGCAGCAACCACATCAGTGGCCCCAAGGCTGGCACTGTTGTACAGCAGGAAGGGTCGAAGTGTAGGCGAGCGGTAGTGATAGGGGGATCTCCAGTCAGGGACACAGACAGGCATTTCTGTGGCCGCAAGCAAAACTCCAGGATGGTGTGTAGACACTCTGGTGCTCAGATCAATTCTGTTAATTCTGAGCTGGCACAGGATATTCTGAATGGGCAGGGTGAACAGCCAGAGGTTGTGGTCCACATTGGTAGTGATGACATAAGCAAAAAGAAAGATGAGGTCCTGCAAAGGGTGTTCAGAGACTTGGGTAGAAAGTTGAAAAGCAGACCTCTGGGATTATAATGTCAGGATTACTTCCTGAGCCATGTGCCAGTGAGGCTAGGAATAGGAAGATAGTACTGTTAAATATGTGGCTAAAAGGCTAGTGGAGAAGGGAGGGCTTCAATCATGTGGATCATTGGGATGTCCTCCTGAGTTGGTGAGACCTGTATAAGAAGGACGGGTTGCAACCAAATTGGAAGGGCATGAATATCCTGGCAGGGTGGTTGACTAGTGCCACATGAAAGGGTTTAAATTAGTGTGGTAGGGGGCAGGAACCAGAGTAATAGGTTAACAAGTAAAATGACTGAGGTGGGGTCAGAGACTAAGACCGGTGAGACTGAGAAGAAGAACAGACGGGGAAAGGTTACTGGACATGGCAGGACTGCCTTAGAGTTCTAAGGTGAGTGAAATCGGACGGAACCTCATCCCTTTTGACATGGAGGGGGGGGAACTGAGGGACATAGTATGAGGGAACCAGCGGCCCAAGCTTGCCTTTCCCACCCCATGATATACAGTCCAGATAATTTTGTTATAACTACATCAACTCAACATACTACAAAATTTATTAAAAATAGTAATTACTGGTTGTCCTAATTCCAAAAATCTTATTATACTATGATCATTTTTATTTGTTGCAATTAATCTTAGCTTCAAACTTGCACCTTCACCAATAATATCTGAGAATATTACAGAACAGAAAGAGGCCATTCAGCCCTTACTCCTTGTGAGCCCCATCCAGTTTAGATCCATTTCCAGAAAAACTTCCCCATATGCTATGAATTTGTCCTCTTTAACACGTCCAAATGTCCCTTCAAAGTTCATGTGGTATCTGATTCCACTAAATCATAGATCGTCTACAGTGTGGAAACAAGCCATTCTGCCCAACAAGTCCACACCGCCCCTCCGAAAAGCATCCCATCCAGACCCATTCCCCTACATTTTCTGTGTCTAACCCACCTGACCTAAACATCCCTGGGCACTACGGGCAATTTAGTATGGTCAAACTACCTGATGTGCACATTTTTGGACTGTGGGAGGAAACCACAGCACCCGGAGGAAACCCACACAGACGCAGGGAGAACGTGCAAACTCCACACAGACAGTCGCCTGAGAGTGGAATCGAACGTGGGTCCCTGGTGCTGTGAGGCAGCAGTGCTAACCACTGAGCCACCATGCCACCCCAAAACTTACAGATATAACATTCCAGGTCATAGCAACTTCTGTGCAAAGAAATTTCTCTTCAAATCCTCTTGACAATCATTGTAGCCATATTTGTAACCAATCATCATATGACCCATGGCTACCAACTCGTTTTCTAGAGCAAATAGTATTCCACAAATTACCTCTATCAAACGCCTCATTATTTTGAATGCTTCTTTCATGTCTCTCCCTAACGTCACCTTCTCTAACCAAAACTAGAGGAACACAGCTGTAATATAAGGGCCTACCTTTGAAGACAAAGATGAGGAGAATATTTTTTTCCTCTCAGAGGGCCTTGATATTTTGGAACTCTCTTCCCCAGTGGTTTGTGGAGGCATAGTCATTGAGTATTTTTAAAGCAAAGATGGGTAGCTTCTTTCTTCACAAGTGAGTAAAACTATCAGGTTCCGGTGGAATGTGGAGTTGAGGCAGCAATCAAATAAGCCACGAGCAAGAGAACAAAGTTCCGCTCCTGATTCATATGTTTGTAACTTATATCCACATAGCACCTTTAACAAAATATCTCAAGATACTTTGTGAGAATGTAATAAATCAATTGTGACACCAAGTGGCATAAGGAGATATTGACTCAGATAACCAAATGTTTTGTCTGATAAGGTCAGATCGTAGTAGTGTCTTGAATGGAGGAAATGAGAGAGGGGGGTGAAGTAGTGTATGGAGGGGTTTCAAGGGTAAATTAAAAGCAATTGCAGCTTCTTCATTCTCTGCATAGAACTGAACTCCTTCATCTCTGGTATCCTGGTGAATTTTGTAGGCATCCTCTCCAGGGCCTTGACATCCTTTCTAAAGTGTGGCATTCGGAATGTACACAAGACTTCAGTAGCTAAGAGCTCTCTAGAGATTTGTAAAGGTTTAGCAAGACAAACTTTTTTTATATTCAAACATCAGTACCTCAGAACATACTAGAGGTGTAGAAAGTACATTTAGAAATATGTACTTGTTTGGGCTGGAACCTTAGATTATTTCAAGGATCTTCATCTCTTGATGTAAAAGTCTTTACAATTTCTGAAATAGAGCAGGTCTGTATTTGCTCAGAGATAGCAACAACTGCAGATTCTGGAGTCTGGGTCAATGCAGTATGGGGATGAAGGAACACAGCAGGTCAGGCAGCATCAAAGGAGCAGGAAAGTTGACGTTTCAGGTTTACACTCTGTGTAAACTTATGAAGGATGTTAACTCGAAACGTCAACTTTCCTGCTCCTCTGATGCTGCCTGACTTGCTGTGTGTTCCTCCAGCTCCACACTGTGTTGACCCAGGTTTGTATTTGATGTTGTCTCAATAACTTGATTACAAGCAAAATGCAGCTACCAACTGACTTAAGCTGACATACTGTAAGATCTGTGGCACGATGTTATGGATGATGTCTTCCATACACCACACCATCCCTCCTTCATTTTCTCCATTTAAGACAGTTCTTCAATCCGACCCTGTTTGTCAACATGTTTGGTCATCTGATCCAATGTCTCTTCATGCCGCAGTGTCCCATTTTGATTTATTACACTCCTGCAAAGTATCTTGAGATACTTTGCTGAAGACACTATGTGACACCACTCTACCAGATTGTAAGCTTTCAATCATTTGCAAGTTTTCATTGTTTATTATGGAACCCATTAGAACTCCTCAATTGGAATAAAGCATTGTTTGAAGTAAGATGAAGCTTGTTCTGGAAAAGCAGTAGATATTAGCCTATGCTAGGGAAAGTTAGATGGAGCACTGGGGAGGTAATGGCCTAGTGCTACAATCGCTGGGCTGTCAATTCAAAGACCCAGATAACGTTCTAGAGACCCGGGTTCGAATCCCACCACAGCAGATGGTGGAATTTGAATTCAATAAATATCTGGAATTAAGAGTCCAATGGTGACTGTGACTCCATTGTTGATGGTTGGAAAACCCATCTGATTCACTAATGTCCTTTAGGGAAGGAAACTGCCTTCCTTACTGGGTCTGGCCAACATGTGACTCCAGACCCACACCAATGTGGTTGTGTCTTAACTGTTAGGGATGGGCATAAAAACTACCTAGTGAGTGAAGCCCTCATCTCATGAATGAATAAAGGGGGAAAAAATTCTCATTCTGGGTCAAAAAGACTGCACTTCAAAATTACTGATTGGCTTTAATGCAGATGCATTTGAGTCTACATCCTACAAACTTGATGCACAGGTCAGGACTCAATTAAGATGATGATCAAGGCCAATTTTCCTGCTGCCTGTCTGAGATCAGTATCATAGAATAATAAAATCACAGATTTTTTAACAGTGCAGAAGAAGGCCATTCAGCCCATCTTGTCTGCATGGCTCTCCAAATGAGCATAATGACTTTGTGCTATCCTCTCTCCCTTTCCTCACATGCCTGGATGAATGCAGCCCCAACAGTACTCAAGGACAAAGTGGTCCACTTGATTGGGACCACATCCATAAACATTCACTCTGTCCAACATTGATGCTCAGTAGCAGCAGCATGCATGAGCTACATGATGCATTGCAGACATTCACGAAGGCTCTTTACAAAACACATTCCAATCCCACACCCAGTGCTATCAAGGAGGATAAGGACAGCTAATATATAGGAACACCACCACCTGCAAGCTTGCCTCCATTTCACTCAACATCCTGACTTGTAAATAATATCATCGTTCCTTCCATGTCATCTGATCAAATTCCTGGAACTCCCTCCCTATCAGTGTTGTGGGTCCTCCCACACCAAAAGGACTGCAGTGGTTCAAAAAGATAGCTCACCACCACCTTCTCAAAGGCAATTAGGGATGGACAATAAATGCTGGCTCAACCAGTGATGCCTGCATTCCTTAAGTGAATATTAAAAATCTGCACATCATTTCTATTTAAATAAATATCCAATGCTCCCTTTTATGCCTCAATTCAACCCACCTTGACTACACTTCCAGCCAGTTGCCACTTGATGTGTGAAAAGTTTCTTTTCTCATCACATTCACTTCTTTTGTAAATCATTTAAAATCTGTTTCGCCTTGTTCTTGACCCATTTATGTGCAGGAACAGTTCCACTCTGTTTATTCATTCCAGGCTTCTCAGAAGTTTGAAAACCTCAATCAAGTCTCCTCCTAACTTCTCCTCCACCAGAAAAATGAACCTATTTTGCACTTTCTCTAATGTGTTCATATCCTTCCTAAAGTGTGGCACCCAGAACTGTACACAACACACCAGTGGAGATCTACCAAGTGACTTAAATAAATTCACTATAACCTCCCTGTTCTTATACTCAACACTATTATTTCTAAAGCCTAGGATACCCTATGCTTTATTAGCTCATCCTTTCCAGCCACTTTTAGTGACATCCGTACTCATTTGCACAACTCAGTCCAGGGGGTGGTCCTGCCCAATATCTGGTTGCGCTACTGCCCAAGAAAACTGGACCTCCCATTCTTGAAAAGAAAAATTACAACAAAACAAGCAAGATACTTGTATTTCTATAATACCTTTTACAACCTCAGAATGTCCCAAAGTCTTGAACAACCAATTAAGTATTTTTGAAGTATTTTTGCTTTTGTAATGTAGGATACACAGTAGCCAATTTGCATACCGCAAGCTCCCGTGACCAGTAATTAGGTAATGACTTGATTTTTATGTAATGAAAGTTGATTGAAGGATAAATATTGGCAACAGGACATGTGCTGCTGTTCTATGCATGTGCTATTGGTGTTTTATATGCAGCACAGAGAGCAATGGAGAATTGGTTTAACATCTCATCTGATAGACTGCACCTTCGAGGGAGTAGCACTCCCTCAGCACTACACGGGAGTATCAACCTTGATTCTGTGCACAAATTTCAAGAATGTGGCAATTTAGTGCAAACAAATCAAGAATTTATTTTGAATTCTGCCTGACGTGCATTTTTAAAAAATAATATTTTGATGAAACTGTGCAGCAGTTCTTCAAAAAAATAATTTTGGAATGTGGGCAACACTGGCAAAGTTAGTAATTTACCACCATCTCTAGTTGTTCTTGAAAAGACAAAGAGTGGCTTGTTGAGTCACTTCAGGGGGCAGTTAAGAGCCTGCTATACTAGATTGGAACTGGAGTCACACATACTTAATTACTGCTTACAACTGTGCTATAATTGCTTAGTCTTCGTCCTTGAACTCCGTTGCTCAGTTAAACAGCTCATAGTGCTGAATTTCTCCCATTGTCTGTCAGCCAGTATCTTCGGTGAGGAGAGAGAAAATGAGAAACACTGCCCTCTGCTGGAATTGGTCACTACTCTGCAAAACAACGCACCAAGACACAAACAGACCAGTCATTAATCAAATCAAGTCTTAAGTTTGACTTGGAAATTAAGATTCTTTTAACAAAAAAATATTTATTTCAATTCTGACTTGAAGGTTTCTAGTGGTCCAGTGGTAGTGTCTTTACCTCTAAGCCAGAAGGCCTGGGATCAATTCCTACCTGCTTCAAAGATGCATTATAACATGTCTGAACACATTGATTAAAGATGTATAAAAGAACATTTCAAACCAGGTAAAGCCATGTTATTGGCTCATTATGAGAAATAAAGCTTATTTTAAACAGAAGGGACCGTTCTCGGGAGATATCAGACTTTGAACTATTTTCCTGTTTACGGTGGTGTTCATACCGGTATGGAGAAATAGGAATAGGAAGCCTACCAATCTGTTCCTCAATTACAAACAGCAAAAGACAGGTCATTTGGCCCAACTGACCCATGCCAAGGTACCTGCTCCAAACAACACTAAATTGATTTGAGTTTTTGATTTTGATTTTATTGTTACGTGCATTTTACAGTAAGAATACAGTCCAATGGTGAAAAGCTTTCACTTGTTTGAAGAAAAGAAAGATATAATTTGAAGGGAGTCCATCAGTCCCGAGTCAGCTCATCACCGTCAATGATGCCTGCGCCGCCATCCCTCTGCCACCGCTTGGCCGCTGTCTACACTGGACCCAACAAACATCAAAGTTGTCAATCCTCAAGCACTATCCTTGCTGCTGGGCCAATACTTCTCCGCCACCGCCTCGCTGTCTCCTGTGCCAGACCAAGCAATGTCAGAGTCACGTTTCTCACTACCAGCCCACCTCACTTATGTTGCCATGATGGCCTTCTGCCACCGCTTCGCCACTGCCAGTGCCGGACCCAACCAACAATGAAGTCGCCACTTTTCAGGCACCACCTTTTGCCACTGGGCCTACCTTGCCTACATCGCCTCTGCTGATGTAGCAGCTGCTGATTTCAGATCCTGTGCTAGCTCTGGAAACATAAGTAGTGGCTCACTCTCCTCCACACTGGGCCTGGTCGAGGTCCGTGCTCTGGGCCCGCCCAAGGTCCACTCACTGGGCTCTCACCACTGCTGATACCATCCAAGCTCAGGAGAAAGTAAATAAGTAAAAAATAAAGAGATGGGGAAAAAAAGAAAAACAGTCAGAGTGGATAAATTCCAGCACAGGAGCCCTACTCCACTGCTATCTTGTCTGATGTGTCTTAACTCCAGTTACTACATTGGTTCCACATCCCTTAATACATCTGTTTAACAAAAATCAACCCCAATTTGGAATTTTCAAATTGTCCCAACAGTTTCTGGAGGGGAAGGAGTTCAAGATTTCCACGACTGCTTGCGCAAAGTGCTCATTGACATCAATTCTGAAAGACAAATCTCGAATTTGAAAGTTAAATCCCTTCTGTTCTACATTCCTTCTTGGCAGAAAATAGTTTCTCTCTATGTCTCTTTGACTCCTGTTGTCATCATAACACCAAATTAAGATCAAAAGGTGAGTTAACCTCCAACCTCTATATTCAAGGGAATACTCCAGTCAATGCAGCCAGTCATCATAATTCAACCCTTTTAGTCTAGGTACCATTCTGGTGAATTAGAATATCACAATATCATACAACACAGGTTTGTCGATAATGTTCATTCAGTCACTTTTGCACTTTAGCTGATCTGTCGTTTCTGAATTGGGTTTGTGAAAATTCATTATGCCAAACAATCAAAGTATCTTACACATCTTCCAGTGACTCAGCTACAGAGAAACACATGATCTGGCGTCAGATATTTGTTCTCACTATTGGGAAAAGATGCATTCATTAGTGACAACCAGAAGATGAAAATTAAAGAAGAACTTCTTTCTTTTCTTGGAAGAAGTCTGGTAGCTGACCTAATAAGATTGTAAAACTGTGAAAGTTTTCTTTTATTCCTTTGGGATGTGACATTGCTGCTGGGCTAACATTTATTGGCTGTCCCTAATTGCCCTTGAGAAGGCAGTGGTGAGCTGCCTGTATGAACCACTGCAGTCTAAGTGGTATACAGTGTTGTTAGGAAGGGTGTTCCAACATGGTGATCCAATGACAGTGAAGGAACAGCTGATATATTTCCAAGTCAGGGTGGTAAACCATTTGTACACAAACCTGCAGGTTTCTATATATTTGCTGCCCTTGTTCTTCCAGATGGTCAAGGTGGTTCTTTCAGAGCAGCCTTAGTAAGTTGCTGCACTACATCTTGTAGCTGATAAACTTTGCTGTTACTGTGTGTTGGTGGAAGAGGAATAAATGTTTAGGATAGTGGGTGGAGTGTCTTTCAAGCAGGCTGCTTTGTCTATGTTGGTATTAAGTTTCTTGAGATGATGGAGCTGTACTCATGCAGGCAAGTGGGGAATATCCTATCACACTCCTGACATATGCATTATTTGACATATAGGCTTTGGGGAGACGGTGGGGGGAGTGACTTGCTGCAGTATTACGAGCCTCTGACCTGCTCTTGTTGCCACAGTATTTATATGGCTGTTCCGGGCCAGTTTTTGATCAATGATAAATACCAGGACATTCGTAGTGGAGGATTCATAAATGGTAATACAATGAAAATTCAAAGGAGAAAATAGATTCTCTCTTGTTGGAGATGTTCTATGCCTGACACTTGTGCAACTCAAATGTTACTTGCCAATTATCAGCTCAATTCTGAATATTGTCCAGGTCTTGCTATATGTAGGGATCACTTACTTCAGTATCTGGTGAGTTATGAATAAAAAACCATGCATTGCTCGATACTATGCACTCGCCAGTGAGTATCCTCATTTCTGCCCTTATGTTGGATGAAAACTCATTGAAGAAGAAACTGAAGTGCGAGGAGACAACACTGAATAACTCCTGCAGAGATGTCCTGGGGATAAGATGCAACAACTATATCCATCTTCCTTTGTGATAGCATGACTTAAGCCTGGGGAGAACTTCCCACTGATTGGCTTTAAGTTTAGTTTCACTAGGATGCCAGGATTAGTCACATACAGCTTTGATGCCAAGGGTGGTCACCCTCACATCGAGATAGAGAAGATAATTCCATTGTAGGGAATCCAAAACCTAGGAACCAGAAATATCACTTTGTCACAAAGAAATCTAATCAGAAATGCAGCAGAAATTTCCTTACATAGAGCATGGTTGGAATGTGAAACTTGCTCCAACTAGGAGTGGCAAAGATGAATAGCAAAGATATACTTAAAGGAAATCTGGATAAATACATGAGGTAGAAAGGAATAGAAGGATATGCTGTCAGCACAAGATAAATTGTGTGGAACAGGCTCAAAAGGACAGAAACACCAGCATGGACACATTGGACTAAATGGCCTGTTATTGTGTTATAAATTCTATGCAGTCATGATAATGATCTTTCCCAAAATTTGGCTAAATAACAATTTTAGGAGTTGTGGAAGGTTTCTGTCCATGATCCTTGGCAACCCATTCTTTATTTATTCATGGGATCTGGGAGTTGCTGTCTAGGGTAGCATTTATTGTCCATCCCTAGTTGCCTTGAAGTGTGTCCTTGAACTGCAACAGCCCATGTGCTGTAGGTAGACCCACAGTGCCATTAAAGAGGGAGTTCCAGGACTTTGACCCAATGACACTGAAGGAATGGTGATATATTTCCAACTCAGTACGGTGAGTGGTTTCGAGGAAAACTTGTAGGTGGTGGTGTTCTCATGTATAGTCTGTCCTTGTCCTTCTTTATGGAAGGTTCATGGGTTTGGAAAGAGCTATTGAAGGAACTTTTGTGAATTTCTGCAGTGCATCTTGTAGATGGTACTCACCGCTGCTGTTGAGTGCCGGTGGTGGATGGAGTGAATGTTTATGGAGTGGTGCTAGTCAAGTGGACTACTTTGTCTTGGGTGGTGTCAAACTTCTTATTATTGGAGTTGCACTCATCCAGGCAAGATCAAGGTCAAATGGCTCCACTTTAGGGCAAGCACCCTCCACCCCCGCTGCAATCCCCAGGACTGCACCTAGATGTAATGGGAGGGCAAGGAAAAAGAAAACCTTCTAAGGCCACATATGTAGCACAGATTGTAAACAGATCATCACACTTAGAAATATACTGTCAATTTAAATCTTCTCCTGTCTAATCGATGGCATTTGAGTTTCAGGTACAAGAATGAAGTGACAGAAACCATCCTCACCCAGCACCATTGCATGTTAGAATCCTATCTGAAGGAGTGCTACACTTCCAAACAGGGGCAGCTTGCTTTGGAGGAACAACAAAGCTGCAGTTAATAAATTATACCTTCACCCAATGAGATATATTGGAAGTAAGTGTCAATTAAGTCCTATCTGGCTTTACATATCTGATGCTGCATCGTTTTATCATGGACTCGTCTCTCATCTTCCTCTTTAGAAAACTGCTACCACTCTCTCAGCTCTTCAATGTCTGTCACATGCCCTTTTTACCTGCTGCAGTTATGTAGAGCACAAAACATTAGGATAAAGCAGCAGATAAAAGTTCACTGAAAGGCCTCCCCAGCCTGAGCCAAGTATTGGAATTTAGCTTCAAGAGCCCCATCTTGTTTGCTCCATGATGATGCTGGTGGAAGAACAAGCTACATTGTATCTACAGTCGGCCTCAGTAAGGTTGTTATGAAACAGAAGTCATCAGGTTGTTATGAAACAGAGTCATCAGCTATGTACAGTCAGGGTGATCCTTGTATCCCAACAGCCATCCTTGTAGTGCATCTGGCCCTGAAATTAAGCAGGACCTGAAAGCTATCAAGGACATAAGTATCAGTCAGCTTCCAGGGTAGCCAGTGCAGATGTCAAAGAGACGGTAGTGATGACCACAGATGTGTTGGACATTGACTTTCCTATAAATAAAAATAGCCACATTATGATATCCTGAGGCTGCTCTCATCATGACGTGTGTTTGGTCAATAGAGCTTTGCACCTGAGGAAGCCAGCTGCGTCACAAATCCTACTGCCTAGGCTGCAGCAGTGATCTCGTCACTGGGAAATGTGATGAAATGGAGTCATCTGGTACAAACTGCATGAGTAATGTCCTTGATACATCTGTGGATTTACGAAGTTGAGAGATCCCATACAAGTTCGCAGCCGGTCTTTGGAAAAGCTAGTCACATAAAAATTAAATGCTGCTGTCAGAATGCTGATAGGATGGCCACTGATTGCAAGTCCTGCAACACAGGTGACACAATTCTGATGTGGTATGTTGGGACATCCTCATTCAGCAGAAGAATGGGCCTCGCTCATCTGGAGAAAATGACATTGAGGATGACGCTAGGTCTCTTGTACCAGTTTTTGTATCCTGACGGGCCCTTCTATTGTGATATCTTTATGGAGAGGCTGGTTGGCAGCTGTTCGAGGTTGCTGCTGGTCCTGCAGTTACTGACGCTTTTATTCCTCCTCACTTTCTCTGCATCTTCATTGTACAGTGGCCACAACAATGATAAACATGCCACAGGGAATCCTCTGGGGGCAGTTCTAATGACCCTGTGTAGAGAACATCAGAAACAAAACAGTTTGTTATTACTATGAGCTGTCTGTGGTTGCAGCACAAGTGAAAGTTTACCGTAGACCTCAATACAGCAGGTCAAGGAGGCTTCTGAAAGGAGGGCTATGGAATGCCTCTACATGGCTCTCTGACATTTTAGGACCTATCTAGATGTATACAGCACAAGTCATGTCACACAAATACAATAAGAGATTATAAATGCAGTAGGATTATTGAAATCTTGTCCCCGTTTAGCCCCACCCCTTGCATCACACAGGAAAAGCACTATTGTAAATAAGAGCATGCTCTGACAGGCTTCGATGGGCAGGGAAAACAACTCCATACCCTTGTGCAACCTATGAGACGTTGTGATGTGTTTGCAAGTGACAATTTAAAGGTCATCTGCAATCGATTCTGCTTCACAGAGATTACTAGAATTAATCTGTAATGAGCAGAGATATGGTGAGGACTGCTTGCAGCCAAGATTTCTAATCTTCATTGTTGAACAATGAATGAGGCACAAATACAAAATTTTGTGATTGCAAATGGCTTTAATCTCAAATCTGTATGTGCCAGATTAATACCATGAAGGGCCTCACATCACCCACAAGTGGAGCCCACTCCCAGAGATAAAACAAATCAACTTACCTTGCTCACTCAGGGCGTGCTGGCAGCCATTTCTCATTGAACAATTCAGAATTAGATGGAGATAGAAGGCTTTCCACATCACAGATTCAAGAATGAATTGTTATTCTAGGTGTCCCTACCATCTATCACGTTTCTTTTGTTCCTTTTACCACTGCAGTCCCTGTCAACCCTGTCAGGTTTGAAACTCCCCATGTTCCCACACAACCATTATTTTTAACTATTCATCTCCCCAGTTTAACCCCTGAGGCTCTGGCCTATTGCTTAGTAATGCCTAACATTGTTACGCACTATGTCCTCCATCTAAGCCTGGGTGGTGGTGAGTATTGACCTCCCCTCCTGAAATATACTGTATTGTTTCCCACCCTTATTGCCCCTTCTGCATCCCAGCATGCAGTCTCCAAACACCACACCTGATTTCGCCAACTTCCCCAACACAGCGCTGCCCCCGATAACTACCCTTAACATTTAGTGCACAAACCCTAGCACTGTAGCCCATGACCCTGACCAACCTGGGAGGACAGCACTAACTGCTGATGATAATTTTATGAAGAAGGGTCTCAACTCGAAACATCAACTTTCCTGCTCCTCTAATGCTGCCTGGCTTGCTGTGTTCCTCTAGCTCCACACTGTTATATCTCTGACTCCAGCATCTGCAGTTCTTGCTATCACTGACTGCTGATGGACTGATTGATCTCTGTGCAGCTCCCCAACTGACCTGGACTGGTTGGACTCAACCTACCTGACTGACGGTGTCCCACTTCATGGACTGTAAGAATGCAGTGAGGACTCTGATCCCATCAAGCAGCAGACTGATCATAACCCACCCCATGGACCGTGATTGGACTGAATGTGGTTGTGCCCTCTAAATGACTATGTTTCACCTTGTATTGTCTAAGAATTACTCCCCAAGACATTCAGAAATGGATATTTGGCTGAAGTACATGTAATGTGTTTGCTGTGTATGCTGCTGGCACATGCTGTAATTGTGACAATGACATAGCACAGTTCCTTACAGTAAAATGTCCACCCCTTTGTCTTTTCATTCCTGGCAAACATGAAATGTTACTTGCCTTTCTGATTATGCTTGTAAGCAAAGCAAGACAGAACTATGGTGAGATTGAAGTTCTGAATGAAGTGGCAATGCACAAAAGGGCAAGGCAGAGATGCTGTGAGCATCCAGGTAAGTGTAAAGTGAGTGAACATGAAGACAGCAAGCTAAGCCACACTGTTGGAACTGTCTCCTGTGTATCATTGAGTCCTGTGGCTTGGAGAGGAATTGGTGGGATTGTCCTTATTCTGGCCATATATACCTCATCACCAAATTATTAGGGACACTGCCTTGGCTCCTGGCATCTTTTTGTGGAAAAAGAAACTGCAGGGAGATGGTGAGGGTGCTGCTGCTAGTATCTATAGATTTGTAACCCCGCTGAGAATCTGACTGAAATGAGGGAAAAAAATTCTTGCGGTGTGGGAGTGAAAGGGCAGAAGTTAGATTTTATAAGATTTATGCATTAGAATTGGAAGCTGGGAAGCTTTCTGCATGTTTAATTTGCCTCCAGTACTCTTTCTCAAGACATTTTCTGTTATTTACAATGGGAATTTATGCTTTCTCAGGGAAGGGAGACCTGTGACCAGTGGTATGCAGCAAGGATCGGTGCTGGGTCCACTGCTTTTTGTCATTTATATAAGTGATTTGGATGTGAGTATAGGAGGTGTCATTGGTAAATTTGCAGGTGACACCAAAATAGGTGGTGTAGTGGACAGTGAAGAAGGTTATCTCATGCCATCCTCCTTTGTGCAATTCTGGTCTCCCTGCTATAAAAAGGATGTGAAATGTGAAAGGGTTCAGAAAAGATTTACAAGGATGCTGTCGGGGTTGGAGGGTTTAAGCTATAGGGAGATATTGAATAGGCTGGGGCTATTTTCCCTGGAGCATCGGAGGCTGAGGGGTGACCTTATAGAGGTTTGTAAAATCACGAGGTGCAGGAATAGGGTAAACGGACAAGGTCTTTTCCCCAGGCTAGGGGAGTCCAAAACTAGAGGGCATAGGTGTAAGGCGAGAGGGGTAAAATTTGAAAGGGACCTGAGGGGCAACTTTTTCCACACGGAGGGTGGTGCATGTGTGTAACGAGCTGCCAGAGGAGGTGGTGAAGGCTGGTACAATTACAAGATTTAAAAGGCATCTGGATGGGTATATGAATCGGAAGGGTTTAGAGAGGTATGGACAAATGCTGGCAAAGGGGACTAGATTAATTTAGGATATCTGGTTGGCATGGACGAGTTGAACCGAAGCGTCTGTTTCCGCGCTGTATAACTCTATGACTCTAAATGCCCAGAGAGGAACCCTGCTTTAATGTGTGAGATTCAATGCCTGGTCCCTATGGATGAAACAGCCTAGTAGCAGCATTGCTACCTGAGGTGTCTGTGATCTCCAAAGTGCAATGTTGTAGTGGTGAACTGTGTTCTTAGTGAGTTTCAGATGTCCAATGATGATGTAGTGAGGCTGGTACTTTACCAATGTCAACTTCTTTGAGGAGATGGTGCAGGTGGTCACTGCCATGGAGTATACCCTGAGATGTAAGGCAATGCTGGTCAAGCCAGATGCCCGCTGGAAACTGCAACTGTCAGATATCTGTTCTGACTTTCAACTCAAGAATTGACACTGACTAGTTTACTGACTGATACCTGGGAGAATAGCAATCTATATACATAAATGAGGTGAGTTTAGGTACGAATGTCATGTTAATATATGCAAATAGGCTCCTTGAAGCTCACTAGCAAGATTCTCACTTAGACATGAAGACCTTTTTCTTACTTGATACTGAGAGTCTAGTTTTTGGAATCTTCCTGTATTTTCCCATTTTTTCGCCATTGCCTATGTTGTGATGATGTGAAGATACTTGGAAGATTCCATCCACTATTTCTGCACCTTTAATGTAGAAAGTGCTTCACAGAAGCACAATCAAATAAATAGATGCTGAGCCAAAAAAGGAATTATTAAATGGGCTTGATAAAAGCTACATCCAATAACAGATTAACTGGCTGGCCCATCACCGAGGGAACTTTATCAGAGATAAAAGGTACTGCAGATGCTGGAGAATCCGAGATAACAAGCATGGGGCTGGATGAACACAGCAGGTCAAGCAGCATCATAGGAGCAGGAAAACTTGACGTTTCGGGCCTAAACCCTTCATCAGAAACCCTTCATTTTCTGATGAAGGGTTTAGGCCCGAAACGTCAAGTT
>JAHRHZ010000048.1:31997728-32080842 GCA_024137785.1 Ginglymostoma cirratum | reverse complement strand
TAGGAGCAGGAAAACTTGACTTGACCCTTCAGGGTCTAGGCCCGAAACGTCAAGTTTTGCTGCTCCTATGATGCTGCTTGGCCTGCTGTGTTCATCCAGCCCCACACCTTGTTATCTCTTTTACATATAAAGCCTTTTGCTGATAATTGATTCCTCAGTTCCTACAGGTCAACACGATTATGAGAAACCAAAGATGAAAAGGAAACACAATAGAATACCACACTTTCCATTGGGATGCAGCTGAGAGTCAAGTGGAATAGAAAGAAAACAGAAAAAAATGTTTTAGGGAATATTACAGAAAGCCAGAAGCAAATTCTGCCAGTTGATCTTGTAAAGGATCTGAAGATAAAATCAATATTCCATTGCATGTTTTACAGGGCCAATATTTATCCTTCAATCAATCACAAAAAAAAAATCTGGTTATTATCACACTGCTGTTTGAGGGAACTTCCTGTGGGAAACATGATTGCTACCAAGAACAATATTGACAACATTTCAGAAGTTCTTTATTGGCTGTAAAAACTTTGGGATCTCTTCAGGATGTGAAAGGCACAATGGAAATGCATTTTTTTTTGTATAAGCAGGTTATACAAAGAAAGTCAAGAAGATTATAGTGCACAGTGTATCTTGTGCTCTAATTCTGGATTGCTAGAGGTGTCAATTTCACACTAACCTCATCTCATCAGAGTATTGCTTGTCAAAACTGGAAATGGAGATTATTAGATAGTTGCTTTGCAACACCAATATCTGTTCCCTTCCTACATATGAATGTATGAACTCAGAGCAGAAGTAGACCATTTGGTCGAATTCCTGAAATTATACAGGATCCTTTCCCCTGCCCATCAATGCTGGGTTTGTGTTTGGAATTTTGCCTTGAATGGAGGGCGTAATGTATATATTTGTTGTCTAATGGTCTAATGGAGTCATATAGGCCAGACCAGGTAAGGATGGCAGTTTTCTTACCTAAAGGACATTAATGAATCCCAATGTAGAGGAGAACATATTGTGAACAGCAAATGCTGCTCCTTCACAGATGCTGTACATTGGTTCCTGCTTGAGCACTGATTCAATTTTAAAATTCTCATCATTAGACTCAAATACCTCCATACCTTCTGTCTTTCACTATCTCTGCAATTTCATCCAGTCCCACAACCCTTAAGGACCCTCATGGAGGTCACTGCTTAAAAATAAACAGTAACTTATTTGAGACATAGATATGGAGACTGATTTTTTTCTCTCAGAGGGTAATGAGTCTTTGAAACTCTCTTCTTCAAAAAGGTGACAGAAGCAAAGTCTTTGAAATTTTTTAAGGCAAAAGCAAAGAAATTAATTGGCAGGACTATGGAGTAACCTTGTCAACTGAGTTAGAAATTTTAAACTAAAGATAGGAGAGACACTTCAATGGGGTCGAATGTCTGTAAAGGATATTACTGGTTGTTAAATCTTTCTTTTTGCTGTTCATAGTAAGATATTTTCAAATAGTCATATAAATCTATAACTTCCTTTTTTTAATGTGCCATAAACCTATGTTCTTTAGTTTAAAGTACATTGGCAGCCTGTGTGTATATTTTAAATGCAATTCATAGAATCCCTACAGTGTGGAAACAGGCCCTTCGGCCCAACAAGTCCACACCAAACCTCGGAGCATCCCACTCAGACCCATCCCCCTATAACCCACCTAATCTACACCTCCCTGAACACTACAGGCAATTTAGCATGGCCAATCCACCTACCATGCACATCTTTGGACTGTGGGAGGAAACCGGAGCACCCGGAGGAAACCCACGCAGACATAGGGAGAATGTGCAAACTCCACACAGACAGTCGCCTGAGGTTGGAATTGAACCCGGGTCCCTGGTGCTGTGGGGCAGCAGTGCTAACCACTGTGCCACCATGCTGCCCTAACCTTGTTTTCAGTGACTGATCACCATGGTACCCAAAATAAAATAATAAATCTTAGGATCTATTAAGCCAGATTTCACTCTGGGATCACAGTAGTCTAATATTACCTTCAACTAGGATGTTAACAGTGATCTTATAATTTTCTCACTTAAGGTTAAAACACTTTCCCTCAAATTGAATGTGATATTTGATCATATTCTGATCACTGCTATCTATTTATTACATTTTCCAAAATTGATCATGTGCCCCAATATTTAGTTTAAACCTTTTCTACTGCCCTAATTAAATGACTCCCCAGGACACTGGACTCAGCATGGCTCAGATGAAGTCTGCTCCAATGGTACAGCTCCAATTTTCCTGAGTACTGGCAACAGTGCCCCATGAATTGAAGCCCATTTCACCCAACCAATCTTTGAACCACACATCTGGTTCTCTAGTCTTATTCACCCAAAGCCATTTATCCATGGGTCAAGTAGTAATCTCCAAATTATTCCCTTTGTGGCTCTGCATTTTAATTTAGCATCTAGCTGCTCATATTCTTGCAGGAGAACTGCTTTCTGACTTCCACTTATGCCATCAGAATCTACTACTGAATCCTTTCCCTCCTATTCTAAGTTCCTCTCCAGCTAACAGCGGATGTCCTGAACTCTGACACCAGACAAACCATTCTGAATTCCTGTTTTTGGCTACAGAAAAATGTGTTAATTCCCTTGACTATTCTGTCCCCTACTATCATTACATTCCTGTTAATCCCAACCCTTGCTTGAATGTCTTCCTATCATGGTCCTGACCTGTAGCTACTGCTTTCGTCCATGCAGCCCTTGAACCTGTTGGACAATTGCAAAGGCTAAGGAATCTCCCTTCCTACCTCCTGGATCGCTATACCTACCTCATTCACAGGCACACTCAACCGTCCCTGACCACTGACTAAATCAGATGTCTCTCTCCTAAGAGCTACAATAGTCGCCCTGAATAAAATATGAGTGACCTTTCCTCTTCCCGAGGTCTTCATGGTTTCTGCAGCTCAGCTTCTGCCTTATAATACTGAGCCAAAGCTTCTTAAGTCACAAAATGTACTGTGGATGTGTTTTCCCTGTATTATGGTTGAATCTAGAAGGCCAAACATTTTGCAGTCCCAACACATTATGTTGAGACACAAGCTCCCACATGTTAATAAGGAAGTCCTTGCAGGGTTGATAGGACTCTTGACAGTTTCGTATGGCCTGTCTGGTGTCAGAGTTCAGGACATCTGCTCTTGGTTGGACCGGAACTTATAATAGGAGGGAGAGAATTCTTTAATCATGATTCTCACAGATACTGATGGATTTGCTGTTGTTTTTCAGGACAATGACAGGTGGTCCATCCAGCATCGTTTCTTTTTATACATTTCGTTTGATATGGCTAAGTGGCTTGGTGGGAAAGTTCAGAGGGCATTTAAAGTAAACCACAGTGCTGTGTATCTGGAGTCACATTAGGTCAGACCAGGTAAGGGCAACAGATTTCCTTTCTTGAAGGACATTATTGAACAAATGGGATTTTATGATGACCTACTATGGTTTTATGGTCACCATTAACCTAGCTTCTATGTTTAATTCCAGATTTATGAATTGAATTAAAAATTGTATTAGCTAATGCAGTGGAATTTGAATACCTTCAATTCTCCCCAATGAATTAGTTCAGTCTGTGGATTAGTGGCTTACTGAGAATGCCACTATACCACTGCCTCCACCCCCTGAATCTCTACACTCTTACAATTCTAGCCTCTTGTGCATCCTTGATTTTAGTCACTCCACCAATGGCAGCCATGCCTTCAGCTACCAATGTCTTAAGTTCTGGAATCCCCTCTCTAATCCTCTTCACCCACACCTCTCTCTCTTCGATCCAGATGCACCTTAAAATCTTCCTCTTCAACCACATGTGGGTCACTTGTCTTAATATCTGCTATGTGGCTTGCTGTCAAATCTTTTCTGATAACACTCCTGTGAAGCACCTTAAAATGTTTTATTACATTAAAGGCACTATGTAAATACAACTGTCATTCTTGTTTGGCAAAACAAGGTCAAATAAATTGTCAAGCTGCATCATTCTAGAGAAGACAGTAGAATGTATATTATGATATCTTTCATCAAAACTCAATCACTTCACCTGCTGCAAATCCCGCTGGAGTTCAATAAACTCTTGTGGAACCAATTATATTGCCTTGACCTAGGTTAATAGGCTGACCTTACTTGTTTTGTTAATCTAACCATGAAAAGATCAAAGCTTAAAAACAGCTTGGTCATCACTTGCCTAAGAATAAAGAACACAAGCCTTACTTTATTTTCACAATAGATCATCCTGACTGATCATTTTTGCCTTCCGCAGTTAGACATGAAATAAGCTAGTTCACTGGCCAAGAATCTACTTTCAAGGGGGTTACTTTCTGTTTCCCCCCAATTCTTCCAGACACTTAGATGAAAGATCATTCCATCAATAATGGGTGCAGACTTTTGGAAGAATTCTGAAGTGAGGTAAGGACCACTACAGTACAGTTCTATATTCATTGTGATTTATTCAATTCATTTAGAAATTGTCATGCTGCACAGCTGATTTGTCTACCTGAGCACCACAAACAACTGTGAAACAAATGGCCAGATAATTTGTTGGCATGGCACTCAAGAAAAGCCTGTTGTCTGAAATCCTGTGACAACTCCTCTTTTTCATGTGGTGCCCTGGTGTAATTTACATCAACTTTAACAGGTGGCTGGAGCTCCATTTCACTATCTTATCTGAGAGTCCACACTTCTGACAATGCAGCACCCATTCAATCCTGTATTGAGTGTCAGCCTCGATTCTCAACCCCCAGTTTAGACACGGGAATTCATCCGTTGAACAGTGATAATGTTAATAAACTACATATTTTAGTTTATGCTTAATTTATTTAATTTATACTGCCTGGATTCATTCTGCAAAACTGGTTAAATCTTTCATCCCTGGAGGCAAAGGTCAGCATAAAGATAACCCATCTCTTACAATCCCAAACCAATCTGAAAGCAATATTACTAATTCAAAAGACAGTTTGACATATTCAAGTTGTTGTTCATTTGGCTCTTCATAGGAGGCGGTGTATTATACCAAGAACAAAAACAAAGTTGCTGGAAAAGCTCAGCAGGTCTGGCCGCATCTGTGAAGGAAAGAATTAACGTTTCGGGTCTGGTGACCCTTCCTCAGAACTGGACCTGCTGAGCTTTTCCAGCAATTTTGTTTTTGTTCCTGATTTACAGCATCTGCAGTTCTTTTGGTTTTTATTGTGTATTATACCAAGCCTGGCAGGAAGCAGCTGTCACAGTGAATTTGAATTATCCATGCTGTGGTTAACAATTATTACAATAAGCAACTTTTTTTTTGTTTCAACTTGTTTTGTATTACTTAATTAAACTTATTTAGTCACCTGCTCAATCTTTGAAGCAACAAGCTTCCCTTGTTTGTCTTTTTAAGACATCTATTGTCTGTTATCTACAAATCATAACAATAAATTATAGAGTCAGTTAAACATGTATAGTGCTCACTGACAGCTTCATTTTACTGTCACTAATAAATCAAGAGAAAATGCTGAAGTTAAATCAAAGCATAAAATAATAGTTTCTTCCTATTAATTCTTCCTGTTGTCGAATCTCAACGTTTAAATTCTGAGCATTGTCTTGCCTTTGTGTCTTTTGCTGTTTTCTGCTGTTAAAGTTGGAATATGACATAGTTCTCTGAATTTAAAAAAAAAAGAGATGCTTAGTCCTTTATTCCTGATTGTGCATCTTTGAATACAGAATAGCATTGTGTTGAAAAAGAAAGAAAGATTTACTAATGGATTTTAATGAAGAGGATGAGGCTTGTGTAGTGAATAATCACTGATATAGAATAGTTGGGTTGAATGTCCTGTCTCTGTGCTGTACATTATGTGTAATTCAACTTATACTGAAATGTTCTGCTTTTGTCTTTCATCTCTGAGACACTGTCTGTACCCTAACTCCCAGCCATTATCACAGCCATGACACAATAAGATTGTCACAAAAGCTAGGTTGACAGTGGTTTTCTAGGTGTCTTAATGTTTTAAAAGTACTAGAAGGCAGTTACCATATGCCTTATTAATATGATCACACTTCCACCATGTTGCAAATAGAATTCAAACCATTCAGATCATAGAACCCCTACAGTGCGGAAACAGGCTTTTTGGCCCAACAAGTCCACGCTGACCCACAGAGCATCCCACCCTGACCCATCCCCCTATATCCCACCTAATCTGCACATCCTTGAACACTATGAGCAATTTAGCATGGCCTATCCACCTAACCTGCACATCTTTGGACTGTGGGAGGAAACCGGAGCACCCAGAGGAAACCCACACTGACGCAGGGAGAATGTGCAAACTCCACACAGACAGTTGCCCAAGGGTGGGATCGAACTGGGGTCCCTGGTGCTGTGATGCAGCAGTGCTAACCACTGAGCCACCATGCCACCTTTTTACTCCAGCAGAATGTTGTTATTGGCTTCAATCTGTCTTGTTAGAGTGAGCAAGACTTATTTTGAGTCTACAACTGCTTTTGCTCCATTCATAAATAAACAAAGTCAAGCTCATTAAATCACTGTCTCCTTATATCCATACCAACCACCTTCATGATTTTCCACACAAAAACAGAGTTCAGTCCTCAAAAATGACCTGTTATCCAGCTCAGACTCCTCCATGCTACCATCTGCTTTCAAAACCTCCTCAAAATCTTCCTTTTCAACAATCAGACTAACCTCAGGCTTTTTTGTTCTTCCAAAAGTTTAGTGCATACTGTATCCATTTAATTAGACTCATAAGTCTTTACAGCACAATAGATGGCAATTCAGCCCATCGTGTTTAGGCTGGTCAACAAAAGTCTGACAATACCAATACCATTAATCCTGGAGACTATGGTGATGCAAGTCAATATTTTAGTGCTGCTTAAATGTTATGAGACTTCCTGATTCAATTACACTTTCAGTCAGTGAATTCCAACCTCTGGGTGAAAAGATGTCTCCTTAATTCTCCTCTTAGTCTTCTACCTCTTCTGAAATCTGTGCCCATTGATTATTGACTTCTCTACTAATGTAAAATGTGCCTTCATATCCACCATTCCTATATCCCTCATAATCTTAAGCACTTCTATCAGAGCCCTCCCTTTGCCTTTGCTGATCCAAGGAAGGCAACACCTGCCTATTCAATCATTCCACATCGCTCAGACCTTCCAGCCCATGAATCATTCTAGTAAATCTCTTCTGTACCCTCTCTAGTGCAATCACACTATTCCTTTAACGTGATGACCAGAACTGCATGTAATACTTCAGGTATGGCCTAACGAGTGTTTTACCGCATTAGTTCACTCCTATTGTATTCTAATCATCAGTTATTAAAGACAAATATCTCCTATGTCTTTTAAACCACCTTATTTACCTGTCCTGCTACCTTTAGGGATCTGTGGATATGCACACCCTGGTCCCTCTGATTTTCAGTACTTTCCAGGGTCCTACCATTCATACTGCACTGCTTTGCTGTGGTATCTGACCCAACAGCATTACCTCATACTTTTTGGGGTTGAATTCCATTTGCCACTGCTCTGCCCAGCTGACCAATCTGCTGATGTCTTCACATGTTTAAAAATTCCTTTGGGTTTTCCTTTATTCCACTCGCCAATGCTTCCACAAATACTCTCTTCACTCTCCTCATTTCCTTTCTAAGCTCTCCCAACACATTTTATATTACCTTTGGTATTGCCATAAACTTCTCTTTTACTTCTTAATCCTACCCTTATGCCCCTTGCCATCCATGGTTCTCCAGTCTTGGTCGCATTAATTGCCTTTACAGTTACATGACTGTCCTGTATTCTCACATTTTTTCCTTCAATGCCTACGACTGCTCTGACACAGTTTTATCTCTAAGTAGTTGCTCCCAATCCACTTGGGCCAAATTGTAATTCATCTTAGTAATATTTAAAAATAGTACTTGTTACTATAAAGTATTCTGAAAGAATCTTTGCATTCATACCACTGGTCTGCACAATGTGCCACATGTTATATTTCACAACTGAATTTTATTGACCATGGCTCAGTAAGTATCACTCGTCTTTAGGTCAGAAGCTCATGGATTCAAGACCAACTCCAAAGACTTGACTGATATGCCCATTGCAGTAGCATGGGATTGCTTCCGGGTCCATTCCCTGTTTCAGGCAGTTGTAAAACATCAAACAACACTAAAAAATAATAGTATACACAGTGTCCTGGCCATACTCATTTCTCAAATAACATTACTAAAATAAAACTGGATGTATTGGATATTAAGTATGATGTTCAGAAGCATGCCATCGGCACTTTTATTCACATTCCAGCCGAATTAGAATTTAGACTTGAAACAAACAAGAGTCACTGGACCCTAAATGTTAACTCTGTTTCACTCTCCATGGATGGTGGGTTAGCTCACTTGGCTGGATGACTGAAGAGACATTGAACCTGAAACATTACTCTGATTTCTCTCCACAGATGATGCTAGACCTACTGAGCTTTTCCAGCAATTTCTGTTTTGTGGCTGGATGACTGCTTTGCAATGCAGATGGATGGCAACAATATGGATTTAATTCCTGCACTGGCTGAGGTCACCATGAAGGACTCTGCTTCCCAATCTTTCCCCTTGCCTGGGGTGCGGCGGCCCACACGTTAAACTACCACCAGTTGTTCTGTCTCTAACGAGAGAGCAGCCCTAATGATCTGATAGGGTTACGACAACGTTACCTTATTATTGGAAGGGCTGCAAAACGTCAAGGCGTGCTGAATAAAAGTAAATATTCGAATGACATCAGCCACACCCTAAAATAAAATTTAAAAAGACTGCAGATGCTGGAAACCTGAAACAAAAGCAGATACTGTTGGAGAACTAGCAGGTTTGGCAGCATATGTGCAGAAAGAAACGTAGGTAACGTCTGGAGGCCAGTGACCCTTCTTTAGGGGTGGATCAGCCAAACACTGCTGGCGCCGCCTGTTCACGGTCAGTGCACTATTGTTATGACAAACTTCAAGGAAACAGAATATCTCTAAATAAAGAAGGCGAGACACACAGGTAAAATGCCACATCCGTGTCGACCGAAACGTGAAATGGTCGCAAAAGCCTCGCACACAGACACTCCACAAACATGCTCAACGAATGCGGAAGTACTGCTCGCCTGCTCACACAAACTTGCTGCCACTTCAGCCCCGCCCCTTGTGAAGGGGGTGGGAATTCGGGATCTTATTGGCCCATCCTGCACGAAAACCCCGCCCTTCCGTCTGTTGTCGGAACGTCACAAAGGGACGGCGAGTGCAGGTTAGGTTGCGCACCCATTTTATAGGCTGGATCTCGGAGGGAAGCGGGCGGGCACTAGAGAGCGGCTGGATCGTGAGGCGTAGAGAACCGGGAGCGGGCGGGACTGGCTCGGGAGGGCGATTAAATTTTACAAATATTGGTATTTAATAACAAAAAAAAACTCCCCCTTAACGAGATTCAGGGCAAATTTAAATCTGTCGGGGTGGGGAGGGTGAATAAAATTGACGCCGGATCGGGAGTGAGGGGATTGTTCGAGAAACGGTGGCGGTTTAGAGGGCGATGAGCGGCCGGTTCGGTGCCGGCCCCGGAGGCTGAAAATCGCTGTGTTTCCTCGGGGCGGGGAAGCAGCGACGTCGGCATCATCAGTCACCTCAGGCCCGGGGTTAATCCGTGCCCGTTCAAGGTGGGAGACCGAGCCCACCCTTCATCTCCGTCAGTTAATTTATTTTATTTGGATTTCGTACCTGTTTGTTTTTTTTTCCCACGTTGTTTTAATTATCTTCCCCGGGAGCCCCGTGGGTTTGTTTTTATTCCGTTTCCCCCCACCTTTATTCCGAGAAACACACACCGCTCGGAATTTCCGTCCGCTGACGGCCTCCCGGAACTGATGATGTTCGGGAATAGCCGGCGCGGCGGCCGCCTGCCATCGCTGCTGCTGCTCGGGCTGCTCGTGCTCATGGCCGTCCTGGGCTTCAACTACTGGCTGCTGTCCACCCGCCACGGCAGGCTGCAGCTCGAGGTGCTCGAGCTACAGGTGCAGGTACGGCCCGGGGAGGGGAAGGGGGCAACCCTGGGGGACAGCTGGGGTGGGCAGTGGCTGGGGGGCAGCTGGAGGGAGAAGCCCCAGGGGTGACCTGAGGGGGCAACGGCAGGAGGAAGGGGAAACCCTGGGGGCTCTTGGGGGGGGGGGCCAAACCCCGGGGGCCGTGGGGCCAACCCTGGGGCCAGGGGGCACTCTGGCGTGGGCAGAGCTGGGGGGCAATTGGGGGGGGAGGGTTAACCCTGGGTGGAGTAGAGGGCAACCCTGGGTGCTGACAATTGGGGTTGGGGGGCAGCTGGGAAAGGGGGTACACTGGGAGAGAACTGGGGCCTGGTGGGTGGGTGGTGAACCAGGGGCTGGGAGCAAACTGGGGGCAGTAACACACTGGGGGAGGTGCAGCAGCATGATAGGGGTGGGGGAAAGAGAGCTGCACACCTGGGGCTGGGGGAGGTGTTGGGGGTGATGTGGAAGTTGCAGAGCTGGGACGGGAGACTGGAGACTGGAGACCTGACGTATTGGGTTGGGAGAATGGGGAGTGGAAAGGTGGTGAGAGCACCTGTGGCCGGGTGGGTGGGTCTGCAAACCTGGGGTTGGGGGAGCTGGGTGGGGGATGTGGGTCTGCAGACCTGGGGATGGAGAATGTGGAAGTGGCTGTCAACCATGGGGGCTGGTGGGGGGATTGTGGGAATGAAGGTTGGTCGATGGAGGGAGTGCACAAAAAGTAATTTACAACTTGTCAAGAAAATGTTTCTGATGTTCTGCAAGTTGAATAATTTTCTTTTAATGTGTAACTGCAGAATTAATCTTTTCTTGATTTTTGAGATTTAAAAATGAACACAGGTAGTGACTGAAATGACTTGCCACTTTGGAGAGGGTACAGAAAAGATTTACCAGGATGCTGCTTGGTATAGAGGGCATTTGCTATGAGGAGAGGTTGGCGAAACTTGGGTTGTTCTCATTAGATCGACGGAGGTTGAGGAGTGACCTGACAGAGGACTACAAGATTATGAAGGACATGGACAGTCAGAAGCTTTTTTTCCAGGATGGAAGAGTCAGTTACCATGGGCTGTAGGTTTATAGTGCGAGGGACAAGGTTTAAAGGTGATGTACGAAGCAAGGTTTTTTTAGAGGGTTGTGGTTGCCTGGAACTCGCTGCCGGGCGAGGTAGTGGAAGTAGATATGATAGTGACTTTTAAAAGGCATCTTAACAAATGCATGCATAGGATGGGCGTAGTGATATGGTCCCCAGAAGGGTAGGGGGTTTTAGTAGTGACGGGCAGCATGTCGTTGCAGACTTGGAGAGCCGAATGACTTGTTCCTGTGCTGTAATTTTCTTTGTTCTTTGTTCATTCATTACAGGTATGAAATGAATCCTAAAAGCTCACTGCGTTTCGGGTCCTAAACTGTGTAGTATTGCTTTAGCAGTTCAAGTTTGTCTTGTTTATGACAAATGGAGTTTATTTTAGTAGCTTAGTGGTATAATACTTCACTGTCCATTATTTTGAACATTGACTTCCCATTATCCCTTGAGAGAAAGGGATGGCTTGGAGTGGCCTGGTGCTTCCCTGCGTAGTCGGAGGACAATTATTTCACCTTTAAACTATATTTACATATCTAACATAAATAGTGGCATCTGTAAAGAAAGAACCCTGCAAGTTCTCTCTTTGGACAGTATCTCTGGAATCTGGGGAAGTTTGTTCTAATAAGTCTATTGTGGCAGTACAATATTAATTATTTATTATTAATGTTTACATATTGCATCTGTTGATGAGATGGCAGCAAAATTTTATTGTAATAAAAAGTGGTAAGAGTCTACATTCATTAGACTTAGAAATTCAGTATGATTTAGGCAAGAAGACAATAGCTCTTAATTTTTTCTGTTTCTTTTAACCCTGCCACTTGTGATAATTAACATCATAATAAGGATTTCTGGTGTAAGCCATTTTATTTAATAAACATTATTCTTTTCTGTGTATGTTCTGTTCTTTGCTTCCTTATCCAGAATGCATTAGTCAGTCAATACTGGAGCCATAATTGTGTTTTAACCCCCTCCCCTCATCCATTGTTGTCATTTTAAATGGAGATTTTGTATGTAAAATGTTTCTGAAATCCAGAGGTGTGGTCTTGAATGTCGTGGGGGTGGGGGGTGGGAATGCTGCAGGTTCTAGTAGGCTAGCTTGATCTGAGTGTGTGCTGTAGAGACACATTAGCAGAGGACAGCTGTCTTGCAAGATGAGATGATTCTTCTAGTCTGCTTTCTGTATGAAGAAAGACACATTCATTTGGTACTTTCACACTTGCTGGATGTCTCAGCGTATTACATCCAACAAAGTAGTTTTGTACTGCTGTGACTGTCGTAATGTAGGAAATGTGGTACTAGTTCGCAAGATCTCTTCACAAGCTGCAGTGTGGTAACTAATAATGACCAGGGGATCTGTTTCAGTGATGTTGCCAATAGCATCATTCCATCTCCATGGGGAAAAAAAGTAGTTATCTGTATTGATGCCCTTGAGCTGCAGGGAGAAAAGGAAGGGAAGGATGAGTTGACTTTTGTTTAGTTTCATACTAACTCAAGACCAGCACCAGAATATACTTCTAGTGAGTTCCTATTTTCCTTTTCAAAAGCTTTTACTTTTTAAAATTGCTGTTTCATCTCTGACATGACTTGAACTCTTAGTTGTTCAAGTTCTTGTTCGTACCTTGGTTACACCCTAATTATTCCAACACGTTCAGCCGGTTTCCCTCATTCTAACCTCTGTAAATTTGAGGTCAAGACACATGCTGTGAAGTACTGAATGACCAGCAGCAAGTTGTGGTCACCCCTCATTGCTGACATGCATTGGCTGCCAGTCAGCCAGCATCCTTGTTTTCAGATCTCTTCCCCTCCTGTTAGCACTAAACTCTACAGAAATTTTCTAATCAACCTGTTCAGAGATGTTGTTGCATACCTCTGGAGCAGGTGTCTTGAACCTGGGCCTCCTGAATTAGAGGTAGGGATGCTTTCACTGCACCACAAGGGCCCCATAATCCTGCAAAAAGCTGTGCTTGTCTAATTCCAAGCTCTACAAAATCACTGATCCAAAGTAAATGTGTCTTCAGTTGTTGGGCAGTCTGCGTCACTTTTGTTCCTTAAAGGCATTCTTTAACATCTATCTCCTTGGTCAAACTTTTCATTTGACCTAATGTGTCCTTGTGTAGCTCTGTATTTAATTTTATACTGCTGCAGTGAAGCTTCTTGGGGCATGTCATTTTATTAGAATTTCATTATAGAGGTAAGAAGTTGTGAAGTTTCCTCCTCTATTCCAACTAAAATTGTCCCAGCTTAAGTTTTTTTTTCTATTGCTGCATTTCCTGATGAATGTACATTCTGCATTATTTCTGGTTTTGCTTTCTATTTTTGGGAGGGGGGACAGGCAAGGCTCTTAACTTGAACAAATTTCAGATTTTTAAAAAACAAGATGTTAGCCTATTTTATGACTTTATTCAACTGCCTCATGTTTTCAAGGAATTTTGTTTGCATGTCTAGATTGCTTCCTCCATAATCTTCAGCGTTTTACCATTGAGTGTGCACACAGCATTTCTGTTTCTGTGAAGCAGTGTGCTCATTTATTAATTTACGTAAACAAATTCAAGAGCTAGCCACACATCCCCTCATCCCACTCTTGACAATGCGTTGTGGTTGCAAAGATGAGTACTTGACCGCTCTCACTTCTAGTCTTTCCTGATTCTCAATACCAGAGTTGTGTTGTAACTACGGATATCCTTTTTAGGTCTTTCCCTTGCACCTCATCTTTTTATTGTTTGGAGAGAAACTGCATAAATGCTTGAACATCACTTCCCCACTTTTGAATCCTTTCCCTCAAAAAAAGTCTCCCAGTGCTTTGTTTTTAATTTTGATCCTGTTAACTTTGTTTTGAGAAGTTGTGAATATGTGCGCATTGGTTTGATCCTCTATCCCATTTCAACTCTTCAAGTCATGTGACCAATTTATTTATCATCCTCTTGCCAAAGAGTTTCACTTAAGAGAACATTTTGTTTAAAGGTGTTGTACCATATATGATCCTTTTGAGTTTGTTTTTGCATCTAATTGTGTTTTACAAGAAATATGCAGCAAGACCACGTGGCTGTAAATTGCATGTGTAGAGTGTCAGTACAGTGAGTTCACAAGGTGAAAGTACTGTCCCTAATTGGAGGACTTCTGCTTAAACTTAATATAATTTTGCAATGCAGGAGGTGGACATTGGCTTGTCTTACCTGTGCTGGACCTTTGAAAGAACTTTCTGCATAGTCTATTGCTCTTACCCTTTTTGGCCTTAAGTGCCTCTGTCAAACAATTATCCTTTCCACTTTAAAGCTATTATTGATTGTGTTTCTTTTTGGTTTTTTGGCCTGTAATTCAGTAGTCTTTGTTAAGCTAAGACTTCCTGACGGATGCAACTCCTGTGAAACTGTTGTCCTTTTTTGTTCATGGGCTGTGTGTGTTGCTGGCTTGTCCAGGATTTGTTGCCCATCCTCAATTGCCCTGGAGAAGGTGGTGGTGAGCTGTTTTTTCGACCTTTTGGCAGTTTGTTAAAGTGTAAGGACAACCATGATGTTGTTAGGGAGGGAGTGTCAATACTCAACATTTCGACAGTGAAAGAATGACAAGATGGTTTCTGACTTGAAGGGGAGCTTACAGGTGATAGTATTCCAATGCAAGTGTTGGCTTTGTTCATCTAGATGGCAGAGATCAGGAGTTTATAAGGTGCTGTTGAAGGAGATTTACTGTGGTATATCTAATGGATGATATAGCCTGCTATTATAGTGGTGAGGAATAAGAGAGGCAGATTTTGAAGTTGGTAGGTAGTGTGCCAGTCAAGCAGGCTGTTATGTTCTACGTGGTCTGGAGCTTCTTGAGAAGGTCTTCCCTTGTCAGTTCCTAGAATGCATTGTCAAGAGTAAAGTGACTGGCTTCTGGAAGGCCGGAAGTGAGTCACTTGTCGGATTTCTAGCCTCTGACCTGCTGCTGTTGCCATGGTATTTATGTAGCTAGTCTAGTTGAGTTTGAGTTTCTAGTCAATCATGACCTCCACTGGGGTTTGTATTGGAGGATTCAGCAATGATAAATGCCAAATGATGGTGGATGTTGGGAATGGTTGTTATCTGACCCTTGTATGGCAAGTTGTTACAAAGCAACAATTCTTGTGCTCATTGACTCTGACTCTGACTCTGGTCTATGTACTTGTTTTGTACCTTCACCTGATTCTCTTCTTTACCAAAACCTCCACCTCAAACATTTTTGTTTGTGATTTTAAAAAGAATGAATGCTGGAAAATTTCTTTACTGTCAGATGAGATTTTCAGTTTGTGCGTACCTTGTACCTTATAATACTTCAAAAGATCTTGTTCTTTATCTTCAAGGGATAACCTCACCATTCCTCAGGTCGAATATACCCTGCTTGTCAAGTTTTTCTCACCCTGTAGGTGTTAAATGAATGGAATGCATATCTTTAAAACGAAAAAATCAACAAATTGTAGTTTCCTGCTGTATTTGATCACCTGTTAAGTGTGTTAATGATTTCTGTATTTGTGCTTTCTGCTTATTTTGACGTGAAGTTGGACTTTGAAAGTTCAATTGAACTTTCAAGATCTCAAGATCCATCAGAAGGACAGCATCTGTTTTAGAATCTGAAACCTTCAACCTGCAAGGAAGAAATTCTGTGGATTTGCTGACTTTAAAACTTTGTATCCCATGTTAAATCATATTTTTATTTTGTATGAATTGAAATCTACTAAATGTGTTTTTTAATGTTGTATGCTTCAAAAAAAAGTTAGTGCCAGTAAAAAGAATAATTTCTATTTCAGAAAGCCAGTATCTGAAGTTCCCAGATTGTGATTGCTGTTATGGAGCAGACTCCCCCTCCTCTGTAACAGCGGTGTGTCTCTACCCAACATTCTTGCTTATCCCTTAAAGAGCTACAGATGTTCTAAGTTCTTCACCAGTCATCTAAATGATTTTGAGATTATTGATTACATGTCAAATTACAGACAATAGTTAATGTTGAGTTGCTTACTAGAAATGGGTTGAAGTTCATCCAACAGGATTTTCATCCTGTACGAAATAAACTGCAGAATCCCAGTGGATCATCTGATTGTTTCCCTTAAGTTTACCATGGGATCTTTGGCTTTAATACATGCGTTTCATTTCTGATCTAAACTATCTGCGCTATAGTTTTGCTTTATTTTTTCGATTTTCAAAATTTCTGCAGAGAATGAATTTTCAGTCTTCTGATCCTAGACCAAAAGTCTGCAGTGAAAAATGCTTTTAATTTGGCACCAATGTGGGTTGTCACTCAAGTGATCCTAGGGATGGCAGACTTGAGAAGGGATGGCAAAATGCAGTAGTGGCACAGAAAGGAATACTTTTTCTGGGTTGGTATGTCATTAGCCAAAAAACACTGCTGAGGAGGTGTTAAAAGCAGATATGATGGCAACATTTAACATGTATTCAGACATGTGAACAGGCAGGAAATAGAGTGGATATAGACCATATTAAGCTGTAGTTTTGTGCTGCCACTTAGAATTCTGAGATACTATGGGGCTTCTTCCCTTCTATATTAACTGGCCAGGTCCACCCCTCTCCTTGCTATCTTTCACTTGGCCAATCACCTATTTGCTTTCCTGTAATGTCATACCTTGAATTGGCTCCTGTCGGTTGCGTCTGTTTACCCGTTGTTCCTCAGCTGTGTTCTTGCCATATTTATGCTGCTAGTCTCATTGCTACTGCTCCCTTGCAGAATATGTTGCATGTGTGAATATATGCTCTGCTAATCCATACCTCTGGATGATGTTCAGTGTTCTGGAAGGTACAGACTAAGCCTTTTTTTTAAAAAAAAAAGACGCATTGTTGTAGTTAACAAATATAAAAGCAAAGTCATATGTGCCTTCAGGAATTCCCCAAGTGTGTAGAAAAGCAACAGAAGCCTACAGTCAGTGTATTTTGGTGCTGCTTGTGTGCCTGTATACAACAACATGGAATAAAAACATGTTTGGAATTTTGAGGAATGATGAATGAGCTACTATATTGACCCATGACATCAACAGTACACACACTGGTCATGGTTATAAGGAAACTGAGTGTTTTTAAATTTTAACAAAGTGATAGAATATAACCAATGTAGGAAGAACTCATCAATACAGCAAGATGTGTCTTGAGGGATTAAAAGTAGAGAAAGATCTGTCTGCTTGGTTTACGTTTATTTTGCTGCTCTCTAATATAAAACTCTGTGCACCAGGGTCTGATGCCATTGTTTATTTAAATGTAGGTTAGTGTGGATTTTAAATGATATTCAAAATTTGACTTTCCGTACCTCAGTTCACTATGTCTGGATTAGGGAGAAGACAACTTTTTTGGTCTGAAATTCAATATTTAGTAATTCAATACATAAGTGTAGTAAATGGAAATTAGAATAAAACATTTAAATAGGGAGGGACATTTTGAAAAATTGAATTGTGAAGGACTTTCAAACATTATGTGGAAAACCAGTGTGGGTGCTTGTGATGCTGTAGTCATAAAATCCTGCAACATGAAAAAGGAAAGTTTGACTAACTCTCAACAGTATCTGATCTATGGTTGTAAATAAATTTCCAAAGCCGCCTTTTAAAGCAGATGAATACACAAGGCTGAGTGCAAAGAGAACAGAGTAATCCAACGCATCACCCTCCGACACTTCCGCCATCTGCAATCAGACCCCACCACCAAAGACATTTTTCCCTCCCCACCCTTATCTGCCTTCCGGAGGGACCACTCCCTCCGCGACTCCCTTGTCCGCTCCACACTCCCCTCCAGCCCCACCACACCCGGCACTTTTCCTTGTAACAGCAGGAAATGCTACACCTGCCCCCACACCTCCTCCCTCACCCCAATCCCAGGCCCCAAGAAGGCTTTCCACATCAGGCAGAGGTTCACCTGCACATCTGCCAATGTGGTATACTGCATCCGCTGTACCCGTTGTGGCTTCCTCTACATCGGGGAAACCAAGCGGAGGCTTGGGGACCGCTTTGCAGAACACCTGCGCTCAGTTCGGAACAAACAACTGCACCTCCCAGTCGCGAACCATTTCAACTCCCCCTCCCATTCCTCAGATGACATGACCATCCTTGGCCTCCTGCAATGCCACAGTGATGCCACCCGAAGGCTGCAGGAACAGCAAATCATATTCAGCCTGGGAACCCTGCAGCCCAATGGCATCAATGTGGATTTCACAAGCTTCAAAATCTCCCCTCCCCCAACCGCATCCCAAAACCAGCCCAGCTCATCTCCACCTCCCTAACCTGTTTTTCCTCTCACCCCAAGCCACACCCCCATCTCCTATCTACTAACATCATCCTGCCCCCTTGACCTGTCCGTCCTCCCTGGACTGACCTATCTCCTCCCTAACCCCCTACCTACACTCATCTTTACTGGCTCCATCCCCGCCTCTTCTACTTGTCTGCCTCCTCTCCACCTATCCTCTCCTCTATCCATCCTCTATCCACCTCCCCCTCTCTCCCTATTTATTTCAGAACCCTCTTCCCCTCCCCCATTTCTGATGAAGGGTTTAGGCCTGAAACGTCAAGTTTTCCTGCTCCTATGATGCTGCTTGACCTGCTGTATTCATCCAGCCCCATGCTTGTTATCTCGGATTCTCCAGCATCTGCAGTACCTTTTATCTCAGAGTAATGGACCTGTTAATGATACTTATAACAATTGTATGATGCATTGAATACCGCTAAGTTTCAACAAGTGAAGATGTTTGGTCACTCTCCCTAGGAAAGGCGTAGTTCTTTATTGAAGAGTGTTGGAAAAATCTAAGTAGGTCTGTCTGTTTGGCTGTGCAGATACTGCCACGACTTTGTTTTTCAGCCCTTTGTTTTTATTTCAGATCAACATCCAGTGCGGTGTTTTACTTTATGGTAGTTAATTAAAGCTGCCTTGTGTATTCTCTAAGCGCTAGCTTTTTCAGCATTACAAATTTTGCAACTGACAGAGCAATATTCATACAAAGTTCCTCTTGCTTAGCTAGCCACTAGCTCTCCATTGTTCTGGAAGCAGTGTAGGAGATGACTTTTTTGGGACTGGAAACTAAAATGGAAATTGGTTTGCTATGTAGCTCAAATACCAGGAGATCTTTACAGCTTTTAAAAAGCTGCATAATTTCACAATTTGCATAATTTGATCGGTGCACATAAGTGTAGTTCTGGAGTGGGTTAAACACAACAAATTGGAGACCCACCACCTCATCATCAGGGTATTCACAAGGGAAGAAGAAAACAACAATCAACTTCCATTTCTGGATGTTAAAGCAGAGCGATTGACAAACAGAGTTCCGAACCTCAGTTTACAGAAAAGCAACCCATACAGATCAAATCCTCAATTTCCACAGCAACCATCCCGACGTCCACAAACCAAGCTGCATTAGGACACCCTTTAAAAGGGCCAGGACACACTGCAACACTCCAGAACTACACCGGGAAGAGGAAGAACACTTGTACAAGATTATCGCTTTAAACTGAACCCCGCAACTTCATCCACAGATGTCTACAAAACAGACAACAACAGGAGGACACAGTACAACCTAACACACCTCACTGTCCTACATCAAGAACATATTGGAACCGACAAGAAGGCTCCTAAGACCACTAGGAATCATAGTGGCCCACAGCCACTCCACGACAGACACTTACAAGGATTAAAGACCCCACTCCCACAGCATGCAGAACCAACGTGGTTTACAAAATACGATGCAGTGACTGCTACAAACATTACATGTGACAGTCAGGAAGGAAACTAGCCATCGGAATACATGAACATCAGTTAGCAGCAAAATGGCACAACGAACTCTACTTAATATCTGTATATTCAGACAATAAGGCCATCAGTTTAACTGGACAAAGTAACCATAGTAGCCCAAGCCAAACATAGACACGCACGGGAATTCGAAGAGGCATGGTTCTCCACTCGTACTTCAATCAACAAGCATATAGAAACCGACTCCATATACAAACCCATAAAGATGAAAATCGGAAATGACAGTACTCACCATAATGGACCAGACAGTATCCGTTCCAAGTGGAGTAGAGCAACATTGCTTCATCAGAGGCTCTACTGATGACACTTAGCATGGTGACGAAACATCTGGACAAAAATAAGCCAGCTTGGCGAGTAAGTCAACAACTTCAATTTGACTAATTTTTCCACCCTGTCATATTTCATTGTGTCAAATTCCCAGAATGATCAGATAAGCCTCATTTGGGAGTTGCTCAGGTTAAAGAGGAGTATATAAATGAATGGTAATGCCCAGCAACTTTAAAATTGAGCTCCTACACTTGTGTCCAGACTTTTACTGGTCTGCTGACTCATAGCTAAATATTTAGGCTGCATAAATGAGCTTCTCTATTGAACATTCAGGTATTTTGTTCACTTCTATTTTTCCTGACTTGGCAGTTGGTACCAGTGGAGAAACTATTATTAAAACACTCGTTTATTTTAGTGAATTTATATAAAACACCCCAATACTAATTAAATTCTTGCAGATAATGGGTGCTTGTAGGGTAGTTGAGATTTTCTTGTCCAAGTAATTAGAATCTCCTGTGCCAAGCTGCTAGAAAGTCTGTCTCGCAAATTTTAAAAATGCTGTTCTTCCATATGTTTTGAGGGTTGTGCTCCATTGCAGCTTACACTATAACTTATCTTGAGATTGCTACTATTTTGAAAGTAGTTAGAAACTCACTAACCTGTTAAGTGATGCTGTTACTTTAAATTCTCATTAGTTTTTGTTGTCTTAAATTACGGACCAGATAAACAAATCAAAGTCCTGTTTGCTGCTTATGCTTGATCACCTGTAAGATACTTAGGGAGGCAATGGCCTAGTGGTATTATCACTGGACTGTTAATCCAGAGACCCAGATAGCGTTCTGGGGACCCAGAAAGCCACCATGGCAGGTAGTGGAAATTGGATTTGGCAAAATATCTGGAATTAAGAATCTAATGATAATGAATCCATTGTTGATTGTCGGGGGGGAAAAAACCCACCTGGTTCTTTTAAGGAAGGAAACTACCATCCTTACCTAGTCGGGTCTACATGTGACTCCGGACCCACAGCAATGTGGTTTACTCTTAAATGCCCTCTGGGCAATTACGGATGAGCAATAAATGCTGCCTGGCCAGCAACGCCCTCATCCTGAGAATGAATGAATAAAAGAAAAATGCTGAATAATTGGATCAAGTAAATGTGATGCGGTCTACATAGATTTTTCAAAAAACATTTAAAATAACAGACGAGATTAGGAGCAAAGGTAGTGGTAGAGGCCACAGAAGTAGAAAGATTTGAAGTCCGAATGGAAAAGGAAATTTCCGGATTGAAATGCAGCAGTGATTCGCAAGCAAAATATTTGGCTCCATTTTAAAGTGATCGGTGCTTTGGAATTGAGACCACTTTTATAGAAATTTTGCTGATGACTAAACTGGAAGCAATGGTGATGACTGAGGCACTGGCAAGAAATAGTTTAGCAGAATGGGTAAGTAGGTAGGGAATGCTGTTTTAATGGAGATGAATGAGAAACAATGCATTTTTTCTCATAATAGAGGCATTTGGGTGTATTGATACTCAAGATCATAAAGGTTCAGTGCAAGAATAAGGGTTATGTAAGTAAATTAAATCTTTGCTCTGTATTCTACAACCTCAAAATACAAACACTAAGGTAATGTTGAACCAGTTTGATTTCTTTAAGTTGCAGTTTAGGATTCGTGCACATTTTGAGCACCTTTTTTTTTAGGAGAGATCTTTTTCAACAACAAAACCAATTATGGATTTATTGGGTTGTTTCAAGGACAAGATTGTGGTTCTAAAGGGAGACAAGTGCTGGAGCTGAATAACTTTGCGAAGTGTCATGCGTTATATGAATCATTATTAAAAGATAAATATTAAACATTGGAACTGATAAATGTCTATATCAAGATTTCACGTTGAGAGCAGAGGTGGAAATATGTGGTGGAGAGAGGAATGGTTTACATTTAAAGTCTATGTCATCATTGTTGTCATTGTCATCATCCAACCTGGGGACTAGTTCTTTGTAAAGAAAACATTACATTAACTGTGCAACTTCAGTTCTATAATTCTGTTCTTTGGTGTAATTCACCGCACTGACCCAATTACAACATTTGAAAGACATTTGGATAGGTACATGAATAGGAAAGGTTTGGAGGGATATGGGCCAGGAGCAAGCAGGTGGAGCTGGTTTAGTTTGGGATTATGGTTGGCATGACTGGTTGGACCGAAGGTACTGCGTGACTATAACTTTATTTGTCACAACACATCTGCTTTTATTAAAGGGTTCCTTGGCTTTTTTTCTTAAAACCTCATTTGGATACATGTCAGGATTCAGGTGGTCTGAAAGGCTTTTGGACAGTGCCAGGATTCATTTGAGATGTAGCTTAAAATTGCGTCATAATGTCTGATTGAAAAAGGAGACTTGGCGGCTGTGGGAGCAAAATTATTGATTAAAATAATTGTTCCACACTAAGTTGACAAACAAGTCACCTACCCAGTTTGAAACAGAAGATATATTGCAATACGTTATTTAAAAAATTTAAAGCCCACAGTCCAGTTGTTTTTTCCTTTTGCAAGTAGTTTGGATACTTAAAGCTTTTCAAACCATATTCTACCCCATATTTTCCTATGAAATTTTCAATTCCTCACTTGTTTGACAAATTCCATCTGTCTGCTTCTCCAGGTAAAGAAGACAGATACTGCTAAAAGTCGTTTGGAGAAGAGGAACTCTGAGCTCATGGGACAGGTGGATACGCACAGGAGACAGCTTGATGAAAAAGAGGATGAGTGTAGTAATCTGGGTAACCAGCTCCAAACTAAAGAGAATCTGATGAAGAAATGCTTTGAAGAAAAGGTCAGAATAACATTTTAGTATTCAAAGGGCTGTCATTGTCATAATATGTGCACCAAAGCTGACGATGAATCTTGCATTGTTGATTAAATCGTTTGAATTTCTGTGTTTTAATTTATTTGTGTTTTATACAAAAATGACTTGCCTGAAATTTGCTACTTATTTCTCTGCCTGCTTGATATTGGCTTTGATTTGAGGATTCGATTTATAGGTTATAATTTATTAACCACATCATTTTGTTTTGTTCTGGAAGGATGAAAATAATTGTTTCTTGTAACAAAGCTAAATGTTCTGTGGAGGACAGAAAATTGAACAAGCTTCCGTATTGCATTTTTAATTACATCTCTACATAGCAAGAGATTACTATGAAACTTTGAATTGCCAAGGAACACAATCAATTAATGAAAAATATCAGTGCAGCAAACAGTGCAATGCAGCTTGCCTCTCAAGATTAGGGAATGATGAGGCCCTTATTATTAGTAGGATAATATCATAGATTACTTTGAATTTTGTGATGCGCGTGTCATTTAGTAATTCCGAGCAAGGCAAAGTGCAAGCTAACTAGTTTTTAAACTACTTCAAAATGCAGTTTTTAAGCTGTGCAGTCTGAGAAAATTGGTTTGACGCCCTCAGCACTGAATTTCCTTTCCAGCTATCAAATTACTGTTATTACATAATTCAGGTTTGTAATTTAACCTTTATGCTGCTTTTTTTGCTCGCTGTATTGCAGCCACTGGCAAACGTTCTTTGAACAAGAAGTAAGTGTCTTGAATTTTGCTCGCAGGTTCAAACAGCCTGCCAGTTCTTAGTGTCACCCCTGGTGTGTGAATGATTGTTTGGTGAAGCTGCTCAGAAGTCGTTAACTATTTTGTCCTGAAGACAGGACTAGCTGGAGAAAGAAGTATGTAACAAAACTAAAAATTAATGTATACTGTCCCTTGAAAAAATCTGTTTAAGAACATCCTTATCTGAAACTATATAAGAGAAAGTTGGTGCTTGTCAATCATAAATTGAAGTTAGTGTTATCTTTCCCTGTGGAGTTGAGTTATTACTTAATACCAAAAAGGTGTGAATTTGGGTTTTTTAAAAAGATTGTTGTACCCAAAAAAACTGTTGTAACAAACATTTGAGGATAGAACCAACAATGTATGAAGTAACAGTTGACAGATTAAGGATATCACAGAACTAGATAAACGGTTGTATCTTAAATAGTTATACATTCCTGGTGCAACAAGCTAATGAGTTCAATCCAAGTATGGAAAATAAATACATCTGAAATAAAGCTGCATGGCCCACATGACCACTTATGACGTTGATCATTGGATTGTTTGAGTGAATGGAAGGAAGCGCATTCTTGTAATCGCTTGGGAATAAAATCACCACCTTTTTAGTGAGTTATTATGTGGGAGTATGTAGCCGGAATGAGGAATGTTCATTTTTTATAATACGTTTCTGGAGAAAACAGTATTATTAAGCTTGAAACTTGGGAGAATTGAGGATGTTTCGGGTTAATAGACGACCATTTTGCCCTTTTGGAGCTGAAGGATTTTCACTTCTTAAAATAAACGAAGATAATTGCTTGAAAGGACATTGGGAAATGCAGCTTTGTGGAAGAGAAGACTGCTTCATATTTTGAAGTGATTCTTTACCAGGCTCCTATGTAAGTCAGCCTCCCAGTTACAGAACTTCTGTTATTTTATTTAGCTAGTTTCTTTTGACTATTATTCTCTTGTGATTTCCTAATGAAGTGATCTCTAAATTTTTGATTTGGAGAAACACCTGTATGGTCTTGCTGCCTGTTTCTGTATATCTAAAGTGTTTTTAGGTGTGAGGTATGTAAACTAAGGTTCTAACACAACAGAGGATGGATCAGAGCTGGTTTTTGATCAAGTGTTGCATTTTCATTTTACAGGATGGTTTGTGGGAGTCAGGAAACTTTATACATGAATCTCTGGCTTGAGAGAGAATGTCAACAAAGTCAGAATTTTCATTCCAGGGGTTCTGCTGCATATTGTTTAGAGACAGCCACAGGTGATATGATTACTAATTCCTGAGGTAATAGAGGTCCTGCTGTTGTGGTCTGGATCTGCTTCCTAGTTGTAATGACAACAAAAAGGGCAAGGCAGCATGCCTGACCTGCTCAGTGCTTCTCTTCACAGCCCCATGAATGCCAGCCTATACCTTCTCGTTCCCCATGGTCCCTTGTACCCTGCATGCCAGTGACAGCAGTTCCATAGCCATTCAATCACCACATGATCTACATATGCACAGATGTGGCTGGGAGCCCAGATGTTCATTAGTCTGTTGAAACAGCTGCACCCCCAGGGACAACATAGATCATTCTTTTGTGCTTCATTCTATCAAATGCATGATTCTTATTCACATAGTTTGAGTGCTTGTATTATCTTTTGATAGGATCTGGATGATTAACCGACTACTTTTCCAGTGCTGTGGTGAATTGAGATTTTTAAGAAATTAACAAATTGAGTGACATTTTAAAATTTCTCTTGTCATCGTGTTCCAATAAGATATATGTGCATTCTGTTTTGTGTGTAGTGGATGAATAATCATGGAAGTGCCATAGCTCGGCATGGATGGTAATAAGAACCTTATTAAGGGAGGCTGGAGAGGTATAACTGGGGAATGGAGATATGAATGTTTTAAACTTGCATTTCAAAAAACTTCCTCATTCTGATTATGACTAATGACACCTCTGTAAGGTTGTAAACCAGGAGCCCTTCAAAAGCTGGACGGTTTGATGAAAATTGCAGGGGTCTAGGAAATGCCAGATCCATAAAGGAGCTGGCCAGGAGTTCAGAATGCAAGTTTGCAATTGGCAACAGCCTGCTCAATTAAACCAACAGATGTAGCTGGGGGGGTCTGAAAAATGGAGTTGGGATCCTGGTTTTGTTTTGTAACTTCTCGGAGTCTCCCAGACTGTATGTAAATCCAGCCACTGTTCACAATTTTATTTGCAGTCTTTGAAATTATGATTTCACATATTTGTTATCTAGGCAAAAGCTTCATTCTGTCAAAGCTGTCCTTTAAACAGGCTGAGCATGTATTTTCCTGATGAACTGATTGGAGGTTTACTGCTAGGCATTGTATGGAACCGTGGAGACAAGTTGACACCAGGTTTGTTTCCTGATCTGGTGCAATTTCAATTCATTCGCAACTGGAGCTGGTAAGTTTTTAATCTCCTGGCTCAAAGCTAGGGGAGCAAAAAAATGTAACCAGCAATCTGCAGTTTTCTACAGATACCTCTGTCTTGTGGGAGGAGTAGCAAAACCCAGCTCAGCAAGCTTGCTTAACGGGTCAACTTCCCAGCCTCAGTCATAGCAACTGAATGCATGGTTGAGATGTCTGTATTAAAGAGCTGTATCCTAGCAACTGGGAGTGTAACTTGGAGGAATTGGGGGTGGGGGAGGGGGGCGGGGTAACTGATTTTACAGATGCAATTAACACATCTGAGAAGGTTTTAATTGATAACACCATGATTGAAAAAAGGTCTTAAATTACTGCCTACCATATACCTTTTTGGTTTATTAGCACTGAAATGAAACTCGTAAACAGCATTTAGATGCTATAGAATCACATTTGGAGGATTTTCAATGTGAGGGCTTTGGATCAATGTTGTAGTCCAAGAATATTGGAAAATTGTAATCCCAGGACCTGGGCAAACAGGCACGGCACTCCCATGTCCTCTGGGATGATCAATATGCTTTACACCAGAATTAAATGATCTAGGTGACATTAGCTGAATTCACTAAGGTCTTGTTCCTTTTTTTTCCCAGAAAAGTCAGTAAATACTAACTTTCAGTTCTGTAAACCAGCTACAATACTGATATTTTTATCATTTTGTCAAAGTGAATTTGATCAAAACATTGGAAAATAGCTGAGATAACAAGGTGTAGAGCTGGATGAACACATCCCCAAACCAGCCCAGCTTGTCCCCGCCTCCCTAACCTGTTCTTCCTCCCACCTCAAGCCCCACCCCCATTTCCTACCTAGTAGCCTCATCCCGTCCTCCCTAACTCCCCACCTACACACACTCACCTTTTACAGGCTCCATCCCCACCCCTTTGACCCATCTGTTTCCTCTCCACCTATCCTCTCCATTATCCATCTTCACGCCGCCTCCTCCGCACCCCCCCCCCCCCAATTTATTTCAGATCCCCCTTCCCCCCCCCCTCCCATTTCTGAAGAAGGGTCTAGGCCCGAAACATCAGCTTTCCTGCTCCTCTGCTGCTTGGCCTGCTGTGTTCATCCAGCTGTACACCTTGTTATCTCCAGATTCTCCAGCATCTGCAGTTCCTACTATCCGTGGAAAATAGCTGCTTGCTTCCAGTTTGGCTGAATACAGTATTGATCTATATGGCAATTGATGTTGTTGCTGTACACTAAAGATTAGAGCTAGCATGTTGATTGGGACTCCCTTAGGATCTGTGAAAGATTTTGTTTGCTGTTGTTTCCTAGTCCTAGAAATAAACATGCCTACGTCATCTGAACCTCTTTCAATCTGTGGTGGTTTCAGATGGGTCTGATCACTTGACTGCTTGATAGGCTTCTAATTTTTAAATTCTTATTTACCCTTGTGCAACTTTCAACTCCAGTTACGGTGCTTACCCAAAAGATGCTTGCTAAGCTGGATTGTTTTTGGTCTTGCTCTGTTTAAACTCTAACAACTAAACAACATGGAGATGTCAATAGAAAGCAGATTATAATTTGGCAGCTCCAGTAGTTCACTGCTACAATGTGCAAAAGTAAGCTTGTTGACAGATTCCATATGCAGCATGTTGATTCTTATGATGCACAATTGTTTTGGGCATTAAACTGAATCCCTTCTGTGGATTTAATATTAATGTAGAATATTCACAGTTACATTTAACTGAACATTCTTCTGATAAATGTAACTTTAAGATAGAAGTTTCATCAAATGTTTGGTTTCTAAAAATCACTATCATCAATTTAGATCAACCTTTTTTGAATGCTCTGTATCTTTGCTATTGCCTAACTGGGCAGTTGATGTGTATTCTCTCACTGGTGTTTTCCTGTTTTTTCTATGCTGGATTAATCTACTTGTATGGCCTAGATAATGAGCTTTCCCACTAATTTTGTGTGCGTGTGTTGCACACTCCTATTCCACTGGCCTAGTTTCCAACTGTGCCCTTAAATGCAGTGTCAGTGCCAACTTGAATAGGGATCCAGTAACTAGACAATGCTGCTTCACTCTTTTTGATGTGAGTTGAAGTCATGCCTCTTAAGGTCTTAACTCCCTACCTCCACAATTGACCCTGTACTGATGCTTGCCCTCCAAATTTATTGCTTACTCCACCCAGCAAAAGTTTGTTTGTGTTTTTTTTTCTGTTTTTTTAATTAGTGAAGTGAACCATTGTCGAGGAGCATTTCACATACTTTGGCACAGTGGCTCAGTGGCTAGCACTGCTGCCACACAGTGCCAGGGACCTGGGCTCGATTCCACCTTTGGGCGTCTGTCTGTCTGTGTGGAGTTTGCTTATTCTCCCTGTGTCCGTGTGGGCTTCCTCCGGGTGCTCCGGTTTCCTCCTGCAGTCCAAAGATGTGCAGGTTAGGTGGATTGGCCATGCTAAATTGCCTGTAGTGTATTCAGGGATCTGTAGATTAGTGGGATGAACCTGGGTGGGATTCGGAGTGTTGGTGTGTACTTGTTGGGCCGAGGGACCTGTTTCCACACTGTAGGGATTCTATGATATATGATTAAATTTCTTCTTTACATTGTTTAAAGTCTTAATAAAGACAGCAAATGTTGGAAAGAAGTGATCCAAAAAGGGATGTTAAAATTGAATAGTCAGTTGTAAATTTGCCAGATGCAGTAATGCATTGTACTGTTTTAGAGTCATAGATGTACAGCGCGGGAACAGACCCTTCTGTCTGGCTCGTCCAAGTTGGCTGATATCCTAAATAAATCTAGTCCCATTTGGCATTTGGCCCATATCCCTGTGGACCCTTCTTATTCATATATCCACCCAGATGCCTTTTTAAATGTTGTAATTGTACCAGCCTCCTCCAATTTCTCTCTGGCAGCTCATTCCATACATGCACCACCCTCTGGGTGAAACATTTGCCCCTTAGGACCTTTTTTAAAATTTTTCCCTCTCTCCTTAAACCTATCTCCTCTAGTTTTGGGCTGCCCCCCCCAGGGAAAAGACCTTGTCTATTTACCCATCTATGCCCTGTCATGATTGTCTTTCTGAACTAATTGATAGCAGGTTCTGATATTAAAAATGCTGTACATTAAGTTTTTTTTAAACGCCCAGGAAAAGTTTTCAACCAGCTACCAGTAATCTACAGGTTGGGATTGGAGGGTTTAGTAGCAACAGCAAATTTTTTAAGCCATACTTGTGATGCCATGTAACAAAATTTCATTAAGATGTTTTTCAGCAATGGTAATGTCTGTCAATAACAGTATTTCATTTATTTGCGTCTAGGGTAGAATGAGGTTATGGTGTTTAGCATGTGCCAAGTACTATTAGCCAAGTTGTTTCCATTTAACCAGCCCCTACTCAGGTACTGCACACACCAGTTTCTTGTGACTGACTTGCAAATCATAAGATTGGACGAGACAGTAACAAGTGTTTGAGCTGAATGTAAAGGTAATCTCTCTTGAGAAAAAAGTGCAGGGAAAAGAAAGTTAACACTGAAAATCTAAGTCTAATAGATAACACAGGAAATATTAAACAGGCCAATTAGCATTCATGAAGAAAACAGGTGAGTTAACGTTTCTGGTGTCACCAAGCTTGTGGAGACTATGCTTGGAACATATTACTTCAACAGATACCAGTTGACTTGAGTGTTTTTTCATTATTTTCTGCTTTGTTTTAAAAAAAACCTAGAGAGCTGGCTTCTCAATAACTATGCCAGATTGAAATTTCTTTAGAAAACCTGAGTTCAGATCCCAATTCACAATGTAGGCCCTCCAGAATAAGAGTTGCCAATCTCAGCAAAAATATCCTGGAAAATGAACCAGAATAACATGTTATGCCTCTGGAGAAGCACTGGATTGGAGAGCTTCAACATGAAAAGGAGCAAGAAAGGGGGAGGTCATTAGGGATAATACATTATGGCTGTACCTAGGATATTCCTGGGGATACGTTCAAGGAAGTTATTTGGGTGGAACTGAGAATTAAGAAAAGCATGAGCATCTTATTGGGGTTGTACTGTAGACTCCCCATTAGTAAGTGCGCAATTGAGAAACAAATTTGTAAGAAGATCAGTTATCTGTAAGAATAATAGGGTGGTTATAGTAGGGGATTTTAACTTTCTAAACATAGACTGGGACTGCAATAGTGGTAAAGGTTTGGATGGAGAGGAATTTGTGTGTTTAAGAACCTTTTCTAATTCAGTATGTGGATGTACCTAGTAAAGGAGGTGCAAAACGTCTTACTCTTGGGAAATAAGGCAGGGCAGGTGACTGAGGTGTTAGTGGGGAGCACTTTGGGGCCAGTGACCATAATTTTATTAGTTTTAAAATAGTGATGGAAAAGGATAGACTGAATGTAAGTTAAAGTTCTTAATTGGAGGAAGGCCAATTTTGACAGTATTGGGCAAGAATTTTCAAAAGTTGATTGGGATGGAGGTTTGCAGGTAAAGGAATGTCTAGAAAGTGGGAAGCCTTCAAAAATGAGATAACGAGTCTAGGGACAGTATGTTCTTGCTAGGGTGAAGGGCAAGGCTGGTAGGTGTAGGGAATGCTGGAAGACTAGAGAAATTAAGGTTTTTGTCAAGAAAAAGAAGGAAGCATGTGTCAGGTATAGACAGCACAGATAGTGAATCTATAGAGTGTAAAGGCAGTAAGGGTATGCTTGAGGGAAATCAGGGCTAAAAGGGGACGTAGCCTTGGCTAAAAGGGTTAAGGAGAATCCAAAGGCCTTTTTTTAGAAAAGGCATTTAAGGACAAAAGGGTAACCAGGGAAAGAATAGGCCTCCGTGCTGATCTTTTAAGGGGCCCCAGGTGTGGAACCGCAGGAAGTGGAGATACTAAACGAGTATTTTGCTTCAGTGTTTACTGTGGAGAAGAATATGGACGATATAGAATTTGGGGAAATAAATAGTGACATCTTAAATGCCCGTATTACGGAAGTGGTAGTGCTGAACATCTTAAAATGAATAAAGCTGGATAAATCCCCAGGACCTGCTCAGGTGTACCCTAGAACTCTGACATATTTGTATCGTTAATCACTGCAAGTGAGGTACCAGAAGATGGGGTGATGCCTAATGTGGTGCCACTATTTAAGAAAGATGGTAAGGAAAAGCCAGGTAACTATAGACCGGTGAGCTTGACGTCAGTGGTGGACAAGTTGGAGGGAGTCCTGAAGGACAGGATTTACACATTTGGAAAGGTAAGGCCGGATTACGGATAGTTAACGTGGCTTTGTGCGTGGAAAATAGTGTCTTGCTAACTTGAGTTTTGAAGTAATGAAGAAGCTTGATGACAGAGCAGTGGATGTGATCTTTATGGAATTCAGTAAGGCATTTGACAAGGTTCCTCATGATAGACTGGTTAGCAAAGTCAGATCACGTGGAATACAGGGAGGGCTAGCCACTTGGATACAGAACTGGCTTGAAGGTAGGAGACAATGCCGGTAGAAGCTTGCTTTTCAGACTGCAAGTCTGTGACCAGTGGTCTGCTACAAGGATCAGTGCCAGGTCCACCGCTTTTTGTTATTTGTATAAATGAATTCTATAAATGTGAACGTAGGAGGTATGGTTAGTAAGTTTGCAGATTACACCAAAATTGGAGGTGAAGTGAATGGTGAAGAAGGTTACCTCCGTACAATGGGATCTTGATCAGATGGGCCAGTGGGCTGAGGAGTGGCAGATGGAGTTTAATTTAGATAAATGTGAGGTGTTGCCTTTTTGGAAAGGCAAATCAGGGCAGGACTCGTACACTTAATGATAAGGTTCTGGGGAGTGTTGCTGAACAAAGAGACCTTGGAGTGCAGGTTCAAAGTTTCTTGAAAGCGGTGTTGCAGGTGGATAGTATAGTGAAGAAGACATTTGATATGCTTGCCTTTATTGGGTAATGTGTTGAATATAGGAGTTGGGATGTCCTGTTGCGGTTGCACAGGACGTTGTTTAGGCTGCTTTTGGAATACTGTGTGCAATTCTTGTCACCCTGCTATAGGAAGGATGTTGTGAAACTTGTAAATCTTTTTTGAACCCTTTTCACGGGGTTGGAGTGTTGAGCTATAGGGAGAGGCTGAATAGTGGGGCTATTTTCCTAGAGCGTCAGAGGCTGAGGGATGACCTTGGGTTTATAAAATCATGAGGGGCATGGATAGGGTAAATACCCAAGGTCTTTCTCCTGGGATGGGGTGTCCAAAACTGGGCAGCATAGGCTTAAGGTGAGAGGGGAAAGATTTTAAAAGGACCTAAAGATCATCCTCTTTTCACACAGAGGGTGGTGCTGTGTGGAATGAGCTGCCAGAGAAAGTGGTGCAGGCTGGTACAATTACAATATTTAAAAGTTATCTGGATGGGTACACGAATAGGAAAAGTTTAGAGGGATATGGGCCAAATGCTGGCAAATGGGACTAGATTTATTTAGGATATCTGGTCAGCATGGACGAGTTGGACCTTAGGGTCTGTTTTCTGTGCTGTATCCTGGCTATATGAATACTCGAGTGTTCAAATGCACTGCTGAAGTTGTTGATTCTCATTTGGTTTCTTATTCACAGTTGTGGTGTGAGTGAAATCTAAATTGAGCAAAATTCCATCTTTATATGGACCAATAAATATGCAAAGTATGATATTCTTCAGTCTGTCGTGTAAATGCAAACAATGGAGGATTAGCACAATAGAAGGGGTGGTGATAGTTAAGTGGTATCATTGCTGGACTGTTAATCCAGAGACTTGGATAATGTTCTTGGGACCCAGGTTCGAATCCTGCCGCAGCAGATAGTAGATTTTGAATTCAATAGAAATCTGGAATTAGGAATCCAATGAGGACCATTTCTAAGAATGTGGAAACAGGCCCTACGGCCCAACAAGTCCACGCTGAATGTCACAGCATACCACGCAGACTCATCCCCTTAAAACCCACCTAATCTAGAGCAATTTAGCATGGCCAATTCACCTAACCTGGACATCTTTGAACTGTGGGAGGAAACCAGAGCACCCAGAGGAATCCACGCAGATGCTGAGAGAATGTGCAAACTCCACACAGACAGTCGCCCAAAGATGGAATCGACCCCGGGTCCCTGGCGCTGGGAGGCAGCAGTGCTAACCACTGAGCCTCCCCATAATTAGGAATGGGCAATAAATGCTGGCTAACCACTAATGCCTGTATCCTTATGAATGAAGAAGTACTTCATCCTTTATAACAGTAAAGTCACAATAGTCTTAGCTGACCATAAGGTTTAACCTGACAGTCACTACAAATCAAGTCCTTCGTGGTACCTTTTTAAGATGTGGGAACCCCCTTCTAATATTCCTTAACTTGATTGTTCTTTTCAGATGTGGCTCATGCTTGAGGGGGGACGAATCTAATTTCAACTGCTGTGTGGTTTATATTGCAGTTCAAATCGACAAAGAATTTGTACATTTGGCCTTGTACTCAGCCAAAAGTTCATTGTGTCAAGCTTTTAGCATATTTAGTTCTCTATTGTGCATTTCTCCTTGTAAAATGGCATTTGATTCTATTTGAATAGTGGTAGCATATTTGTAATAACAGTGGGAGCATCTAAAATCACAGGCACAAAGCAGGAAGAATCAAGTTTTGAAGAAGGCAATTTGAATTGTGTACAGTTTTTACTAAATGTTATTGTGTGTACTGAACTGTTCTTTTGGGTGATTAACTTGCTTTTACTGTAACAACAATTCACACTCAAGATCTAGTATGTTTTCTTGTAAAGTCCCTGCTAATTGGCAAGTAGTAATTAAAGTTTGACTACGCCACCGACAGCCGTGATTCTTAAGCAATCAATGCAGTTAAATACAATGCAAGCTTTTGAAATTTTAAAATAATTTGGAGTGGTTTTGGATGTTTATTGTATGAAAGGGAATAATAAAGTCAAAAGCTAGGTTAGGATATTTATTAGTGGTCCTTTTTTTAATTAGGGCAGAATTATTTTGAACTTGATGTAGACAAGATTTTCTGGCCAAATATCTGTAATAGTATTTATACTCAAGTCAAGCCATAGTCATCTTTCTGCACCAATACCCTTTTTTTTTCCTGTTCCTTCCTCTAACCCATACATGTGGGAGAATGTTACTAAGCATATTGCAGCTATGGAAAAGTTTAACTTTTTTCATCCATGGAACATGGACATTGCTGGCTGACTAGCATTTATTGCCTGCTTCTAGTTGCCCTTGAAGGTGGTGGTGAGTTGCCTTCTGGGATAGAAGTCCATGTCTAGTGGTTTCATCCACAGTGCTGTTAATTCCTGGATTTTGACCCAGCAACAGTGAAGGAACAGAGATATTTCCAAGTCAGGATGGTGAGTGGCTTAGAGGGAAACTTGCGAGTGGTGTTCTTGTGTGTCTTGTAGATAGTACACACTGCTACTGAGCGTCAGTGGAGGTGGGAGTGGATATGATGCCAGTCAAGTGGGCTGCTTTGTCCTGGATGGTGTCAAGTTTACGTGTTGTTGGAGCTGCACCCGTCCAGGCACATGGGGAATATTTCAGCACACTCCTGACTTGTGCCTTGTAGATGGTGTACAGGTTCTGGGGAGTCAGGAGGTTACTTGTCACAGTATTCTTAGCCTCTGTCTATGTGGCAAGTCCAGTTGAGTTTCTTGTTAAAAGGAGCCCCCAGGATGATAGTGGGGCATTCAGTGATGGTAACACCATTGCATGTCAATGGCAATGGTTAGATTGCCTCTTATTGAAGATGCTCATTGCCTGGCATTTGTGTGGTGCAAATGTTACTTGCCACTTGTCGGCTCGAGCTTGGACATTGTCCAGATCTTGTTGCATTTTAATGTGGTCTGCTTCAGTATGGCAGTGGTGCTGAATTTTGTGCAATCGTTGGTAAATGTCCCTATTTCGACCTTTTTATAGAGGGAAGCTGTTCCTGAAAGATGGTTGAACCTAGGACTGTACTCTGACAAACCCCTGCAGAGACACTGGAGCTGAGATGACTGACCTCCTCCAATAACCACAAGCACCTTCCTATCTGTCTTCATTACTCCAACCATAGAATCCCCACCATGTGGAAACAGGGCGCCCTTGGCCCAACAAGTCCTGCACTGACCCTCTGAAGAGCATGCCACCCAGACCCATTCCCCCCCCACCTCTTTTCCCTGTAACTGACCTAATCTACACATCCCTGAACATTATGGGCACTTTCCCATGGCCAATCCATCTAACCTGCACATCTTTTGGACTGTGGGAGGAAACTGGAGCACCTGTTGGGGAGAATGTCTGTCTGTGTGGAGTTTGCACAGTCGCTCAAGGCGTAAACAGAACCTGGGTCCCTGGCACTGAGCCACCATGCTGCCCCAGTGGAGAGTTTTCCCCAATACCTGCTGATTTCAGTTTTGCTAGGGCTCCTTGATGCCACACTGAGTTGAATGTCAAAAGTTTGCCACTGTCACCTCCAGGGTTTCAGCTGCTTCTTTTTTTGGTCCACATTTGAACGAAGGCTATAATGATGCCACAAACTGGGCATTGCTGAGCAGGTACTACTTTGATAGCAGTGTCAATGACACCTTCCATCACCTTTTATTGATGATCAAGAGTAGATCAATGGAGTGGTAATTGGCTGGATTGGATTTGTCCTTTGTACAGGGCATACCTGAGCAAATTTCCACATTGTTGGATAGATGTCAGTGTTGTATTTGTACTGCGAGAGCTTGGCTAGATATGAAGATGGGTTTTTTCATTTGAGGTGTCAGAAGTGCATTGAGTCAACACAAATGTTAAGTGAGGGAGGATAAAAATATCCAGTCTGGATGGTGAAGAATGTGATGTGTACTAGGGTACTTTGGAGTAGGTGAACTTGTAAAATCCCAAAGGAAAATGAGAACTTCCATCAATGGATTAGCTGATGTAAGAATGGAGATGGTTGATTATTGTGGACAAAATGGACATTTGTTTTGATGAAGAAAATGCTGTCAGGAGTCTGGTGTTGACTAGAACCCTGAGCTGCAAACGTGACTATGCAGAAGTATTGTGAAAATTTTTGAGCTTAAAAAAAGTGCGTTTGTTTTCTTTTTGTTGCTGAGTAAATGCTTGGTCGTTTAAAGGTTACTTTTGATCAAATGAAGTAGTTTGTTTGAATCTTCCAGCATTGTGCGTCAACCTGGAAATAACAATGATCAGTTTAGTAGCAGGGCACAAGACAAAGTATAATCTTTACATTTCGCTTACGTGCTTGTATTGGACAGCAGGAAAATATAAACAAAAAATGGTGTAACTATTGACTTAACAAAATTGGATACCATTATAAAACCCAGAATTCACTTGTACTGGAATGTGAAACAAAATGGTTTCACAACCTAGTGTGTAGCCCTTAACTGTTTTTCTCAGTAGTTAAACAGGCTGCTGGAATATAAAAAAACTAAAAATGACACACTGATGGTCTTGTTTTTGTTCCCATTATGTTGACGTTTGATAATGGCTACCTATTGCTTGCCAGTGTCCCTGCATGCAAGTCCCTATGGGGAGGGGAAAATATTGTTCTAAACATAAATTGAAACGTACACTTCTCTTTAAAATCAATTTTGTAAGCTAGTCCAAGATCTAGTCAGTGAAACGTATGGCATGCAGCAACTTGCGTTAACGCACTGGTTTCTGTCATTCAAAATTCAAATTAAACCTTGCAAAAATCTATCAAACATATGTTAAAGATTCTAACCATTTTCTCCCTAAGGAGTAATAGCTTTTAAATATACACATATTTTGAGCTATCTCGATGCTGTAGACAATATAACAGAATACACTGAGTGCAGCACTTCATGTAGTACGCGTGAAACCATCAAGTGGCTGTGTAAGCTGAGACACACATTGTGCCAGCAAAGAGGCTAAGGTTCTCCTTTGTCTTATGGAAGTAAAACAAAAGAAAAAGGAACAGGATCTTTTATTAAAAAAAAATCTTATTTTTAATTCCTTCTGAATTTTTTCTCTACACAATTATGGCATGGTGAGCCTCATAAGTTTTCCAGTTTCATTGCCAAATGAACATACTTCATGTGAACCAGTGCAGTAAGTTGGTACCAATACAAAGCTGGAGAAACTTACCAGGTCTGACAACATCTGTGGAGAGAGAAGCAGTTAATGTTTTGAGTCTGGCATTTTTATTCATAGCAGTAAATTTGGTAAGTTATTTGACTGAGGATTCTTGAGTGAATTTGTTTGCTGTCCAACTATTGATGTCAATCAGGAAGTTCAAATTCTATTGAGCTCAAATGGTGAGGCAAGTTATAACATGGCAAATAAGATCAGCTTTCGTTGACTCTTGTTACCAATGTGTCATTCTTAGTCTTGTTCCTCCCTCTGTCTATAATCTTTCTCAACCAGACCCCTATGAACACGCTGTATTTGTCCACCACTTCCCCCTTATACCACTCCTGCTGTCTTAAATCCTATTCATTGGAAGTCATGCTATGAATTATGTAAACTCTGGAATTCCTGTCCAAAATCTCTAGACCTCCAACTTCTTTAATTTCTCCTAATGCTTACCTCTTCAACTATACTTTTAGTTGCCCTTTCTAACTTCATTCTTGAGTTGTGCTTCAAGTTTAGTTGTCAGTCAGACTAGTGAAATGCACTGGAATTTATTCTACATTAAAGAGGCTGTATAAATGCTGTTTATAATTAGACAAAGATAAAGGATTAAACATTATGTTCTGGTATGTGAACTGTGGAATATTAAACTCTATGGTTTGGTTAACATTTAGCCTCGGGTGACTAAAATTTTGTGCAGTTAAAATTATTTCTTTTGATTTTTAACTTTGGATGTCATTTTGAAGTAATTTTGACTGAAATATTCATTTGGCTTGGCTTGGCAAACTTAACTAACTTAATATGTAAAATTGTCTGTCATAAAACAGCTTGTCACAATTTTTTTTTTCCATTTTCCCATAAAGGTTAAATTTCAAAATAACATAACAGACCAGTTGTCTATTATCCATCGGTTGCAAGGTAAGAATTGAAGATTTTTTCAACCAGTTGCCATTTCTTCACCTTTTGTCTACAAATGTGCTTTACCACCTACAACACCCATAGTTTCTAGTACCTATACTATGCTGCTAGCATTCCCACTGAATTTCCAGTACAGTAGTGTGCTGGATACATTAATAGCCTTGTAATCCAAGTGCTGTGTGTTTCTGCTGTAGAGTCTTGATAGTCTTTAGAAATTGAGCTCAAATTATTAGTGAAATTGTGTGAAGCTGCCAGATGGCCGTAAATACGAATGTTTTATGTCAGGAAACCTGTCCTTAACTCGGACTCCAAATCCCCAACAACGTGGTTGAATCTCCTGCCACTGCATCTAATGCCGGCCTTTGTAGCAATGTCCAAAATTTGAGTAAAAATTTTTTTTCAGCAATGCGCAATTTCTAGCTCTACTATAGACCAATACAAGTCATCCTGTTTATAACATTAAAAAGACCTCCTGGCTTTTGAGGGATCAAGGAAAATTTAATAGGCTTATTTAGAGCGGAGGACGCTTCCCCAACATGCCCACGTGTGCCCCCCTGCCCCCCCCCATTTCAGTGGTATACAGACATTGCTAGATGTCACTTGCTGGTCATCCCTAATTGTTCTGGAGGAGGCTGTCTTGAATGTACCTGCAGAGGTCAGTGCTGGGACCATAACTCTAGTTATGCATTAATGATCTGGACAAAGGAACTGAGGGCATTGTATTCTGCAAACTTAGCAACAAAGATAGTTGGAGGGACGGTTAGTATCGAGCAATTGGGGAGGCTACAGAAGGGCTTAGACATGGTAGGCAAGTGGGCAAAAAATTGGCAGGTCGAATATGTTGTAGAAGGTGTGAGGTTATGCACCTTCGTAGGAAGAAGTGTAGACTATTTTCTAAACTGGGATAAGCTTTGGAAATCTGAAGCACAAAGGGGCTTGGGAGGCACAGTTCAGGATTCTCAAGGTTAACATACAAGTTCAGTTGGTGGTTAGGGAGGCAAATGCGTTGTTGGCATTAATTTCAGGAGGACTAGAATACAGTATACAGCCCTTATCAGGCTCTTTATCAGACCGTATTTGGAATATTGTGAACAATTTTGCACCCATAATCTAACAAAATGTGTGCTGGTGTTGGAGGTCCAGAGGAGGTTTACAGGAAGATCCTAAGGATGGGCAGCTTGTCATAGAGGAGCAGTTGAGGACTCTGGATCCGTACTTCATGGAGTTTAGAAAAATGAGGGGAGTGGGATCTGATTGAAACTCTCTTATAGAGTTGGTTTGGTGGTAAATCATCAACTAATATTTGTTACAAGCCACTTACTCCTGGAACTACCTCAGCTAAACTTCTTCACACCCTGCCACCTGTACAGACGCCATTCCTTTTCCCAGCTCCTTTATCATATCACATGGTCTGGTGCATCCTTCCAAACCAGTGTTTCTCGGGTGGCTTTTCTCCTTAACTAAGGGACACCTTCCTTCACTGTTGACGGGGCCCTTAATTGTGTTTGCACATTTCCTGCAATTTTTTTGGTTTCACGCCTTCCTTTTGGAACCACTGTAAAATTCCCCTTGCCCTTGCCTTCCACTCACCCAGCCATCCTATTTAATAGACGATCCTCCATATCTACCAAATAGTGTAATGTCACCACCAAATACATTTTCTCCTCTATTTTCAGCATTATGAATGGGCAGTACTTTCCATGGTACCATGGTCCTCAATCATCCCTAACATCCTGTACCCTTTCTACAACTGCTATTCATGCAAGCATAAGGAGAAACACCTGTTCTCTTACCTCCTCAGTCCTCTCTATGGTCCCAAGCACTCCTTCCTCCTGAAGCAGCGATTAACATGTACCTCTTTCAATGCTGTCTCCTTACAAGGAAAGACAAATTGCCGATTTAGATGATTGCTTTACAGAACGCTGTCTTGTTCAAGCTTTTGGTGGGCTGTCATTTTAAATCATCCACCTAGATCTTGTGCAGACACCTGTGTCTTTGTTTTGGTATGGTGTTCCAGTATGGTGCAGTAAAAATTTGAGTAACAGGACCTCATCATTTGATTCTGCACCTTTACAGCTTTCTGGCCTCAAGATTGAGTTCAACAATTTGTACCATTTTTTTTCTCCTCTTTACTGACGCATTGCTTTAGTTTTCTTTTTTACGCAGCAGTACACCTGTAGTCACGTCCTTTGTTTCATTACTTGAACTGTCATCATTTCCCTCTGGCCCTGTAAAACTAACTCTTGTCATTCACTCTGTCATGTCTTCCACCTTATCATAGGCTTGAAATTTGCCTTTTTCCCTAGCTACCACATACTGAAAACCTGATGTATCTTTAACTTATCCTGGTTTGTTCAGAAAATGCTGTATTCCCCATATGATTTTGAAATGCATTTTTTTAATCATCTGCTCCTGTCTAAGATCAACAATGAAGGGAAAAAGACAGCAGAACTTCCTGCACGTTCAGAACAGTTGCCATTGTTCTCTTGAGCCTTTATTCCATTATTGTAAAAGTTTCATAATTTGCTTCTAATTTGGTAATGAGCTTAAACATGTAAAATTATTTATGACATTGAGTCCATCCTATGGGTAATATCCCAATGTCAAATTGTTATCAAAACATCCCAGTGGCATCTCTTGATGTTTTCCTGTTTTACTGCATTACATTGATGTTTCAGTTTGAAAAATGGTAATTATCCAGCTAGAAAGATTATTCTAATTTCCCTTCCTCACAATTTTGTTATGGCAGCTTTTGTGTTAATTTTCAAAAAGTGATTCACAACTGCTGTTCCTGTGAGGCAGCATTGTGGCACTGCAATGAGTAATGGTATGCTGTGGTACTTAAATGTCGAAAATGGATCTAATGGGATGATTTTACCAATTTGTGTGGAAATGTGGAGTAGAAACAGGCTATCTTTGGGAATGACAAACAATGACTTGTCTAATGGGTAAAGAGAGATAATTGGCACCAGGAGTAGTAATCACTTAAAGTTTTTTTTAAATGATAATAGTAAGTATCGCAATGAACTGAATTAAAAGTTAATATGCATTTATGGATATTCTGCTACTAAAGCAATGGGTCAACATTCGGAACTTAAACGTGAGCTTGTAAATTGTTGTGCAGTATGCTATTAGTTTGTTGGTTTGCTTTTGAAATGTGGGAGCTCTGTTTATTTGATTTATTGTAGTCATGTACCTAAGTACAGCAAAAAACTTGTTTTTTGGGGCAGTACAAGGAAATTGTAGCAAACAAGGACAACAGTGCTTTAGAGTGAGGCATACAAGGTTACAAGTGCACGGGTGAGCAAAGCAAGAGTGCTTATAAACAAACATGAAATTACATTTTGTTTTATCCTGACAGGATCAGAACAAAGTAGATGAATTAATGGCACAAATAAAGGTTAATGATCTTTATGGCCATTGCAAAGACGTGGTTGCAGGAAGATCAAAGCTGGAACTAAGTATTGTGGTATGGGACGTTTATGACAGAACAGGCAGGAAGGAAAGGCGATGGAATAACTTTGTTAGTATGAAATGGAATACGGATGATAGCAAGTGATGATCTTGGGTGAGAAAATATAGAATCATTATAGATGGAAGTAAGAAATAACAAGGTAAAGAAGACACCGGGAATAAGCCATATGTCCCTAACAGTAGCTATACTTTGGAACAGAATAAATTAGACAATGACCACTTGTTAAAAGCCTGTGCATTAATCATGGACAGCCTCGATCTTTAATCTTCAGGTTGATTTGATTTTTTCCAATGGTTATGGTAACCACAAGGAAGAATTCACTGCTTATTTTGTGCAGTTTCCTAGAATGACATGTTTTGGATTCAACCAAAAATTGGGCTAATTTGGTTATGGATATGGTAATTTGTAATGAGGAAATTTTTAATCAATGATCTGAGTTTTTTTAAAAAAAAAATTCCCCAAGGAAACAGTGACCATAACACAGAATCTAGCATTCAGTTTGAACATGAGAAAGGTTGGGTCGGGAATAACTGTGCTAAACTTAAATCAGGGTAATTACAAAGCAATAAAGGCAAGTTGCCGGAGTGGACTAGAAAGGAGTTTAGAAAGGATGGTTTGAGGAGCTATGGCAGACGTTAAAGAAAATAGTTCCTAACTCTTAATGTGGATATATCCTTCTTGTGAAGAGAGGTTCAGTAGGTTGGCCCCTATACTCAATGGAGTTTAGAAGAATAGGAGAAGTGACCTTGTTGAAATAAGACTCTCGGGAGTATCGACAATGTCGCTGCTGACAGGCTGTTTTTCGCTTTTTGGGAGACTTCAAAGTAAGCAGTTCTCCATTTAAGATACCGGAGGAAAATTTCTTCCCTGAGGGCAGTGAACCTGTGGAATTTATTACCATAGATAGTTGTGGAGGCTGGGTTAGTCAGTTTGGTCAAGTATGAGATGGATTGATTTTTAACTAATAAGGGAACCAAGAAATGTGGAGTACAGGTAAGAAAGTGTAGTTAAGAATTGTCAGATCAGTCATGATCCCATTTGAATGGCGGAGCAGATTTGATGGACTAAATGGCCCACTTCTGCTCTGTATTATAGTCTTAGGATCCAGAACATTAGCATTAACGTTAACATTAAGGGCATGATGTTGTACTTTTAAGATTGTGTGGGTGTAGTTTTATAAAGCGTTGACTAACTCCCCACTCCCATTGTTGACAGAATTCAACTGATCATGCATGAATCATCTTAAGAACTGATTGGCAAGCTTTGAGTATATTAGTCTATCATGGGACTTGGAAATAGTGCTGTTCTGGTGCCCCTGAAGCTGTTGACCAATCAGAGGTTAGCAGTTTCTGGGTTTTTTTATTCATTCACTGGATGAGGGCATCGCTGGCTAGGCAGCATTTATTGTCCATCCCTAATTACCCAGAGGGCAGTTAAGAGTCAACCACATTGCTGTGGGTCTGGAGTCACACGTAGACCAGACCAGGTAAGGATGGCACTTTCCTTCCCTGAATGGTATTAGTGAACCACATGGGTTTTATTAAACGATAGGCAATAGAGTCACGGTCATAGTTAGACTCTTAATTCCAGATATTTTTAATTGAATTCAAATTCCACCATCTGCCATGGTGGAATTTGAACCTGGGTTCCCAGAATGTTGTCTGGTCTCTGGATTAACAGTTCACTGATTAATACCACTAGGCCATCACCACCTCCCCAGTCCTCAAGACTCAGCCTATGGACAGTCCTCAGGGGATCTAACTGAGAGTGTTGTTAATTTTTCTTCCCGTGTGGGATGTATGAGGAGGTGGCTGCAGCATTGGTGGCAAGGGCAAGCAGTTTAGCTTTGAGGCCATTCCCTTCTTACCCTTGTACTACCCCACAAAAATCCAGCGGGCAGATCCCCTGGTCATCCAGTTGAGAAACAAGCCATATTTCTTGCCTGCCAGGAATGTAGGTAATTGTACCATTGCAAAGTTGGAGCCCTAAAATGGCTGTTAACTGACCACTGAAGCTGCTGAATCAGCAGCAGGGTCAAGAACATTCCCAGTGGATCTCTGTGCTCAGTACTAAATTGGGAAAGGGTCAATTGTCTCCAGGTCCAACTTGTCTAATTTTTCTTTTCACGCCTCTGCGCAGCACAAATTCTGCCACAAGACTTGCTAGAAGTTCCGGTCAGGAAATTGTTTCAATTTGAAGTTCTAGAAATTTCTTTCTTGATTTAAGAGCGTAGTTATTGAGGCAATGTCTGTTAATGTAATGTACAGAGAATGTCTTCCATGTTTTGTATTGTTTAATGATCCAGGTGATTTTCTAAACTAGAGTGTCTGCTGTTTGTATTATACTAAGCAGTCCTTTCTGATGTAACTTAATTGAAACTTGAACATCTCTGCAATATCACTGAATTGAAAAATATCAGTTAGGCATCTAGTCGGTCATAACTGTAGATGCGCAGCGTGGCGTGAAACTGTTGAAGTCCTTCAGTAATGCTATCTGGCCTGTCTTACAACTGTTGTTGTCCTTACACTATTCTGTAAATGGAATTCAATTAGATGTGTAAAATTGTGCATTCTGCAGAAGTTCTTTTCAAAGCACAAGTTTTATATACTGCTCGTAGCTGAGTAAGTATGGTTGCACAGACTCCTGTTCCTCCATCACTTGGTACGGCAAGGTCATAGAAGCAGTTCTTATCCATCATGGATATTTCCTAACACTCTGCTGTGTGATGATATGAAGCCGTGCCTTTTTTTTTTAAGAAAAGTGGTTCTTATCAAGAAATATACAAAGTCTTTTTTGAAAGGACTGAACGGGAAGGTGTTGAGATGCCAGAATTACCTCAGTCTCTGGGAAATTTTTAATTAAAAATTATTTTGGCTGTGGTATCCTTTGGTGATTGGACAGGTTGACTTGAACCAGTCTCCGGAATTCATATCTTCTGTTTTCTGATGACCGGACTGGCTGCCTCTGAGCTTGAAACTTGACAAAGAACTGTAGTTAACCTTGATGCATCGTAAGTAGATGTGTAGCAGTGGCTTCCCACTTTCAACTGGTTACATGGACGATTCAAAACATTGATCAAAATTGACTTCAGATAATAATCTTTTAGTCCTAGAACCAGGGAAATCTCACCACAAAAACATACATCAGTCCTGTAAAGTAATAAATGTTTTCTTCCCTACTGTTCACAACACGTTTTTTTAAATCTCATAAATCGTGATTGTTCAAACGTATTGCATGTTTTTAAACTAACTCTCAAAACAACCACCTGACACTGGAATAAAATATCACGTAACTGAGGTTCAGGACCCACATATATTTTCTACCTTAATTTTAAAACAACAGGTATTTAATATTTTGAATATTTACAAAGAACAAAGAAAATCATAGCACAGGAACAGGCCCTTCGGCCCTCCAAGCCTGCGCCAATCCAGATCCTCTATCTAAACCTGTCGCCTATTTTCCAAGGATCTGTATCCGTCTGCTCCCTGCCCATTTGTGTATCTGTCAAGATACATCTTAAATGACACTATCGTGCCCGCCTCCGCTGGCAACACGTTCCAGGCACCCACCACCCTTTGCGTAAAGAGCTTTCCACGCATATCGCCCTTAAACTTTTCCCCTCTCACCTTGAAATCGTGACCCCCTAGTAATTGAGTCCCCCCATTCTTGGGGGTGGGGGGGAAAGCTTCTTGCTATCCACCCTGTCTATACCTCATGATTTTGTAGACCTCAATGAGGACCCCCCTCAACCTCCGTCCTTCTAATGTAAATAATCCTAATCTATTCAACCTCCTCTTCATAGCTAGCGCCCTCCATACCAGGTAACATCCTGGTGAACCTCCTCTGCACCCTCTCCAAAGCATCTACATCCTTTTGGTAATGTGGCGACCAGAACTGTATGCAGTATTCCAAATGTAGTCGAACTAAAGTCCTATACATCTGTAACGTGACCTGCCAACTCTTGTACTCCTACCCCGTCCGATGAATGAAAGCATGCTGTATGCCTTCTTGACCACTCTATCGACCTGCGCTGCCACCTTCAGGGTACAATGGACCTGAACACCCAGATCTCTCTGTGCATCAGTTTTCCCCAGGGCTTTTCCATTTACCGTATAGTTTGCTCTTGAATTGGATCTTCCAAAATGCATCACCTCGCATTTGCCTAGATTGAATTCCATCTGCCATTTCTCCACCCAACTCTCCATTCTATTTATATTCTGCTGCATTCTCCGACAGTCCCCTTCACATCTGCTACTCCACCAATCTTAGTGTCATCTGCAAACTTGCTAATCAGACCATCTATACCTTCCTCCAGATCACTTATGTATATCACAAACAACAGTGGTCCCAGCACGGATCCCTGTGGAACACCACTGGTCACAGTTCTCCATTTTGAGAAACTCCCTTCCACTACAACTGTCTCCTGTTGCCCAGCCAGTTCTCTATCCATCTAGCTAGTACACCCTGGGCCCCATGCGACTTCACTTTCTCCATCAGCCTCCCATGGGGAACCTTGTCAAACACGTTACTGAAGTCCATGTATATGACATCTACAACCCTTCCCTCATCTATCAACTTGGTCACTTCCTCAAAGAATTCTATCAAGTTGATAAGACATGACCTTCCCTGCACAAAACCATGCTGCCTATCACTAATAAGCCTATTTTCTTCCAAATGTAAGTAGATCCTATCCCTCAGTATCTTCTCCAGCAGCTTCCCCACCACTGATGTCAGGCTCACAGGTCTACAATTACCTGGATTATCCTTGCTACCCTTCTTAAACAAGGGGACAACATTAGCAGTTCTCCGGGACCTCACCCGTGCTCAAGGATGCTGCAAAGATATCTATTAAGGCCCCAGCTATTTCCCCTCTTGCTTCCCTCAGTAACCTGGGATAGATCCCATCCAGACCTGGGGACTTGTCCACCCTAATGCCTTTTAGAATACCCAACTCTTTCTCTTCTGTTCCCCCGCCTCCCCCACTTCCTTATGCTGACTTGACCTAGAGTAATCAAACATCTATCCCTAACCTCAACATCTGTCATGTCCCTCTCCTCAGTGAATACCTACACAAAGTACTCATTAAAATCTCACTCATTTTCTCTGACTCCTCGCATAACTTCCCTCCTTTGTCCTTGAGTGGGCCAACCCTTTCTCTAGTTACCCTCTTGCTCCTTATGTATGAATAAAAGGCTTTGGGATTTTCCTTAACCCTGTTTGCTAAAGATATCTCATGACCCCTTTTAGCCCTCTTAATTCCTCGTTTCAGATTGGTCCTACTTTCCCGATTATTCTTCCAAAGCTTTGTCTGTTTTCAGTTGCCTAGACCTTATGTATACTTCCTTTTTGCCTCTTTGCTAGTCTCTCAATTTCACCTGTCATCTGTGGTTCCCTAATCATGCCCTTTTATCCCTCATTTTCACAGGGACATTCTGTCCTGCACTCTAATCAACTGCTCTTTAAAGGCCTCCCACATCAAATGTGGATTTACCCTCAAACAGCTGCTCCCAAACCACATTCCCCAGCTCCTGCCGAATTTTGCTATAGTTGGCCTTCCCCCAGTTTAGCACTCTTCCTTTAGGACCACTCATCTTTGTCCATCAGTATTCTAAAACTCTGGGAATAGCGATCACTATTCCCTAAGTAATCCCCTACTGAAACTTCAACCACCTGGCCGGGCTGATTCCCCAACACCAGGTCCAGTATGGCCCCTTCCCAAGTTGGACTATTTACATACTGCTCTAGAAGACCCTCCTGGTTGCTCCTTACAAATTCTGCTCCATCTAAACCCCTAACACTAAGTGAATCCCAGTCAATGTTGGGAAAATTAAAATCTCCCATCACCACCACCCTGTTGCTCCTACATCTTTCCATAATCAGTCTACATATTTGTACCTCTATCTCACGCTCGCTGTTGGGAGGCCTGTAGTATAGCCCCAACATTGTTACCGCACCCTTCCTATTTCTGAGCTCTGCCCATATTGCCTCACTGCTCGAGTCCTCCATAGTGCCCTCCTTCAGTACAGCTGTGATATCCTCTTTGACCAGTAATGCAACTCCTCCACCCCTTTTACCTCCCTCTCTATCCCACCTGAAGCATCTATATCCTGGGATATTTAGTTGCCAATCTTGCCCTTCCCTCAACCTAGTCTCAGTAATAGCAATAACATCATACTCCCAGGTACCGATCCAAGCCATAAGTTCATCTGCCTTACCCACTACACTTCTCGCATTAAAACAAATGCACCTCCGACCACCCGTCCCTTTGCATTCATCATCTGCTCTCCGCCTACTCTTCCCCTTAGTCACACTGACTTCATTATCTAGTTCCTTACAGGCTTTAGTTACTACCTCCTTACTGTCCACTAACCTCATTTGGTTCCCATCCCCCTGCCACATTAGTTTAAACACTCCCCAACAGTGTTAGCAAGAGCAGCCCCTAAGACATTGGTTCCAGTCCTGCCCAGGTGCAGACCATCCGATTTTGTAATAGTCTCACCTCCCCCACAACCGGTCCCGATGTCCCAAAAATCTGAGCCCCTCCATCCTGCGCCATCTCTCAAGCCACTCATTTATCCTGCCTATTCTTTCATTTCTACTCTGACTAGCATGTGGCACTGGTAGCAATCCTGAGATTACTACCTCAGGTCCTACTTTTTAACTTGGCTCCTAACTCCCTAAATTCTGCTTTTCGGACCTCATCCCGTTGTTTTTTTAACCTATATCATTGGTGCCAATGTGCACCACGACAGCTGGCTGTTCACCGTTCAGAATGTCCTGCAGTCGATCCGAGACGTCCCTGACCCGTGCACCTGGGAGGCAACATACCATTTGGGAGTCTCATTTTCGAACACAGAACTGCCTATCTACTCCCCTTACAATCGAATCCCCTATGACTGTAGCCCTTCCGCTCTTTTCCCGCCCTCCTGTACAGCAGAGCCAGCCATGGTGCCATGAACCTGGCTGCTGCTGCTGCCTTCCCCTGGTGAGCCATTTCCCCCCCAACAGTATCCAAAACGGTATACCTGTTTTAGAGGCAGATGACCGCAGGGGACACCTGCACTGCCTCCTTGCTTTTTTTTTCTGCCTTTTGGTCACCCATTCCCTCTCTCCCTCAGCAATCCTAATCTGCGGTGTGACCAATTTGCTGAACGTGCTATCCACGACTTCCTCAGCATCGCGAATGCTCCAAAGTGAGTCCATCCGCCGCTCCAGAGCCGTCATGCGGTCTAACGAGCTGCAGCTGGACGCACAACTTGCACTTGTAGGAGTCAGGGACGTCAGCTGTGGATTTTTTCGAAAGTAAACTTTAACTATTTACACAAAGCTAATGTAACAAAACTGCTTTCATCCTAAAAGGTACATTCTTCAAACTAAAACTAGCCAATAATTTTAAACCAACTGGAAATATTAATTTAGCTTTAAATGGGTCAAACTGATGTCACATTTTATATGAAAATATTTACAATGTAGTCCGGGTCTAAAAGTTTCCAAAAACTTTACCCGAAGGTGGGTATTGCCGTTTTTGTTTAGTTTTCAAAACTGTAACATTCTGAAACTTCACACACATTTATCTTGGGTGTAATAAAGGTTTTTACTCGTTGCAATCAATACTTTGAACAACATAATAGTTCAGTTTTATTGTCGGAGTTGCATTTTTAACAAATATAAACTGAAAAGTATATTTTTAAAAAACAGCCAAAACTAATTTTTTGGAATGTTCACTCTCTCTTTTTATTGCTGTTCTTCAAAATGCTCCACTCATGCTGTGGCAGTCCCTCAGCAGCATCCCCCTCAAACAACTAAGTCATAGCGCAGAAATTGCTGGAATGTGCTCTTCACAGATACTCCCTTACTTGCTAAGTAGTTCCAGCAATCTCTGCGTTTTTTTTTATTGGTTTTCCAGCATCTGCAGGATTTTACCTTTTTTTTGCATTGTGTGGTACAGAGGACAATAAATATGAGGGAAAAGGTGCATTTTTAAAAAAAAATAGACTAAAAGCATTGAGTAACATTTTGGGTTTCACAGCTGCCGTGCCCCTACATAGATGCATGAGGTGAACCCCAAAATGCTCTTTTTAAACAATCTCAAAGCTGCTTACTTCCAGGGAGTGAAATGAATGTGTTTTGGGGTTGCATTCAATATATGCTGAAGCCAGTGCGCGATTGCTGCCCTGAATCCTAACTTATTTTATATGCTTGAGCCATTTTAGAAGTTGTGCAACCACTTCAGGTTGATATCCAAGCATCCTTGGATTTTATTCTGTGGCAGTGATTTCCCTGTGATGTGGTATTGCAATAATTGGTCAAGCTGAAATGTTTTTCTCTTACACAGAGCAGCTTACTGAGTTACGACAAGAGTTTCTAAGACAGGATGATCAGCTACAGGAATACCGGAATAACTCTACAACCTTGCAGAAGAAATTAGAATATGAAAGGTGAAGTACTGATCCTGTACAGTGTCAGCACTCCAAGCTTTTCTCTTCTCCCTGTTTTTTTTTTTAAAAATGAAGATGTTCCTAAAATCAAATTGAACTTTATAAATTCTATAAAAAAACTGAAAGAACTGCGGATGCTATAAATCGGGAACAAAAACAGAAGGTGCTGGAAAAGCTCAACAGGTCTGGCAGCATCTGTGGGGAAGTACATCAAAGTTCACGTTTAGGGTCTGGTGATCCTTCCTCAGTTCTGAGCAAGGGTCACTGGACCCGAAATGTTAACTTGGATTTTTCTTAACAGATGCTGCCAGACCTGCTGATCTTTTTCAGCAACTTCACTTTTCACTTATAAATTGTATGCTGTTCAAACCATATTTTACTAGTTCTCTACAGTTTGGTATTGACTAGTTTTGGATAACTTCATTTTATGTTTTTCAAATTCTTAAGGTTTTAAAAGCTGGTTTGGCTAAGTATATGAACAATGAACTAAGTACACTTGTGGTTTAAAATGTGTGGTCAGTGACACAATAAATATTTAAAAAGAGCATGGCTATGATTTTCTTTCGCACCTTGTCAATAGCAATTCTTCCTTTTTGACATGAATACGCTCATTAGCTATGAGCAGCTTAATGTGTAAAGTAAATATTTCCATTTGAAGTTTGTTACGATATTGCATCATTTTTTATTGTCCCCGTCAGGCTTACTTTCTTCTTTGTTTTCTCTTCTTAGACACTTCTACAAGCAACCATATATGTTGTAATTGTGGAAACTTGCACTTATCTGATGAATTCTGCAGTACCACTAGGTTTAATGCAGTTGAAAACTAGCAGATGTAATGATGCTGAAATAAATTTTTTTGACAAGTAGACATTATTTACCTCTTACCTTAAAATACTAACATAGAAAAGGGAAAGTGGAACATTTTTCTGACTCTCAATCCCTGAATCTGAATTGTATGCATTAAAAGATTGAAAAAGTAAATGGATGTTAACAGTTTTTTTCTAACATGAAACGTGCTTTGCAGAAACATTTGACATACAACTAACCTGAAGTGGTATAAGGCAGAATAGCGGACAGATATTTCTGTGATGGGATGTTGATTAGTGACCTTATAACCAATAGGAATATTGCTCATAGATGATATAGCATAACCAGGAAAATGGGTTGTTGCATAATAAAACGACTTAATTTTAAAGGAAGTAAAATGTATACTTTAAAATAGTTTTGTTTTCACTTGAGGTGTGGGGAATGTGAATTAAGAGAGGATATTGTGCCGGCCTTAAATGGTAGGCATGAAAAATATTGATGCAAGCAGGTTACTTTGACTTCAGCTACAATCTTGAGTAAAGGAAATGAATTTGGGAGACAAAAGCATGATGTGGACAGAATTCTTGATGAAAGTAGTAACTTAAGTAAAAATCAGGTGCATAGCAAAACACACTGATCTGTCTTATCTGAATCCTGGCAATACCAAGTATGCAGTGTAAGAGGCAATGATTTGGTTACTGGATTGAAATTTTAGTTTACACTTTGACTGTCATCCATTGGCATAAATGCTTTCACCTATACTCCAAATGTGAAAGTGATTTATAATTCTGGTCAGGAGGTCGTCTAGGCACCTCTTGAGTTTGTTCTGTCTTGGGAGTATTGTATGCATGTGTTTGAAGATGTTGCAGGATATTAGATTATGGTGTACTTTTTAAAACATTGTAGTCTCATGCATTATGCTTGTCATTTTAAAAGAAATTTCGGTTGAGGTACTTTTTAAAAGCAAGAACATGTACCTCTAGTTTTATTGATTTTGGACTGTAATGTGTAATTCAGATCAATGATGGCTGTCCTTGTTTACAAAACCTAATTTACAGCTCCACAAAGTGGGTTTGGAATACCAGTTTGGGGTCACAAGTTTTGAGGCAGCAATGGGTGCTATGGAGCATCAATTTCCACTCCTGCTCGCTCAGGTCCTCTCTCCATCCTCTCCCCTGTCCTCAAGCTAGGAGTTCACACCAAAGAAGCACCAAATTAGCCCTGCAAATAAAAGATGTTTTCAACCTTGTGCTATGTGCTAACATAATGCAATGAGTATATATGTCAGCTGTAACTGAACACTAATAACCGTTTGACAAAACAAAAATGTATTGGATGCTTTATATTGCGGTGGAATAAGTGATTGAAAGAAAATGGGGCCATTGTGGGTAATGGGTTCAGAACTTTACTTGGAGTAAATTTTAGATGTCGAGTGATGGGCCAGTTTCACAAGCATGTTGCTGGGACTAGAGGGCATGAGCAATAGGGAGAGGCTGAATGGGCTGGGACTTTCCTCCCTGGAGCCTTGGAGGCTGAGAGGTAACTTTATAGAAGTTTATAAAACCATGAGGGGCATGGGTAGTGTGAATAGCCAGGTCTTTTTCCTAGGGTAGGGGAGCTCAGTGGTAGAGGGCATGGGTTTAAGGGGAAAGACTTAAAAGGGACCTGAGGGGCAACTTTTTCAGTGGTGCATGTATGGAATGAGCTGCCAGAGGAAGTGTTGGAGGCTGGTACAATTACAAAATGTAAAAGGCATCTGGATGGGTACATGAATAGGAAGGGTTTAGAGGGATAACAAGGTGTGGGGCTGGATGAACACAGCAGGCCAAGCAGCATCATAGGAGCAGGAAAGCTTGACGTTTCGGGCTTACACCCTCCATCTGATGCTGATCCTATGATGCTTGGCCTGCTGTGTTCACCCAGCCTCACACCTTGTTATCTCGGATTCTCCAGTATCTGCAGTACCTTTTATCAGGGTTTAGAGGGATACGGGCCGAATGCTGGCAAAGGGATTAGGTCAGATTGGTATGTCTGGTTGACACGGATGAGTTGGACTGAAGGATCTGTTTCCATGCTGTATGACTCTTCAGATTTGATAGTATCTATGGAAAGAGTAACAGTCAAATATCGAGTTGAATATGACTTAAGAGCTGAATCTGATTCGAATATTTGATTAGCTTTCATTAAAACCATTTGCAGAAATTGATATGAATATGATTTCCTTAACTGACAAATACTTATGTAGATAAACATTTCATGAGAGTGTGTAATGGTTTACGTTCTTGCTTTGATATGTTATTTCTTGCCTTGATAATCTTCACTCAAACAATAAGATTATTTCCTATAGAGATTTTAATATAGGCTCTTTTTGTAGTGAACTGGCAGAAGTGATCTTAAATAAGACTTGTGTAGAAATGACCTATTTTATAACATCTTTCCTTTAATACTTTATAAATTTGTTCTCACTAAATCTATTTCATTTTACAGTTGTATTTGGCAGATTTGCAATATGCTCCAAATGCTGATCATTCTCATTTGTGACAGTGGTTTTCTGATTTGAATTACTCTTATCTAGATTACCTGTCATGGTCTGGGCTTGAATCATTTCAAATCTGTCAGCTGCTGCACTGTCTCCCCGTTGCTGACCTCTTTGTACTGTTCCCATTCCAATGGTTGCATAGGAACTGATGCTATAATCTTAATGGAGCAAAGAGGCAGATCTCTTTAAAGCAGCAGTTATTCTGATAACTTTGGAAGTTCTCTCTGCAGACTACAACCTGGGAATACTTATTTAATAAATGGAATATCCATTTCCTTCTATAGTTGCTTCGGTTTTGTGATGGCTGAAAAGTAGTTAAAGTGCTTGTTAAATAATGCAGAAACGTGACACACTTGAATTATTATTTGAACGCTATGAGCAATAGTAGTATGATACCATACTTTGCTAAATATCAAACTTTAATTCTTTACAAGCTGCTTCACATGTGAATAGTTGTTTTCAATATAATATGAACTTTTAGTGCGGTTTGCTGTGTTGCAGTGTGTTTGCCCTGTTTTGAGTTGGTGCTTCTTGTTGTCAAATCTGCCAGTTTGTTTTGTGTGTTGAGTTTGGGAGCAAGAGCTACCTTCCTGTATCTGAGGTGCTATTAAAAGTGCAGTTTGCTGTTTTCTATGTGTTGCTTATTGATCTTTCTCTTGCAGCCTGCAATGTGGTCAACAGATTAGGGCACTGAAAGAACAGTGTGAAGAGAAGTTGAAGACTTTAGGAAAAGTGCATAACCAGCCAGCAAAGCGTGAAGATTCCATTAAACAAAACCAGGTAAGCTGCACTGAGTTTTTGGAACGCTACTCCGTATTGGTAAATATTTGTTTCAGTTCATGTTGCTGTTTAGTATCAAATTTTAGTTGCTAAAAACTCATAATTGCAGTCAAATCCATCTGGATGCATGTATCTAAACATTATGGTGTCCTGAGTTATGGAGTTTCTTTTGCTTTGATTTATTATTGTCACTTGTCACTTGTATCTAGGTTGTGAAAAATTTTTGTGTGCAATACAGGCAGACCGTAACATACATAGATCATAGGGTGATTGAACAGAGTGAGGAATATGGGATTTTGCCCTTTGCACTGAACTGTGATAGATCCACAGTTTCTCTATTTCCAAATCAGACTAATGTGTTTGTAAAGCTGAGTAAAATATTTAGCACTTCTCACTAAGGAGACTGGGAAACTTGTGAATCTGATCTTCAAGGAAGAACCCAACATGTTTCAGGCCCAAATTACTTTACTATGAACAAAAATTAATGAGAACAGTTTTATTGGCTAGTAGTCCCCTCCAGCAATATTTGACTGACTATTGGAATTGGATGTAGTTTCCAGAATTTTTCTTTCCTTAGGAGTTAACATTTAGGCCTGTAGTGAGGCCTGATATTAGGCATGGGCATGTTCATGGGCATTCTCCCTTCACATCTGTAGAAGCCAACTTCTAGGTAGAACTGTAATTTTTCAAATTTATTCATTCATGGGGTGTATGCATTGCTGGAAAGATGCTTATTACCCTTACAAAGATGAGATGATTCATCTTTGTGTGAATAGAGCTGAGAGGCCTGCTGAGCCATTTCAGAGGGCATTTAAGGCCTGCCTATAGATTTGGAGTGTCTCAAACAAGACCGGGTAAGGATGACCAATTTCTTCCCCTAAACAGCTAGTTGAAAGTTTACAATAATAGGGGAATTGGTCATATTGCAAACATTTTTAAATTCCAAATTTACTGAGTTAATTGAATTTTAATTCCCCAGTTTTTATAATGGAATCAGAACTCATGTCTTCAGATCATTAATTCTCTTTTAGATTACAAGGTCAAAGGCATGACCACTACCTTGCATTATTTCAAAAGTTTTGAACTGTGCAATTTAATTATAAAGTGAATGCATTCTTTTCATTATGTTGTGTATCTGAATCCCATCTCTGATGTCCTAGTTTTGTTTCTGATCTATTGTTTTAATGTCTGGTGTATTGATGTTTTGTTGAAAATTCATTTGAATGTTCCTGAAGTCACAATTTTCAACTTGTAACAGTGTACAAGGTATGACCATGATTTATAAAGAATGATTTGATCCCTCCTTTCAGTAGCATTTCCTTAATCTCCTCAGAATGAGAGGAAGATACAGGGCATCATGAGGTTATGATGTCCTTGGCTAACAGGTGCTGTAGTCCTTGAAGGTTGATCTTCTGAGCAAGAGTCTTGCGTGCTGTTGATGCCTGCTGATGTTCCTCTGTTTAATCCACCTGTTATTTCTATTTGCTTAAATTTCTCAGTCCAGAGAGGAGGATGAGCAAGTGAATAATCACCAGAAATCTGACTGGGATTACAACAAAGCCAAAATAAAGCTTGAGAAGCAGACTGCTGACAGCAATAAACTTAATATCAATCTTAATGGAGAAAACCAACTGCAGCCTCACCGAGATGATGGCAAGAGATTACTAAGTAAGAAAGGCTTGTAAACTGTCATTATGTAACCTAGCAATTGAAGTACAGATAAGCAAGTTTGAATAGTTTGTATGTACAGACCGGTTTGCATCGGGGGTTCATTTGTATTTGGTGTTTTGTCACTTTCCTTTGGAAAGTCGAATTTGTGTAAGTGTAATAGGGATCCAATCTTAATGGTCGTAAAATGAAATATTAAACCATTTAAAATTCTAGTACTGTTACTCTGCAGTCTACATTCTTGGAAGCCAATGTTTTTAAAAAAACAAGTCAAATTATGTTTATCTCACTTATGCCAAATTTCAAATGGCACCTTAGAATGTCTTTGTGCTATCTCATGTGATAGTATGGCTTTAAGAGGTGGACTTTGCCCTTTTTTTACTTTGGGAGAGGTTTTAAGACAGCAGTTTGGAGCTATCTATTTGAATCCAACAAAGTAAATAGCTGGTGTGAAGCCTTAAGGTTTTTAAAAGTTGGAGCAATAGAAGTAGCCTGAGTGGGTGGGGTAAGCTCCCACAAAATCAGGATTTTAAGTTTTTTTTTGTTTTTTTTTTTGCTTTCAGTAGTAGTTGTTGCTGGGTCTTGAAACTGGGTGGAAGCTGCAGTATGTCTCTCCTTGCTACTGAGTTTTCGCGATGTTTTTCCTACTGCTGCTTGAATTGCATGTGAGACAATCTGTTTTACTGAATTTGCCTTTGTCATAACAAGCATGGGGCTGGATGAACACAGCAGGTCAAGCAGCATCATAGGAGCAGGAAACTTGACGTTTCAGGCCTAAACCCTTCATCAGAAATGGGGGAGGGGAAGAGGGTTCTGAAATAAATAGGGAGAGAGGGGGAGGTGGATAGAAGAGAGGATAGGTGGAGAAGAGGCAGACAAGTCGAAGAGGTGGGGATGGAGCCAGTAAAGGTGAGTGTAGGTAGGGAGGAGATAGGTCAATCCAGGGAGGACGGACAGGTCAAGGGGGCGGGATGATGTTAGTAGATAGGGGTGTGGCTTGAGGTGAGAGGAAAAACAGGTTAGGGAGGTGGAGATGAGCTGGGCTGGTTTTGGGATGCAGTTGGGGGAGGGGAAATTTTGAAGCTTGTGAAATCCACATTGATGCCGTTGGGCTGCAGGGTTCCCAGGCTGAATATGATTTGCTGTTCCTGCAGCCTTTGGGTGGCATCACTGTGGCATTGCAGGAGGCCAAGGATGGTCATGTCATCTGAGGAATGGGAGGGGGAGTTGAAATGGTTCGCGACTGGGAGGTGCAGTTGTTTGTTCCGAACTGAGCGCAGGTGTTCTGTCATTGTGTTTGTGCGATCTTACTATCTTGGAACAGTTACTGTTCAATAGTTAAATAATCTATTATTCTGTTAAGTTTTTTTTTTATTTTCCAGTAGAGTTAAGGTCTTCCATTTTCTTCCTCCTTTTGTATTTTAACTAACTGTAGGGTATGAATAAAGTGCATTTTGCGTAATGTTCGATAGTTCGACCGATCAAATTGCTTTTGGAACTCAACACACCTTTCGCTTACCTCTTTAAAATAAGAAAAATGTTAGGGTTGAGACCATCTAACATTTTAAAGGGATCTGGTCTGGCCCATAACCTTCACCATATTCCAACCCCTTATTTTAGACTGAAAAGGAAATTCAAAAGAGAAAATCATCAGTTTGATTTTTGATATGATCTAATACTCCTTTTAAACATGTTTTTTTTTCAAAAATCTGTTGAAATGGGCCTTTCAAAAATAATTCAGGGATGTTAGCATCGCCGGCTGAGCAAACATTTATTGCCCATTCCTAGTTGTCCTCGTAAGGGTGGTGGTGGTGCTGCCTTCTTGAACTGCTGCAGTTCAGTTGGTACAAGTGTACCTACAATGCTGTTACAGGGACCCCTGAGATGGCAATATTTCCAAGTCAGGAGGATGATAGGCTTGGAGGGGATCTTGCAGAGGGTAATGTTTCCATTCATCTTTTGTCCTCGACTTTCAGGATGGTAGTGGTAAGGATCCTTGGTAAATCTCTGCCATACGTGTAGACGGTAAAAGTCCCCATGCTATTACCAGACCATATGGCTGTTCTCTCTAGCTGGTCGTGGTGTAACTTGACGGTCACCATGCCTTGGCTGTGGGGAGAGGTCGAGAAGGAGCATCTTTCGTGGTAACCCAAGCCAGTGTGAGAATTGGGCTCGTACCGTTGGTGTCACTGCATTACAAACCAGGCGTCTAGCCTATTGAGCTAACTGACTGCTGTCACTGTGCTTTGGTGGTGGAAAGATTGGCCCTTCTCTAAGAAAAGAGAGATTCGCAATCGAGGCAGTCTGAAGAAAGTTCACGAGGAGGAGAAGTTGAGCAGATTAGGTCTGTACTCTTAATAGCAAGGTGACCTTGTTGAAACGGCCTGCCCTGGGTCCGAAATTGGACAAGCACCTTGCAGGTGGGTTTGTTACTGCAGTTGGGAGAAATTTAAACTAGTTCAGCAGTGGGAGGGGACTCCATTTGGTACAGTAGGGCACAGCATATTATTGTAACAGAACCAAGACACAGGAAGTTCAGATGTAATATTTCAGGAAAATAAGGTGAGGTTGGATGTCCTCTACTCTAATGCTAGGAGTATTATAGGTAAGGCAGATGATTTAAAGATATGGATTGACACATGGAATTGTGATATTGTTTCCATCACACGTGTGTTTGCAGCAGAGCTGGGACTGGCAGCTCAACATTCCGAGATATGGGTGAGTCAAGAGAAGGTGATGTTCCATTATTCAGGAGTCACTTACTGCAGTGAGGAGGGCTGATATGTTGGAAGGATCTTCAAATGAAGCTATGTGCGAAGATCCTGAGAATAAAAAGGGGACAGTCTCAATGCTGGGAGTGTAATATAGGCCCACCAGTAGCCAGTTGGTAGTAGAGGAAGCAGCTATTTAGACCATCAATTGAGGTGTGTATTAAGAGGGTAATTTTTATGTTGGGGGATTTCAAATTGCCAAACGTTAATTGGGATAGTCATAGTGTTTAGAGGGGGTGGATTTATTAACATCTACGTGGGAGATCTTTTTATGTAAATATGTAGAAAATCCAACAAGGGATGGTACAGTAAAAAACGAAAGAACTGCGGATGCCGTAAGTCAGGAACAAAAACAAAGTTGCTGGAAAAGCTCATCAGGTCTGGCAGCATCTGAAGGAAAAAACAGTTAACGTTTCAGGTCCAGTGACCTTTGCTCAGAACTGATGGGATGGTACAGTACTGGTTTTGGATTGGAGAAAGATGTCTTAAAATGTGACAGTATCTAGCCGTAGACTGGGTGAGCTACTTGTGGGGAAGTTACAGCAGAACAGTTGGAGGGGAGGTGAGATTACATGCCCATTGTGTTCCCTTTAGGGTGAAATGTAGGAGCAACAATCCCAGAGAACCCTAATGCCCAAGAATATTCAGAACTGGAATAAAGACCTTTAGTAGGTGCAAGGGAACAAACCAATGGTCGTAGTGAAAGACAGGAAGCACGGGATATCTTGAAGCAATTAGGAGAGCAAAGAGGGGACACTAAGAAAAGCTGGTAGGTAAATTAGAGAGAATCCCAAGATATACTAAAAGTATGTTGAGGGGTAATGAGAATAACCAGGGAATGAGTAGGCCAATCCTGGATGAAGAGGGCAATCTGTGGAGCTGGAGAATATTGGTAGAGTTTTAAATGAGTACTTTGCTTCTGTCTTGGGAGAAGGAAGGTGTAGGTACAGAATTTATGGAGAGTGGTTGGGGTTCTTGAGCAGATTGACATAGGGAGTGAGGAGGTATTAGTTGGCAGACTTGTAAGTAGACAAATACCCAGGTCTGGATGAGTTGTATCCCAGGCTACTGTGGGAACCCAGGAAGAAAATTACATGGGTTTTGAACTAAATTTGTAATTCCTGTCTGGCCGCAGGGGAGGTACCAGAGAACTGGAGGACCCCCTAATGTGATTCCATTTTTCAAAAAGGGTGGTAGAGATAAACCAGGAAATTTCAAACTAATAAGTTTGTCATCAGTGGTAGGAAAACTATTGGAGAAAATTCTGAAGAGAATTAACCTCCACTTGTCAAGATTTGATCAGGGATAGCCAGCATGATTTTGTCAGAAGGGGATTATGCCTAATGTATTTGATTTGAATTTTTTGAGGGCGTGATTAGGTGTGGATGAAGGTAGTGTGGTTGATTGTAGTTTATGTGGATTTCAGCAGAGACTTTGACAAGGTCACACCTGGGACACTAAAGATAAAAGCACATGGGATCCAGGATAACTTGACAAGTTGGATCCAAATTCTCCTTGTGACAGGAGACAGAGGGTGGTAGTAAAAAGGATGTTTGTGACTGGAGTCTTGTGTCCAGTAGTGTACCACAGGGATCAGTTTTGGATTTCTTTAATTGTTTGTCATCTTTATTGTTTGTGATATAATGTTGGATGGCAGATGAGTAAGTTTCTGAATGCCCATGAAGGATGAGAACGTGGCGGGGGGTGGGTGGCGAATGAATAAGTTTGTGGGTGACGTGAACATTGGCCAGATGGTTGATAGTCTATCAGATTGCAGGAACAGAATTAGGCCACTTAACCCATTTTTGAGTCTGCTCCACCATTTGATCATGGCTGATATGTCTCTCAACTCTGTTGTCTTACCATCTTGTAACTCTTGATTCCCTTACCAATCAAGAACCTATCTGTCTTAAATGCACGTAAATTATGCACGGTCAGGAAGGATAGACCACATCCAGAGTGAGAATCCAAGACTGGCAGCAGCTGTCTGGAGAGAGAGAGAGAGAGAGTCAATGTTTCGGGTCCGGGCGACTGTCCTTCAGAAGAGTGTGCTTGAGCACTGTCAACTCCTGTCTCGAAGGTGTTTTAATTCAGATATTGTGTCAATGTGGCAGCCACTGCTGGTGAAGGTGGAAGGATGGCTGACCACTGCAATGATTTTTGTTTTCCTGCTGGGGTGCACTCCAGATGCTGGAGGACCTCCAGTGGTGGAGGAAAGAAAGAGAGCATGGACATGAAGAGTGAGCAGTGTTGGCAGGTGGTGGCTGCAGCATCGACAGTGTGGACTGGGGCCCTTGGTGGCAGTGCCTGGAGCTTGGACTCCTGGTGGTGGTAGGCCCAAGCCAGGGTCTGCTAGGGTACTGGTGTTGTCGCTGTTCCCAGAGTGGGGCTGCTTGAGGACCAGAACACCTTGCAGAAGCCCTAAAACTGTGCTTGAGACCTCAATTTGAACAAAAGATGAACTTAAGTACTTTTTTTAATCCTTATTGTACCCCCAAAATGGCGCAAATTGTGGCCACAAATGCTTTTCACTGTATCTTCTATTTGTGATAATAAAGAAATCATTCACTCGACAGATTTCTGTGGCAGTGAATTCCTCAAATTTACTACCCTCTGAAGAAATTCCCCCTCACAGTTCTAAAAGGTTGTCCCTTTACTCGGAGGCTGTGCCCTTGGGTCTTAGTCTGTCCTACTAGTGGAAATATGTTCTTCATGACCCCTCTATCCAGACCTTTGTCTTCTAAGTTTCAATCAGATTCCCCTATATCCTTCTAAACTCCATTGAGCACAAACTCAAAAGTCCTCAACATGGTAAGGTCTTCATCCCTGTAATTATCCTCTGGACAGCTTCCAACACCAACACATCCTTATACAGGGGCCGAAAACTCCGCATAATATTCCAAATGTTGTCTGACCAGAGTCTAACTGCTAACTGAGATTGTATCATAAAGTTAAGAGAAATCTGAACTAGGACTCCCAAGTCCCTTTGTGCTTCAGATTTCTGAAGCCTTTCTCCATTTAGAAAATGATGTATGCCTCTCTTCTTCTTACCAAAGTGCATAATTTCACATTTTTCTCATTGTATCCCTCTGCCACTACTTGGCCAAATCTTCTCGCCTGTCAAAGTCCTTCTCTAGCCTTCCTTAACGCTATCCCTCCTCCAATCTTTTGTGTCATCTACAAATGTAGCAACAATACCTAATATATAATGTGAATAGTTGTGGTCCTGATACAAACCTATGTGGAACTCCACTAGTCACTGGCTGCCATACTGAAAAAGACCCTTTTTCCCTACTATCTTCTGCCAATCAGCCAATCCTCTATCCATGTCATACCTTACCCCTAACACCGTTGGCTGTTATCCTATTTAGCGATCTTGTGTGGCACCTTGTCAAAGGAAAGGAAGGAGAGAAAGATGATTTTAGTTTGAAGGAAGCTTTCAACAGATTGGTCAGATGAGTTTAGCTTATTGGCAGATGGAATTTAACCCTGAAAAGTGAAGTGGTCGACTTGGGAAGAAGTAATCGGACAAAGGAGTTCTTGATGAATGACAGGACACTAGGAATCTCAGGATCAGGGACCTTTGGGGTACCTGTCCATGGATCACTGAAGGCTGCGGCAAGTTAATAGGATGGTTAAGAAGACATACGAGTCACTTGCCTTTTAGGTAGTGTTATTGACTGTAAGAGCAGGGAAATTCGTTGGAGCTGTACAAAACTTGGGTTGGGCTGCGGTTGATGTATAGCGTGCAATTCTGGTCACTGCATGAAAGAAGGATCTGATTTTTTTTTTTCATAAGAATGTGCGCAGATGCGAGGATGGTGCCTGGGTTGAAGCAGTTTAATTACGAAGTGAGACTGGATAGTCTCGGATTTTCTTTAGAGCAGAGCAGGCTGACGGAGGACCTGATCGTGATGTATAAGGAGGATGGATAGGGGGAATCAGAAGCAGCTGCTGCACTTAGTTAAAGGGTCAATAGCAAGAGGCCATAATTTTAAGGTGAAGGACAGATAAGTTAGAGCAGATTTGAGGACTTTTTATTTCTTTCAGGGTGCTGGTTGTCTGGAATGCACTGCCTGGGAGAGTGGTTGAGGCAAAAAACCAAACCCTTTCCTTAAAAAAAAAAAAAAAAAAGTATATGGACGAGCATTTGAAATGGATAACGTTCAAAGCTCTGAGCTCTAGTGCTGGAAAGTGGGGTTCGTGTAGGTAGTTTGCCTCAGACATGATCTGTGCTGTTTGAATTCTGACTGTATGGTCACTGCCTGTTATCATTTCTCTAGTGCAAATATTATTCGCCACTTAGTAACTCAAAGCCGGATATTGTCTGGCTCTTGCTTCACTTGGATGAGTCTGGGATGTGGTCTGAGGCATGTTTCCGAGTATGAGTGTCAGACAGGAAAAAGTTGACTGGGGTCGTGATTTAAGTTACATAATATTCACCACATGCCCGTCAATCTTAAGACACTTTTCCTGTTAGTAGAGGGATCAATAACCAAGGACCATGGGTTTAATGTAAAAGATAGAGAAGGCTAAGAAAAAAGTGGATAAAAAAAATTTTGTGGTGGGAGTCTGGAATTTGCTGCCTGAATGTGGTTAAGTCAAAGACTGAAACTATTTGAACAGTACTTACTTGTTCACTTGCATTGATATAATCTCCAGGGCCATGGACCAAGAGCTGGAGAATGGGATTAATGCAGAGAAATCTTTGGCATGCACATACATGACGGGCCAAATGGCCATCCCTTATGTTATATATGTATGAGATGGTTCTTTACTAGTCTGAGACAGCTGTCTCAATGTTAGGATTGGCTTTTAGATGTTGGTAAGGAGCTCATTGCAGGGTTGATTGGGTTGAGCTTACAGTTTTTATGCCTAGCTTGGTGACAAATGGTCATAAAGTTTACAGCACGGAAACAGACCCTTTGGTCCAACCCATCCATGCTGACCAGGTTTCCCAAACTGAACTAGTCCCATTTGCCTGTGTTTGGCCCGTGTCCCTCTAAACCTTTCCTATTCATGCACCTGTCCAAATGTCTCAAATGTTGTAACTGTGCCTGCCTCTACCACTTCTTCCTCTGGTAGTTCATTCCATATATGAACCACCCTCTGCGTGGAAAATGTTGCTGTTCAGCTCCCTTTCAAATTTTTCTCCTCTCATCTTAAAAATATGCTTGCAAGTTTTGACCCCCCCCCCTTTACCCTAGGGAAAAGACCTTTGCTATTCACCTTATCTATGCCCCTCATGATTTTATAAACTTCTATTAGGTCACCCCTCTTCCTATGCTTCAGGGAGGAAAAATCCCAGCCTATCCAGTCTCTTCTCTATATTTCAAACCCTCCAGTCCCAACAACATCCTTGCAAATCTTTTCTGCACCCTTTCCAATTTACTACCATCCTTCCTAGAGCAGGCTGCATGTTTTGTTTTATTTCTTTCTTGAGGCCTTTTAGCAGTTTCTGGTTCAATTAGTGGCGTGCTCTGCCATTTGAGGGCATTTGGAAGTCAGCATGTGTCGCATTTTAGGCCAGATCGGGTAAGGATGGTAAATTTCCTTCCTTGAGGAACACTTCATGAACTGGTTGGGGGTTCATGAATGAATGTTAATCCATTTAAGTCTCTCTCAGTACATTTGGTTTCAAATGACCTACTGTTTGAACGTTATTTCACCTAATCCAAGTCCATGTTCCCTTCAAGAATTCAGTTAAAAATGACACCTTGATCTATAAATGTGAACTATGCATATTCTAATCATCTTTATTCTACCTGACTTTTATTAGTGCCCTTCAATCTTTTCCCGCTAGATTTTACTGCTTGCTAGTCTGACTTCTACAATTGAAAATTCATTGAGGCATGGTCTCAATGGGCCAACTGTTTTCACTTGCAACCCAAATGTTCATATGCAAGGAGCAGAAATAAGCCATTAGCCCCTTGAACCTGCTGTGCCATTCAGTAAGATTTTAGGTAATCTGATTACTCTGCATTTATCTTGTCACACCACTTGCCAGTATTTTTTGTCTCTTGCCTAATCTGTGCTGCTTGACCTTTTGGATTTCAATCCAAAATTTTTTTTTTGATTGTTTGCAATGTTTTAACCTTACTACATTTATCCCTGCTGTTAAGTGGTGACCCAAATGAAAACTGATTTTTTTTTTTCCCCCCAGTTCAAGAAAATTGGGTTCCTGTTTGCAAACATTTATCCTTTTTTGAAGAGGTTTTATTTCTATTAAGTTCATGTCAGTTCATAATTGCATTCAACTTGAGGATGCTTTTAACAAGGCATTCCTTGGTAGAATGTGAGGGGAAAAACCTATCAAATGAAACCACTTCCCTCTTTCCCTGTCGTGGTTTGCGCTGCTCAAAGCCTTCATTTCTTTCTGTTGTTAAGCTGTAGCAACTTCTCTATGCATTCTTATTTGCATCCTCAGGCCAATTGTGGATGGGCTGGCATCACCTACATTCTCAAAGCAAATATTTGTACTTTACAAAACCCTTTAGGTTGATCAAGGTTTTGCAACTAAATTATTGCTTTTAAACAACAATTGTATTTCTTTGTGCTGCTATAACTTCAATGTTTTTACAGATCCAGGTAAAACGGATGATGATGCTGGTATGCCTGGGATAGAAGAAAACGAACATGCCAAACCGATGGATCTTTTGATTGGTATGTATAATGAGGGAGCCAGGATACCATGCATATGCTTTCAAGAGTGCTTAGATGGTGGATGAGGAGTAAGTGTACAAAGTTCTACATCTTCTTGTGTCCCTTCCTGATTATATGATTCAGAATGAGCTGGATTTTCCCCAGACTGTTTAATATTTGGAAGTACAATTTTTGTTCTCTTTTTGCTATTCTTATAAACGCCAGGAAGCTAACTGTGTGACTATAGTTAGACTATCCAGTGTGGTGGTGCCTCCGCCTTTTTCACCCCTTTCTAAGAGTGGAAACTGGTCAATTGGTGACATCAGGTATCATCGTCATAAGATGCACGCACACAAAAACACAGACTTCCATAACTGGCCATTAAGTGGAGGATAGATCAGATCCTGCATCTTGCTGCTCAAGGCATGGCTTGCAAAAGCTCTCACCCACGCTGTATCGTCTATCTGTTTGAAATCACCTAATGAGAGCAAACTGGCAAATGACAGTGACTGGATTGTTACAAAAACTAGCCAAAACAGTGCTTGCTGACACCAATGATCTGCCAATAATTGCAGACTGCAGACCGTTGTTAAAAATTCTGTAAATGAAAAACTTTTTAGGAAAAGAAAAGATTTTTATTTATATAATCTTATTTAATGCTTTTTATTTTCGCTAACGTTTTTAATTGATATTTAAAAAAACTTGTTTGACATTATCTGCTGGCGTGCTCTTGTATGTCAGCAGATGCAGCATCATGCATAAGCCATTGGTACAAAAAAAACTGCATTTGCAGTGCCACCTTGTGGTAATATTTTAGAAGTGGGTGACATTATTAAACCATAAAAGGAATTCATGTTGTCTTTATAAGATCACAAGATATTTGTAAAGAAGACAATTGAACACATTGATTTATCTATCCATAAAAGTCTTAATATCATTTTGTGCCCCTGTCTTTGTTTGTTTGTCACCCTATTATCCAGTGTTGGTGGGCTGGACTTCTGTGCTGGGCTTGGGAAATGCATGCCAGGCCAAACCCACAAACCTAAACCTATTACTTCTACCTATAATCCGTCATGGTTTTGTCATTTGGAGAATTGACAATTGAGGTTTAGGTTTCCAAGTCTAAGGCAGCATCAAAGGAATTGAGAAGCAAATGGACGTGTTAGTAATACACAGCATGACTTTTTGGGGGGTGGGGAGATCATGCCTCACTAATGATTGTCACCTCAAAAAACTCCAGACTACTGAGGGAAAAGTGGTTGATGTTACATATGTGGACTTCAGTAAAGCCTCTGACAAGGTCTGTCATAGCAGACTGGTACCAAAGGTGAAGTCACGTGATATTGGGATGAGCTGTCAAGCTGGATTCTTCTGAACTGGCTCCTTCGTAGGAGACAGAAGTGGAAGGATGCTTTTTGGAATGGAGGGCTGTGACTGGTGTTCCACAGAGATCGGTGCTAGGACCTCTGCCCATGGTCTACATAAATGATTTGGAAGAAAATGTAGCTGATCTAAGTATACGTTTGTGGATGTTACAAAGATTGATGTTGTGGATAGTGAGCAGAATTGTCAGAGGATACAACAGGATATAGATCAGTTGGAAGCTTGGGCAGCAAAATGGTGGGTGGGGTTTCATCTGGACAAAGTGAGGTGATGCATATTGGAAGGTCAAGTACAGGTAGAAATTTATCCAGTGAATGGCAGAACCCTTAAAAGTGTGGATATGCAGAGGGATCTGGGTGTGCAGGTTCACTGAAGGTGGTAGCTCAGGTAGGTAAGGCTGCTTTAATTTTAAAAGAAAATGCCTATGGCATGCTCCCCTACATTGGAAGGGGCATTGAGTGTAAGGATAGGCAAGTCGCACTGAAGCTTTACAGAAATTTAGTTTGGCCACACTTGGATTATTGTGTACAGTTCTGGCCACCACACCACCAGAAGGATGTGGATGCTTTGGAGAGGGTACAGGGGAAAAAAAAATTACCTGGATGTTGCCTGGTGTGGGGAATTTTAGCTATGACAAAAGGTTACGTAAACTGTGTTTGTTTTTCACTGGAACGCTGGAGGTTGCGGGGAGACCTGATGGATGTTTATAAGATTGCGAATGGCATGGATAGAGTGGAAAGTGTGAGGCTTTCTTCCCAGGGTGGAGGGGTTAACAACTAGGGGACACAATTTCAAGGTGCAGTGGGCGGGATGGAACTTAAAAGAAATGTGTGAGGCAAGTTCACAAAGGATGGTGTGTGCCTGAAATGTGCTGCCAGAGGAAACAGACGCGATAGCATTAAAGAAACGCCTGGACAAATACATGAATAGGAAGGGAATAGAGGAATGCGGATCCTGTAAATGAAGACCAGTTTTGGTATGGAAGGGCAGAATGTCAGTGCGGGGTTGGCGGGCCGGAGGGCCTGTTTTTGTGCTGTTTTGTTCTTCATTCTTTAAATGTGCTAGTTGTGGTGTGCTGCCTTGGTTGACTTGGGATATCACCTCTTTTTTATTTTTAACTTTCGGTTGTGGGTTATGTGGCAGAAGGACTAACTCGTTACATTAAAGTCTTAAATGTATATGGTAAGGTAGAAAATGATTATCTTAATTTTTTTTTCTTAGATCACAAGAGAAACAAATTGCTGCTTGAAGAAATTGAGAAACCTGGGTCTAGGGGTGGTGGGATTCTTGGAGACAAGTTGAATGTGGAGGCTGGAATTAAACCTGTCCGACATTTTGAGAGGGGCCCAGCAATGCAGGCCCCACCTCCAATCCAGGCTCGTTCATTTGATAACGAACAAAACATTGTAAAACCTGGGAGATCACTTGTAATAAATATGCCAAGTCCTGTAGACCAAGAGGAGCCAAATAATGCAGATGAAAATCTTCGTGTTAGAGCAGATGAAATTGGAGAACCTCAGAATCACCAGCCAGGTAGGTATACAAACCTTTTGGATTGTTTTGTATTTTATCTCCTTGAAATGGTAGGCAAGTTATTTTAGAACTTACACGCATGTGCTTCTAACTTGCTCTAACGATATGGTTGTCACAGTTCATAGGGTCAATATGAACTAGCTGACAGTGGCAGTGATCTACAGTAACCTTCCAAAGAAAGCACTGCCCAGATGCAACCTGACTTGTGCTTATTCGTGCACATTTTTCTGTATTAGAACCTCCCACATAACATTTCAATCAAATGTATTCCATCTATATCACCCTAACTACCACCTCCAATTTCGCAGCAGGCATTCTCAACAACATAAAACAAGTCTGCTGTGTTGTTTTGGCATGACCACATTTGGGAATTGGACCTGGCAAGAGGGACCAAAATAGTGGTACCAGCTTCATGTTCCTGTGCTGTGATCATCCTTTATGGGGCTGCAAAATTCTGTCTTGTGTCAAACACACTTCAATTGAAAATCTGAGCCTTCAAATTTTCACTATCATCGTGTGTATTGTGTTTTGCAGTTTTTCTGTGGCGGTTTGCTATTCTCTTTCCCTGACTGGGACAAGGGAGGGAGGCAGGTGCCAAGTCTATCTCAGCTGGAACAAAAATTGAACTTGTACTCTACTGAACTCCAAACTAGCAATCAAGCCAATTGAGCAAACTATCCCCTCTTTCATGTGGCAACTCCTCAAGTTGAGATGCAGACTGTACAAAATTTAAAATAAAAATTCTTTATGTAGTTACTGTAGGTCCTTGAGATTTGACAAATGCCATAAAGCATCCAAAGTTTTGCATCTGTGAAACTTTGCTTTCTATTTCATGGGTAAATAGCCTCAGGAATTTTCAGTAGTTGTCAGTAATAAAGTTGGTTATTATCCAGTTATGGAAACATTCTTATGCAACATGTAGGGTATGAGTTTAAAATGTCTGCAATACTTATTGGCGCAAATAGGCTTGAACATGTTAGTCAGCTTCTTGAGATGGAAGGTCACTCAGCAGCTGAGATAAGGTTATCAGGAAAAGACGGCTGGGATTATAATATTAACTTCATTTTACGAAACAGTTTGATGGTTGAGTTAGCTTGTAGAAGGTTGTCACTTCATCGGTAGTGCCTCAATGAAGATAATTGTGCTGACTGTCGACTGTTGTGGCCTTTATCAAACATTAACCATACTCCGAATTATCTCAAACTCAAAAATCACAGGACACCAGGTTATAGTCAAGCAGGTTTACTTGAAAACATTATCTTTAGCAGCATTGCTCCTACTTCAGGTGTAGTGAGAAGATGTATCAAGTCAGAATTTATAAGTAAAACATCAAAGGATCATACAACTCACGTGAATGTCTTGAATAAACCAAAAATGGCTAGCTGACTCCCTCCTGATAAATCTCTAATCGGTTAGAAAGGAGACGCAGGTTTCGATTGATTAAAATGCAAATCCCAGAATTTCTTTCAAGTCACTGCCCCGAGATAGATACAAGTTTTATCCTTGTATAAAAGAGGTGACGTCTTGGGTCAGACAATGCAATTTGGGTGTGAGGCCTTGTTTAGAATCGGTCTCTGTTTTAACCTGGAGTCGGACTAGTTGGTTTGGTTTTTTGTTCAAAAGCGCACAATTTGTAGACACTGTCAGTCTAACAGTGGCACCTCCACATTGTAATTATCACAAAAACATTTCCAACAATTCTAAAATCTAAATTGGGCATTCAAGCAATTTGTTCTAAGCATTGGAGCTTTGTATTAATGAGACTGTTTGTTTGAATCTAAGGAGTAGATTTATAATCCTCATTGCTTTGGGCTTTTTGGGTTTTTCCAATATATACTAATTGACGTTCTGGTGACATTTGCTGATCTTTACATTTGAAGGTAATCTCCAGCATTAGCTGCAAAGAGCATCTTGACTGCTCATCTACTGTGGTGTTAGGGCTGAAAGTAAATCTCTTCTGATTATGCAAATTATGGCTATGGCCAGATCTTGACCTGGAATTTGAGATGTGATTACTTTTAAGCTTCACACGTGCTGTTTGTGTACATGTGAATGCCTTGATTGTGGATATTAGACTTCAGATCAATTAGTGTTTGCAAATCTGTTCTTGATGACTGACTGACTAATTTTCCACCAAATTGTACTGGAACTGTTAGCTCATTACCACTGGTGTTCTATCTTGAAGTAGTGGTGAATTGAGCATAGCAAGACAGTAACTTACACTTCCCTTTCCTTGATGTCCATGTGCAGCAGGGAATACAAGAGCACAAAGTTGTTATTCCGTAATTGATCTCTGACAAAAATGTCCTCCCATTTTGAAGTGGAAATTGTTTACAATAACTCTTCTGAAGAAATGATTTCCTTCTAATTGTGGTTTTTCTTGCTTTATTGTATCAATGCAGTTCTGGATAGACAACATCAAGGGAATCCGATACATCATTTAGCCAAGGAACCTGCTATGCAGCCACCACCTAATCAAGCTCTACACTTCCCTGCTGGCCAAGGCTTTTCAAATCCTTTTGATCACCGTGGTGGGAAAGGACGTGAAAAAGCCAATGAGCCAGGAGGTCATCCTAAAGGTCCGCAAGGTAGGTGTTTCTTTAACGTTCAGTTTGTTTTCCACCATGTCATCTGTGTATTAATTTCACATTCTCTGTATTTTAGTGGAGAAATCAGTCTTTATCATGTTCTGTTTGTGCTTCCTTACTACTGGCACCTCTTTATTGTAACAGGTTAATTGCCTTGTTAAAACAATAAATAGAATTACACTGTGCATATGGTCATTCATTCATAGTCTTGAATTCTACCATGTTAAGGCAGACTGATGTAAAATTAATTTGTCATTAATACTGAGATTGCAGGATGTCAGTTTGAAAAAATCTGGCTTTGAGACTGTTTGTTTTTAATGAGCAAGGTTTTTTAGATTAGTGCAAAGACATGAATATACACATTGACAGGTGCCCATAAATACAGGCATATGAACAAGGAGCAAGAGTAGGCCATTTGGCCCCTCGTCTGTTCTGCCATTCAATAAAACGGATAATCTGATTGTAACCTCGAATCTGTTGTTTTTGTCTCCCACCCCGATACCCTTTTGCCTCCTTGTTTGACAAGAACCTATCCACCGCTGCTTTTAAAAATATTCAAAATCTCCTGTATCAGAATCAATTAATCTGCACTTAACTCATTTTTACTTTCGAGCAGGTGTTGATTCCTTGCTGAAGAGATAGTAGGAACTGCCGATGCTGGAGAATCTGAGATAACAAGGTTTAGAGCTGGATGAACACAGCAGGGCAAGCAGTATCAGAGGAGCAGGAAAGCTGACGATTCGGGTCTGGGCCCTTCAGAAATGGGGTAGGGGAAGGGGATTTTGAAATAGAGTAGGGGGAGGCGGATGGAAGGTGGAGAGGAGGTGGACAGGTCAAGGAGGCGGGGATGGAGCCAGTAAAGGTGAGTGTAGGTGGGGAGTTGGGATGGCAGTTGGTCAGTCAAGGGACAACGGACAGGTCAAGGAGGTGGGGATGAGGCTAGGAGGTGGGAGGAGTGGATAGGTGGGAGAAAAGACGGACAGGTCAAGGAGGCGGGGGACGAGCTGGGCTGGTTTTGGGATGAGGTCGGGGTGGGGAGATTTTGTAGCTTGTGAAGTCCACATTGATACCTTTGGGCTGCAGGGTTCCCAAGTAAAATATGAAGTGCTGTTCCTGCATTGTTGCACTGGAGGGGGCCCAGGATGAACATGTCATCCACTGAGTGGGAGGGGGAGTTGAAATGGTTTGCAACTGGGAGGTGCAGTCATTTGTCACAAACTGAGCGCAGGTGTTCCACAAAGTGGTCTCCAAGCCTCCGCTTGGTTTCCCCAATGTAGAGGAGGCCGCATCGGGAACAGTGGATACAATATACCACATTAGCAGATGTGCAGGTGAACATCTGTTTTAATGTGGAAGGTTTTCTTGGGGCCTGGGATGGGGATGGGGATGAGGGGGGAGGTGTAGGACTTCCTGCGGTCGCAGGGAAAAGTGCAGGGGGTGGTGGGGCTAGTGGGGAGTGTGGAGCGGACGAGGGAGTCACGGAGAGAGCGGTCCCTCTGGAAGGCAGATAAGGGTGAGGAGGGAAATATGTCTTTGGTGGTGGGGTCAGATTGCAGGTGGCGGAAGTGGTGAAAGATGATGCGTTGAATCCGGAGGTTGGTGGGGTGGTACATGAGGACGAGGGGGATTCTGTTTTTGTTGTTATTGTGGGGAGGGGGTGTGAGGGATGAGTTGCAGGAAACACGAGAGATGTGGTTGAGGGCGTTTTCGACCACTGTGGGGGTGGGGGGGGAAGACGCGGTCCTTGAAAAACGAGGACATCTGGGATGTCCGGGAGTGGAATGCCTCATCTTGGGAGCAGATGCGGTGGAGGCGAAGGAATTGGGAATAGGGGATGGCATTCTTGCAGGAAGGTGGGTAAGAGGAGGTGTATTCTAAGTAGCTGTGGGAGTCGGTAGGCTTGAAATTGATATTGGTTTCCAGGTGGTTGCCAGAGATGGAAGGAGAGGTATCGAAAATGGTTGGGGTGGAAGGTGTTAGTAAAGTGGATGAACTGTTCGAGCTCCTCATGGGAGCACAAGACGGTGCCGATACAGTCATCGATATAACAGAGGAGGAGGTGGGGGATCGGGCTAGTGTAGCTGCAGAAGAGGGATTGTTCCCTGTATCCTACACAGGCAGGCATAGCTTGGGCCCATGCCGGTACCCATGGCCACCCCTTTTGTCTGTAGGAAGTGGGAGGAGTTGAAGGAGAAGTTATTAAGGGCGAAGGTGAGTTTGGCTAAGCAGATTAGGGTGTCAGTAGAGGGGGACTGTTTGGGCCTGCAGGAGAGAAAGGTATATTGTATCCGCTGTTCCCGATGTGGCCCCCTCCACATTGGGGAAACTAAATGGAGGCTTGGAGACCGCTTTGTGGAACACCTGCACTCAGTTTGTGACAAACGACTGCACCTCCCAGTTGCAAACCATTTCAGCTCCCACTCACACTGCGTGGACGACATGTTCATCCTGGGGCCCCTCCAGTGCAACAACGATGCCATCGAAAGGCTACAGGAACAGCCCTTCATATTTTGCTTGGGAACCCTGCAGCCCAAAGGTAGCAATGTGGACTTCACAAGCTTCAAAATCTCCCCACCCCTGACCTCATCCCAAAACCAGCCCAGCTTGACCTGTCCATCTTTTTCCCACCTATCCACTCCTCCCACCTCACTGACCATCCCCCATCCCCATCCCCTACCTACTAGCCTCATCCCCACCTCCTTGACCTGTCCATTTTCCCTTGACTGACCAACCGCCATCCTAACTCCCCACCTACACTGACCTTTACTGGTTCCATCCCCGCCTCCTTGACCTGTCCGTCTCCTCTCCACCTATCTGCTCCTTTTATCCACCTTCAATCTGCTTTCCCCTCTTTCTATTTATTTCAGAATCCCCTTTCCCTCCCCCATTTCTGAAGAAGGGTCCAGACCCGAAACGTCAGCCTTCCTGCTCCTCTGATGCTGCTTGGCCTGCTGTGTTCATCCAGCTCTATACCTTGTTATCTCTTGATTCTTTGCTGCTTGTGTGTGATTATTCACCATCAAAATCTTAAGTTGAAGTCTTCAGCCTATCTATTTGAGTGAGGTCAATCAGGTGAGGTAAAACAAGGGTGTGAAAAATCTTTATCAGGCTCTTCATTTAGTCTGAACTCTTCTAGTTTATTCAGATTTCTTGGTTTTTGATGTGAATGCTAGTCTCCACCTTCTAAGATGGGCGTCTAAGAATATATTATTTCTTTCATGAGTTGAATCCCATTCTTAGTGTCTTTTATTGCTCCTCTCTAATTGTCCATGAGAAGGTGGTGGTGAGCAGCATCTCGAACTGCTACAGTCCATGTGCTAAACTTTTCTGTTTATGTCTGTAGGTTATTGGATCATTGCTTAAGACACTGTCACCCCACAAATACAAAATCCTGCTTTTTGCAGGACAAGCATACAAAAGAAAGGGAAGCCGTGTTGGCTAGATCCAGTTGTAAAACCAGTAAAACCCTTGGACAACTGAGTCCGGAAACAAACAAATGCATTGTCCTTGCCAAAGCTAGGGAATGAAGTGAAATTTTGCAATTCATTTGGCAAATGCTGTTATTTAGTGTGCTTTATAACAGTGATCCATGTAATATGTAAGTTGCAAGAAAATTAGTTTCCCATAGATTAAACATCTGCACTAACATCTGTCAAAGAATTTAATTACTGTGCAAGGTGTAACATCTATTTTTAAATCACCTATGCTTCATTCTTGCTTAAAACATAGCTGCACAGACGTAGCCACAACTTATTTAAACTAGCTTTGATTACCCATGAGGAACAGCTTCGTTGTTTCCTGTAGTCAGTACAAGCTTGAGACTTCAAAGTTAATCATACCCAATTGTGTCTAATGGATATTGATCAATATGTTGGGCTTACCTTGCACCTACATTGGATAGCTTCCTATATACGTAATGCTAACATAGTGTAGACAGCAAATGGAAGTGTGAACGCTTTTATGTCTCTTAATGTCAGCGTTTGTGGACACAGAGCTCCAGCAGCAGGAGCTCAACGCTGAACTGCATGTGTCATTGATTTCTGACCATTGTCCAATTCTATATACATGAAGAGTGGAATGCAGAAATTAATGGTATACTCAGTTATGTCAGCAGGAGCATCAAACTACAAAAAGTCTTGCTGAATTAAGTTGACAAAACTATAGTGGGTGAATTTCAAATAGTTGTCTTCCATTTTCTACCCACAGAGGATACGTCTGGATAGTCTGCAAATTATTTTAAAACTCAAGCTAGAGAACAATGGAAGTGCAAGGAGATTTTTTTGTCAGGAACTAAAAATAATCAAAGATTAATGGGATGTTGATCCCTTAATATTCTAGTTCTCTGGTTACATTAAGAGGGAGTTTTACTGCAACTAAAGCCCTCATTTGACTGCGTATGGCGACCTTTCTGTTGCTCTGGGCAATTTTATAAAAAGATTATTTCTTTTGGAAGGTCATAAATTCACCAAAATATTACCAGATCCGAGGGGTGGATATGCATAGAAATTTAAGTAGCCAAGTATTCCATGGGAGATGAACGATGATTGAGCTTTTTTTTTTTAAATTTAGTGAATGTAGAATTTCCTAGGCTAGGGTACAAGGTATAGAACCACTGCAACTAGATGGAGTTGAGTACAGATCAACAATAATCTCGTTTAAATGGCAGAACAAGCTCGAGGGGCTCTGACCGTGCTCCTGTTTCTTGCAGTCAGCAAAAGGTGGGAACTGTTCTGGAATTTGGGGTGGTGCTGTGTTTCCCTCAAGCAGGAATTTTGAGCTGTTTGGAGCTTCCATCAGTGCCAGGAGGCAGTGTATGTATATTTTAAAACACATTACTTCCACTTGCTACTGAATATCCGTCAAGCTATGCTGCTTAGGCCTTGGTGAAATGAGTGTCTTCCTCAAACTCATTAGGTAGTCTTGAACTGAAACCCAAGAAAGCTGTAGACAAACTTGTTGAATTGCTAGATAACAAGGTGTGGAGCTGGATGAACACAGCAGGCCAAGCAGCATCATTGGAGCAGGAAAGCTTGACGTTTCGGGCCTAGACCCTTCATCAGAAATGGGGGAGGGGAAGAGGGTTCTGAAATAAATAGGGAGAGAGGGCGACGCGGATAGAAGATGGATAAAGGAGAGGATAGGTGGAGAGGAGACAGACAGGCCAAAGAGGCGGGGATGGAGCCAGTAAAGGTGAGTGTAGGTGGGGAGGTAGGGAGGGGATAGGTGAGTCCAGGGAGGACGGACAGGTTAAGGGGGCGGGATGAGGTTAGTAGATCGGAGATGGGGGTGCGGCGGGAGGTGGGAGGAGGGGATAGGTGAGAGGAAGAACAGGTTAGGGAAGCAGGGATGAGCTGGGCTGGTTTTGGGATGCGGTTGGAGGAGGGGAGATTTTGAAGCTTGTGAAATCCACATTGATACCATTGGGCGTCACTGTTTTCTGGAGGTGAAAGACGTGACTTTGGCAGTTTTACAAAAGGTGAGTAAGGCAAAGCTGTTGGAACTGGCAGACAAGCTGGAGGTGGGGTTGCCTTTGTCTGAGAAAGAGGTATCTACAGCAATAGCTTGATATTCAAGATGGCTGGAAATGCCATCAGAATATTTGGAAATGGCAAGAATTCAATTGTGGATGAAGCAGCTTGAACATGAAAGGGAACTGAAACAGTTTGAATTATGGTTAAAAGCAGAGGAAAAAGAAAAGGAGAGGAAGGACCTAGCAGAAGAAAGGGAGAAAAAGTTTGAACTTCAGAAGTTGGCAATTAGACAGGAAAGTTGACTTAAAAGGATGGAAATGGCAGGAGAATGGAGAAATAAAACTGGCCATTTTGAGTACCTACGAATTGGTACCAGAAACACACAGTCAAGGGTTCAGAAATGTAAGAAAGGAACCAGGCCAGACTTGTATCAAGTTTGAAAGAATTACACAGCAACTTCAATCGATGAATGAGAGCATTACAAATAGAAAAGGCATGAAGCTCTTAGAGATTATTCCACTGGAGTTTTAAAAACTCACTTTCAGAAGTAATAAGAGCTCATGTTGAGGAACAAAAAGTTAAAACAGCGAGAAGACCTGCAGAGACGGTGGATGAATACGCATTAGTGCATAAATCGAAATGTAGCTTCCAACAGCAATTTCATTCAGTGAGGGATACAAATTGGGAAAGAGAAATTCTTCAACAATAAACAAAAGTAGATCACACTGGGACCAGTTTACTGTACGTGAGAAAAGAAACCTGAGGTGAAAGACCTCAGGTGTTTCCTTGCAATAAAGTAGGACACAATGTCACAGTGCTGGTAGTTTAAGAATGTAGTAAAAGAGGTTAAACCAGTAGGATTATTTAAGGTAGTGAAGGAAATACCAAGAGGTTGAGGAGCTGCAGGAGAGTGCACAGCCTAGTCATGGGTTGGATAGTAAGATAACGTCTGATCTTTTCAAAGACTTCACCACCTATATGAATAAGATTTACTGAGAACAACTGGAGTAGGTAAAGAAGTCAAAATATTCAGAGTTACGGAGCTAGTTTGTCTCTAATAATAAGAGATTTAAAATATTTGCATTCCTTCTGAAATATTGCCTGAGAGAGTGGTAGTGTTCCCCTGTGTGTAACATGAGGCTAGAAAGTTCAATTTAAGACTGAGGAAGTGATAGTGGAAGTGATGAAAAAAAATTGGCTATTTCAGGAATATGGTTTATTCTTGGAAATGATACAGCTGAATCACAGGTGGGCATGACCATTCTAGTGAAAAAATCCAAAAAACCAGGGAACTGAGGTTAAGATAAGTACCCTGGAATTTTTCTGGACTCTGGTGACAAGATCCGACAGCTGTAAGTTAAAACAAGAAAACAAAAGAGCAAGATGGAGTTGTGGTCCAGTTAGTTGACACTGTTTGAGAGCAAGAACTGCAGATGCTGGAGTCGGTCAACAGTGTGGAGCTGGAGGCACACAGCAGGTCAGGCAGCATCAGAGGAACAGGAAAGTCGATGTTTTAGGTTAGGAGCCTTTGTCAGAGCCAAAACCGAATTGGTGAAGACAGAAGTGAAGACCAAGGCCATCAAGGAATATCCAAGACCACCATCGAAGAAGAAAGTGCTATGATTTTTAGGATTGAGTGGATTCTATAGGAAATTTGTACCAAACTTTAGTAGTATAGTGGCACTGTTGATGTGATTGTTTGTTTTTTAAAAAAAAATCACACAATTTCAGCAGGCAGAACAATGTCAGGAGGCATTTGAGAATTGAAAAGTAGCGTTAACTACCACACCAATTTTAGCCAAGCCAGATTGTTTGTTTGAAACTCTTCAAAGTCACCATCGATGTAGGGGTTGGAGCTGTGTAGTTACAGGTGGATGATTGTGGAATTGAAAGGCTAATCAGTTGTTTTTCAAAGAGTCCAATATCCACCAGAAAAAAAATTCAACCATTGAAAAAGAGTTAGAGTTTGGTAATGGCCTTAAAATGTTTTAATGTTTATGTTGCAAACAATGCATCAGAGGCAGTTATGTACACCAATCGCAATCCTTTGGCATTTCTGGAAAGATTTAAGGACAAGAATACCAGATTATTTCATTAGAGTCTCTCATTACAAGCAATTGCTTTACAGATTGTATATGTTGCAGGTTGTGAGAATATTATCATAGATGCTTTGTGGGTTTAAAAGAGAAATGCTTACATAAGATTGAAACAGTGTTCGATGTTTTGTATATAAATAGAATTAGTATAAAATGTTAACTCTAATGAGCTGTGGATCTAGTAATATAATGGCTTTAAGATTTTTTTAAAAAATGAAGCCATCTTTTCATAATGGTTGATAGCAAGCATGGGGCTGGATGAACACAGCAGGTCAAGCAGCATCAAATCCTGCTCCTATGATGCTGCTTGGCCTGCTGTGTTCATCCAGCCCCACACCTTGTTATCTCAGATTCTCCAGCATCTGCAGTACCTTTTGTCTCTTTCATAATGGTTCACTTTTTCTTAAGGGGGGGCGGTATTGTGGTGTTGGTTAGAGTACTTCTGGAGTGGGAGGCAGGAAGGTAGAATTTGGTGTTTGTAAAATGTTAGTGGGGAAAGCATTGCAGGGTCCCTTAAGTGTATTTTGAGCTTAGATTTGAAATGGGTGCCTATGAACAGCTGCTTTGAAGTTTGCAAGTAAACACAACACCTGCATTGTATTGAAAGGCTGTACGGTTAGCAGGCCAAGCAGCCGTTTTTGCTAAGCAATTTGAACCAGGTACTTAGATACCAAAACCAATTAAATTTTAGTCTAATGGTTTTGACGCTATAGGACCAATCATATTGTAAAAAAAATTTGTCACCAAGTGTTTAAAAAGGGGGCAGTTAGGCAAAGCATCAGCGCTAGCTGCCATCGACCAAGGCTTATGACCCTCGGCTCTCAAGAGAATCGCTGCCTCTCGCAGCCGCCTCTGTCTTGGAGAAAGCACCATCTAAATAACGATGGTACCAATGGCACAACTAGTTAATATTCCTGACAGAAGAGTTGACGGTGAAAGCATGTGACCTGGCTGTAATTTCATGAGACTGAATTTTATTATTTTTAATAAAGGTAGGACTTGTATTTATTGAAGTGTACCATTAGAATCTCGCTTTATTCAGTATGCTTAGTAGTTAGAAGGGATTTATTTGCTTTAAGTTTAGTTAACTTGATCACTGCTGGATAAATATTGTTACTTGGTTTTAAAGTGAGTGTTGGGGATTTATTTTATTGAACTACTAGATGCCAAAAGGCACGTTTTCCCAACTTGTCACACTCCTTTTCCAGGAGGGGCGAGGTGCTCCTGAGTGTTGGTTTTGGTTCTCCAAGTTGGGGGATTGGTGGCGGGGGGAGCGGGGACGTCATCCTCCAGTTTACAACAATTGGCAATGGCCTGTTTGAAATTTGCAGACAAGAGAGTCTGAATGGCTCGTTTTTCAGGTCATCTTGTTACCTAGGTGCTTAGTGAAAAGGTGTTTTGTGAAGAGTTTCTGCCTAGTTACATAAATGGTAAATCCGCTTGGGAAGTTTCAAGTTAGAACATGAATTTATATACATGTCAGCTGTGACCTTCCTCCTCCTCTACCTAGAAAGAAGGTCACGAAGATCAGTTTGCAGTGCCCTAAAACTCAGCAACCAATTTCACTCAGTGTGCAATAAAATGTCAGTTTAATCATGATTAAACAGGTATGTTGTACATGAGTTGATCCAGCATTGTCTTCTGAACATGCAGGGTTAAAAGCTTTTAGCAATAATTGGACCTGGACTTACAATTGGTTTTTTAGGATGTGAATTCTATCCCTATTTGTTTTGTTGTAAATTTCTATGTTGACATATTTATAATGGATGTTGTCTGTGTAAACTTGTCAAACAGTGATTGCACCTTCTGGCTCTGCAACTGCTGCTCTGGTAGGAAGGTGTAATGTAGAAACGTAAGTGCAGCAGTAGGCCGTTCGGCCCCTCCATCCAATATGATCATGGCTGATCATGCAATCTCAGTATCCCATTCCCACCCTCTCTCCCCCCATATCCCTTGATCCCTTTAGCTGCAAAGGCCACGTCCAGCTCCAGCTCCCTGTTGAATATATCTAATGAACTCTCCCCAGTAGCTTCCTGTCCACAGGTTGACAACTGAGTGAAGAAATTCTTCCTCCTCTCAGTCCTGATTGGCTTACGTCTTATTCTTAGTCTGTGACCCCTTATTCTGCATATCTCCCAACGTTGGGAACATCCTTCCTGCATCTAGCCTGTCCAGTCCCATCAGAATTTTATTTCTTTCTATGAGGTCCCCCATCGTTCTTCTACATTCCAGTGAATACAAACCCAGTCAATACAGTCTTTCCTCATATGCCAGTCCTACCATACTGGGAATCAGTCTGGTGAACCTTCGCTGGACTCGCTCAATAGCAAGAATGTCCTTCCTCGGAGTAGGAGACCCAAACTGCAAACCATACTTGGTGTGGCCGCACCAGGGCCCTGTATAACTGCAGCAAGACATCCTTACTCCAACGTTCATTTGCCATGAAGGACAGCATGCCATTAGCTTTCCTTGCTGCCTGCTGCACCTACATGCCAACCTTCAGTGAATGTTCCACCATGACACCCAGGTCTCATTGCACCTAAGCATGAAATTGCATTTGCTGAGTACCTGCCCACTTGGCCATTTCTACAAAATTACCCTACAGCTTCTTAGCATCCTCCTTACAGCCACACTGCCACCCAGCTTAGAGGCATCTGCAAGTTTGGAGATATTGCATTCAATTCCTTTGTCAAAATTGTTAATGTATATTGTGAACAGCTGAGGTCCTAGTACTGAACCCTGCGATGTCCCACTTGTTACTGCCTACCACTCTGAAACGGACCCATTTGTTCCGACTCTGCTTCCTGTCTGCTAACCAGTTTTCTATCCTAGTCAATACGTTACCTCCGATATCATGAGCTTTAACCTCCTTACTAATCTCGTGTCGACCCTTGTCAAATGCCTTTTGAAAGTCCAGATACGCAACATTTACTGATTCAATATTGTCTACTCTATTGGTCGTATCCTCCCAAAGTTCCAGAAGGTTTGTCAGGCATGATTTCCATTTTAGTGAATCCATGCTGACTAGCACCAGTTCTGTCCCTGCTTTCCAAATGCTCAGTTGTTACATCCTTAATGTTGGACTCCAGCATTTTCCCTGTCACCAATGTCAAGCTGACTGGCCTATAAGTCACCATTTTCTCTCTCCCTCTTTTTTTTAAAAAGAGAGTGGAGTTACATTAGCTATCCTCCAGTCCATTAAAACTGAGTCTACAGAATGGTAATCACTTTTCAGGCAATGATCTGCTATTTCTAGGGCCACTTCCTTAAGTACTCTGGGAAGCAGAGCATCTGGTCCGGGTACTTGTTGGGTTTTAATCCCACCAATTTCCCCAATACCATTTCCTGACTAATAAGGATTTCCTTCAGTTCCTCTATCATGCATGACCCTCTGATCCCTAGCATTTCTTTGAAGATTATTTGTGTCCTCCGTAGTGAAGACAAATCCAAAGTACTTGTTCAACTGGTCTGCTAATTCTTTGTCTATTGTGAATTTACCTGATTCCAACTGCAAGGGACCTACACTTGTCTTCACTAGTCAATTTCTCTTCATATATCTATAGAAGCGTTTGCAGTCAGTTTTTGTTTTGTCAGCATGCTTTCATATTCTATTTTCCCTTTCTGAATTAAGCCCTTTGTCCTCCCCTGAATTTTAAATTTCTCCCAGTCCTCAGGTTTGCTGCTTTTTCTGGCCAATCTATATGCTTCCTCTTTTGGTTTTAAGACAGTTCATGATTAACCTGTTAGGTGTGGTTGAGCCACCTTTGCTGTTTTGCTGTTATGCCAGGTAGGGATGTACAATTGAAGTTCATCCATGTGTTCTTTTAAATGTCTGCCATTGCCTATCCACTATCAACCCCTTAAGAATCCTTGGCTAGCCAAAGCATGCATCATACCGTCAAAGTTTCGTTTCCTTTTAGCTCAGGATCCTTGTTTCAGATTTAAATGTATCACTTTCCATCTTAATGAAGAATTCTACCATATTATGGTCACTCTTCCCAAAAGGATCCTGAACCATAATATTGCTAATTAATCCTCTCTTGTTACACAACACCCAGTCTAAGATGGCTTACTGTCTAGTTGGTGTCTGTGTATTGGTCAAGGAAATCATCCCTCATTTGAGGAAATCCTCCGTCGCACTGCTACCAGTTTGGTTTGTCCAATCAATATGTAGATTGAAGTCACCCATAATAACTGCTGTACCCTTACTGCATACATCTCTGATTTCCTGTTTGATACAGTCCCCAAGATCACAACTACTGTTTGGTCTGTACACAACTCCTTTTAACTTATTTTTTTCCCTTTGGTGTTGCACAGCTCCAACCATACAGATTCAACATCATCTAGGCTAATTTTCTGCCTTACTATCGTGTTAATCTTCTAGTTAACCAGCAACGCTACCCCATTTCCTTTTCCGTTCTGTCTGTCTTTCCTGAAAAATGAGTAACCCTGGACGTTCACTTCCCATCCTTGTTCACCCTGGACCCAGGTCTCTGTGATCCCAATTACATCATATCCATTAATAACTGTTTGCACGGTTAAGTCATCCATCTTATTTCAAATGCTCCTTGCATTGAGACACAGCCTTCAGACTCTTCTTTTGTTTTTTTTTGACATTGATTCTAAAAAGGCAACAATTGTGAAATGTGAGATAACAAGCATGGGGCTGGATGAACACAGCAGGTCAAGCAGCATCATAGGAGCAGGAAAACTTGACGTTTCGGGCCTAAACCCTTCATCAGAAATGGGGGAGGGGAAGAGGGTTCTGAAATAAATAGGGAGAGAGGGGGAGGCGGATAGAGGATGGATAGAGGAGAGGATAGGTGGAGAGGAGGCAGACAAGTCGAAGAGGCGGGGATGGAGCCAG